>BMAO01033430.1:0-463986 GCA_019973975.1 Trichonephila clavata
TTTTCAGGAGCTTTTAATTATGAATTTTTAAAATAATAGTTATACAATTTTTAAAAAAATAATTATGTCATTCCACCAAGAACAAGTTACAGATATAAAAAAATTACAATTCCAAAATATTAATTTTTATTAGTCGGAAACAATAAATTTTATAGGAAATTGCAAGTGTACGAACATTTTTTAGGTTCACTGTATATACACAGAGATTAGAGTTTGATTCATAACACAGATAGAACTAAATAAAACATGTTCTGAAAATTTAAATTCAATATCTTAAAAATATTTTGTGTAGGGATCAGCATCTGGTTTTTTTAACTCCAATTCCAGTTTACTAATTATGCTATAACTTTGCTTCTAGATATCATAGAAACAAAAATAGAGTGTTTTTGGAATCTTAAATGTATAGTCTTTAAAATAAAAACACAAAAGTAATTTTGAAAATTTTCACCAAAACTGCGAATTTTGGGTAGTCACATATCTTAATGAAATTTACTTGATTCATAATAAGTCACATTGTTGATTTTTTGGGCACTTGCTTATAGGCAAATAATAATTTAAGTATTCCTTTGTTACATTGGAATAGTTTTATTTTCACATTGAACTTTAAAATAGCTTGCATGTCTTGAAAAAGGCAAGCCTACAAAATAAATTTTTGTTTTCAATTAGTAATTTTTTTAAGAGACTAATTTCTTGTAGATTTTAAAGAACTTTTCTAGCTTATTGGTAAACTTATGGGAAAAGCTTAAAAGTTCACATAAAGAAATTATTTCAATACATTTATTTTATGGTTCCTTTATTGTGACTATAGTGTTTTGTTTATTTGGATGAAAATAAATGAAGTATATATATCAGATTCTTTATATTTAACCCAATATAAATATATTTTATGCTTTTACTCATTAAAGAAAGGTAGAAAAAAATTATGTTTTTACCATAAAATCTGGCATATCATGTATACCATCGTATTACATGCACTTATACTTCAAGTAGCAATTTTTAATTTTTATGTTTATTTGCTGAGAATGTGCACCCCATTTTCATGAAGAAACCTGAGATGTATGCGAGTCATGCTCTTAAAGTTTGAAAGTCATTTATTCTAAGCTTTAGTAAAAAATAGTATACATCTAGAAGTGCAACCCTTTAAGTTCATAAGGAATGCCATTTCTTTTAAATAACCATTATTTTGATCTATGTAGAAATCTAATTTTTTGTCCTGTGCTCACATTTTTTAAAACTCTTATTTTTATACCTGGTATATAACGTGCACGCTTAAAATTCAATCTTATTTTTTGTGTTAAAAGTGTGCACCATACACCAGATTTTACGATACATATTACCACAACAATGCCAATGTTCAAGATAACGTGCCAAGTTGGTGACCCTGATTTTGCATGTGTCGTATGCGCCAGATTGACTACCATGTGTTGTATTACATATAATTTCACCAATATGGTTGCAATATTATGAAAGTACCAAAAATTAATACAGCTTGGGTACAAAAATTCCTGTATGCAGGTATGTTGTACACAAATGAAAAAACATAAATCTTGGTACTTACGTATTATCACAACCAATTGGTGACATTATATGAAACAAAGCACCTGTTTGCCAATTCAGCACGTTCAACACACAGGAACTCGGAGGGTACTTGTGTATTTTTGCGACAATCGCTGACTCTAAATAACTCGCTGAGTTGGCCACCCCGATTTCCTATGTGTGGTACACACTGAATTGGCTGCCAGGTGCTTCATTTCATATAATATCGCTAATAGGTTGCAATAAGACGCAATTACCAATCAGGGTTGCCAACTTGGTGTGTTATTATTAGATTTGGCATTTGTTGTGATAATACGTAATTTGTTCAGTCTGACGTATTTGAAGCACAATTAAATTAAATTATAGTTTTAAGAAACATGCTTTTTTATCAAACTAAAAAGTAAGAAATAAATCTTATATAAGAATAAAATGATTAACTAGAAAATTAATGTCATCGTGGTAAAGGCGTGGGGTCCTATGTACTACATTTTTACACTAACTCTGCATTTTGGAATAGAACTAGTAAGAAATTATAACAATTGATATTGAGCACCCCACTCTTTTAAATGCAGTTATTATTTTTCCAGTTTCAATTTTATTTTTTTCTGCTTTTTTCTTGGCATTTCTAAATACCTTTTGTTCTATTTCTTTAAATCCTGGCATTCATATTTTTCTAATTGGTTTTCTATAAAAAAAAGTACTTATGTTTTTGCTTCTTAATGTAATTCCTTTTTTGCCAGGAATAAGCCATTCTTTTAAATTATTGTCATGTTGAGTTCTTAGTGGGAGACCATCATCATTGATTGAATACTATTGGATGCGAAAATTTATTTGCAGCGATTTCAAAACCACTTCTAAAAGATGTTTAATGTGTAGTGTACTGATAACAAATTAGTTCCTGTATATATTGTTCCAATGTGTGGTATTTTTTTAACTGTTGTTTTTATAAATGTGAAATTCAGGTAGACGTGCAATATTTATAAAAATTGTATTTTTAAATCTTTTATCTTGTTTCTAAATTATGAATGCTTTATTTTTAATTTGCAGTAATTTCATTTCTGCTTGTTAGTACAAATCTTGATTTTTAATGTTTCCACTCATAATTTGTTTTAAATTTTGCATATAGCTCTGAATTTTTAAAAAAAAATATTTTATGGATAAAATTAATTTATGAATTTCATGCATTTTGCACTTTCTGCCAAAGACCATTGGTTTCACATTGTAGCCTTTGTCCTTATGTTCTAAATACTCATACAGGTATAGCATATCACTACATGTGTTATGCTAAATTTTGTAAATAGTCATTTCGAAAACTATATAATTATGAACAACCTTTGTAAAAATTTTACTCTAATGAGAAAACTTTCAAAATTCCTTTCAGAACCAGCTATCTATAAATTCTGCAGTAAATAATTTAGATGACTCGCATATCCTAACATGTAATTTATTTGAAACAACACTGTTTGAAAGGCATTTTCACTCACATTTTGTAACTCAAAGACAAGATTTGATAAAAAAATTAAAAAGTTGTTTATTTATGTACTTTTACACACTTTCCTATATTTACAATGATAATTCAATATATATTACACTAAAACATAATCTGTTCTGCACAAATAAGGATGGAGTTGACTATAATATGGATTAGATAGTGTTTATAAAAAAAAATTCAAAATTTCACTTATATTCTTGTTTATATTTTATGTATATACGTATGTGTACAATTTCCAGAATAAATATTTCAACAATATGAATTTGGTTTGTTTTATTTTTCTTGTTAACAGTGAATAATTGAAAATAAAATGCTGTATAAAGTAGAAAAATGGCTAGATTATGATTCTGCTGCTCCTTGGGATGTTATTTTTTCTTTTAAATGGGTGCAGAAAACTTCTCTAAAAACTCTTTCCAGTTGGTTAAAAACTTGTTTATTTTAAATGTTTTTTAATGCAAAAATCTACTGTTTTAGTTGTTTTTACATTCTCCTAAGGACTGAAATTTTTAAGTATTTTAATTTAAAAAAAACCATTAACTTAAAAACTATAATATTTGTTTTCTTTGGTGATAGGAGAGTGTAAAATCAGTTGATTTAACAAAAAAACGATCTTAATTTTTAATATAGCAATGCATTTTCTTTATTTCCATGTGGATAGATGTTTCTATTTAAACAAAACAATTGATATAAAGAGTACTTACACACCTGGGCCTAATGAGTGTTAGTTTAGTCAAAAGGTTTTTTTCTTCAGGTTACATAATATGTAAAAAAGCTATTTCTTTCTGGCATTGTTTTGAAATTTTTACTTAGAAAAATCTGTTATTTATCATAATGTTTCCTAGATATTTCTAATAACTTATTATTGAAGGGCTGAATTTTTTTAAATAAAAGTTAATTTTCTGCTTGTATATGATTTTAAGGAAACAATATAATGCTTCTAGAGAAACATAAATATAAATAATGAATCAAATTGCTTCTGGAACTAGTTCAAAATGCATACACATTTGTTTAACTATTACATCGAATTCATTTTTGCAGTTTTCAAAGATTTATATTTGCGGTAAAAGTTCGAAGACATGCAGTTTGTGATCAAATAATAGTTGCATTTTTTTTCTCGAAAAGTAATATTT
Organism: Trichonephila clavata; assembly: GCA_019973975.1. Classification (NCBI taxonomy): domain Eukaryota; kingdom Metazoa; phylum Arthropoda; class Arachnida; order Araneae; family Nephilidae; genus Trichonephila; species Trichonephila clavata. Next base: position 4,159 of record BMAO01033430.1, read on the forward strand.
TTGTCGATACTTGCTTATTGTCGCCACCGTATTGGCGACATTATATAAAACGAAGTACATGGTTGCTAATTCAGCGCGTAGGACACATGCGAAATCGTTACTGCCAAAATTTGGCGAGTTATCTTTAACTTAGGCACTTTCGCGATAATATGCGAGTACCTTTTTGTTACACACAACAAACGTAAAATGAATTTTGATTTCGAAGTTAAGTGTAAAAATTTCATGAAATGAAAATAAAATAATACGTAAGATGTAGAAAGTGAAAATTTACAACTCAGGTATCACATTTTTAAATCCCTTAAGATTTGGGTTAATAAATATTTTTCTGTTAAAAATTCATATTAGATCAACAGTACCGAAAATAAATGCTATTCATACTCATTTTATTGTTTTAACTCATATTTGATACATTAACAGATTCAAATATGAGTGCATTATATACTCATATCGATCTTTCATTCTCAAAAATTTGATCCCGTAACAGGTTCAAAAATGAGAATGTACTTGTGTCTCGATATGAGAATATGCGATTCTCAGATTTGAGTAAGCGTGCATCGGAGCTATTTTGAGAATGTGAAGTACTCAAAAGTGAGCTGTTTGCTCTCAGTTTTGAAGATCGTTTCTCGCAGTGTAGAAAAAACAAAAATAGGACAAAGATCACTGACAAACATCTCGAAAATGCATCAAGAATTGCAACTTCGTCTATTGAACCGGATATCGATTTGCTTGTTCAACACAAACGCAAGTTCATTCATCTCATTAACTAGATTTTCCCCCATCTTAATGAAATCCAAACTAAATGAAATGGAACTTTAAAAAATTTTAAATAAATGTGTACCTATTAATGTCTAATTCAAATGAAAAAAAGTTATAGTAAAAACAAGTTAATTTATTTTAATAAAACTACATAGAGTTAATTTTTATTTCAATTTGTTAAAAAAAATATTGCATGTGCGGCCCAGAAAAAAAAGTATTTTTTCAATGCGGCCCACAAGCGGTCGTAGTTTAGACACCTATGGTCTATGCCTTTCTTGTATACGCAATTGGGGGCTAATATTGTAGTACATGCGTGCTATTTATTACAGATACATAAATAAATAAAAAGTTTTGTATGTTCAAAAATATATTTAATTTTGTAAGAAAATTCAGTTGAATGAACTAGAAGTATAGATGATTTTTTAAAGAAAAATATTAGTCTGAGTTATATTTTTCGGATCTCAGCTTGCGATCATTCACGGATGTTTGTATTGACAAACAGGGACGTCTTAAGGGATAGGCCAACTGGGCCCGGGGCCTTAACCTTGGGGGCCTCGTTTCGTCTTCGACTCTGTCTTAATAAGATCATGATCCGGATAACTTCAATGGTCAAATATTATTCCCATACATAATCTCCGAAAAACAGAGAATTTCAAACTGCATGTCAGCTGACAGAAGTCGTAAGACTTTATTATTATGTGATAATTGTAGCTCATGTCTAGACCTAGGCCTAATGCCATAAACAATCATTCAACTCATTAATCGAAATGCGACCATCCGTTCAGCTGGTTTTTGCCTAGATTTTTGAGATGGAGAGTCATACACATTTATTTGTTTCAAATTATCATTTGAACGATTTGACAATGCATACTACAATGCATACTACGAAAATTCTGCCGCCTGACTTGTTAACCACTGTATCACAAATGTTTTGACTTCGTTATCGTCTTGAAGACGCTGACCGCCCAGGTGTTTCTTCAAGTGCAGGAACAAATGGTAGTCGCTGGGCGCCAGATCAGGGCTGTATGGAGGATGATCTAGAGTTTCCCATTTAAAAGATTTGATGAGATCTTTGGCCCGATTAGCCACATGTGGACGGGCATTGTCATGGAGCAAAACGATACCCTTACTCAACTTGCCACGTCTATTGTTCTGGATTGCACGACGCAGATTGTTCAATGTCTCACAATAAGACGCTGCATGGATTGTCTCATTACGAGGCAGAAACACCACTAGCAATACTCCCTTTCTGTCCCAAAAAACTGTGCACATGATTTTCCGGGCAGAAATTATTTGCTTAAACTTCACTCTTTTGGGTGATGATGAATGTCGCCATTCCATTGATTGTTGTTTCGATTCTGGTGTGACGTAGGCCACCCATGTTTCGTCACCAGTAACAATTTGGTCTAAAAAATCTTCACCTTCATTGTGGTACCGCTCAAGGAAAGTCAATGCACTGCCTAAACGTTGGGTTTTGTGCAAATCCGTCAACATTTTTGGAACCCAACGTGAACACAATTTCCGGTAATTCAAGTTCTCGGTCACAATGCGATACAAAACACTACGAGAACATTGAGGAAAGCAGTCGGACAATGATGAAATTGTAAAGCGTCTGTTTTCTCTCACCTTTTCGTCCACTTTCTGCACCAAATCTTCATTAACGACCGAAGGACGCCCACTCCGTTCTTCATCATGCACATTTGTGCGGCCATCTTTAAATGCTCTCACCCATTTCCTTACCATTCCATCACTCATAATATTTTGTCCGTAAACTTCACAGATCTCACGATGAATATCGATCGGTTTTACGCCTTTAGCACTAAGAAATCGTATAACAGCCCGTACTTCACAATCAGCGGGACTCACGATTGTCGGAGGCATCTTAAACACTCAGTAAACAACGTATACAATGAAGAATCAGACTGTAATGGCGTCAGTGCGTAGACAAGAGATGTAGGTAACCAGCGAGCATGCGCGGAACGCCGACCGGAGCGCTGCGGCGGCGGAATCGCAAAACGGTACTTACTTAAAAAACATGCCTCGTATATACCAGAGGTCGGCAACCTATGGCACGCGTGCCACGCTGTTCAATTCTCAGTGGCACTCTGCGCTACTCTACAAATTTGCCAATTTTTGAGTGGTTGGCAGTTAATAAATTTGTAATGGACCTTATTTAATAAACATCTTCAGAATTATGGACATTTATGGAATTACGAAAAAACCTAAAAGATAACTCTAAAGATAAATTTGCGGCTGTTTTGTATATTATTGAATGACATTGCTTGAGAGATTTCATTGTTTGAAGATTTTTGTCCGCTTTTGGGTCTACATATCTAAGTAGAGTCTTTTCTCATATGAAAAATAATTCGAGTCCGCAAAGAGCTGCATGCAAAAAGAATTGTGTCAAATTGAAACATTATACCTCTGATAATGCGATGTGAAAGAGTGGTGCAAACTCTAAAGATAAATTTGCGGCTGTTTTGTATATTATTGAATGACATTGCTTGAGAGATTTCATTGTTTGAAGATTTTTGTCCGCTTTTGGGTCTACATATCTAAGTAGAGTCTTTTCTCATATGAAAAATAATTCGAGTCCACAAAGAGCTGCATGCAAAAAGAATTGTGTCAAATTGAAACATTATACCTCTGATAATGCGATGTGAAAGAGTGGTGCAAGAACTAGGTTCGCATTAAAATTTTTACTTATCTTTTTATTTAACTATAATGAAGGGTAATATTTTTTGGTTATATATTTTTCTTATTTTAATAAATGCTTAATGCATAATATATGTACAATTTTATTTTTGCTGAAAAAATAGTTATTTTATGCTTATTTTTATGTTAAGAAATATTTTTAAATGAGGCAACGCTCATATATAATAAAACTGTAAATCTATATTATTGAATTCTACTCTCTAACTCTGCATGCATTTTGGCGCGAAACGAATTGTTTAAAAAATTTCCTACTGAGTGACACGCTGAATCATATTGGTAGATTGGTTTGGCACGCCACAGCTGAAAGGTTGCCGACCCCTGCTATATACTGTCTACTTTTAAAGATCTAAGGTAGGGCCTACTTTTGCATTTGGCCCAGGGCCTAACAAAATCTTAAGATTTCTCTGGACCCAGGGCCTCAAAGAGTCTTAAGACGTCCCTGTTGACAAACCAAAATCGCGAACTTAGTTTTCAAATGCGATTTTGCTAATACACTGCTGGCCACCGTAAATGCAACACCAAGAAAGACAAGAGATAGCACAACGAAATTTATTTTGTAGATAACATGTTGACCAAGTATCAAATGATTAAATTTATAGATTTCTGTGAAGTGTAATTCCTGCCAGAATCAGTAGCCAGAGTAGCCGCCATTGTTGGAGATCACCACTGCCACACGCCTCGGCATTGATTCAAAGAGACTTTGGATGTGCTCTTGGGGTACATCAGACCAAGTAGCTTCCACACGTTGCCAAAGTTGATCTGGTGTGGCAGCTGGGGGTGTAATCTGGGTCAATCATTGAGCAACCATGGACCACATGTTTTCTATCGGTGAAAGATCCGGAGAGCGAGCCGGCCAGGGAAGCAATTCAATCTGGTGATTGACGAAGAACCTTTGGACAATGCGTGCCACGTGTAGTCGCGCATTATCCTCTTGAAATATGGCTGTGGCCAAGCCTTAAAGGTAAGGAAGGACAACTGGCTCCTACACCTCGGATATGTAGCGCTGGTTGTTTAAAGTACCGGCAATGCGTACTAGAGGAGTGCGAGAGTGATATCCAATACCGCCCCATACCATAATACCCGGTGCAAGACCAGTGTGGCGGTGCATAACGCAGCTGTTCAGAATCCTCTCTCCACGGTGTCTCCAGACTCGAATCTGATCATCGTGGTGTTGCAGACAGATGCGTGACTCGTCAGTAAAGACCACTTCATTCCATTCTGCCCCCCCCATATCGTTCTTTCATCGCACCATTGGCGGCGGAGACGTCTGTAGTTCTGCGTCAAGGGTAGACCAAGCAATGGACGTCTTTCGGACAGACCACTCTGCTGTAAACGGCGTCGAATGGTACGCGTAGACACTGAATGATGCTTTACAGACTCAATGTGCTGTGCTATGGTTCGTGATGTAACTGAGCGATCCGTCACTGCCATGCGCCCAATTTGCCTGTCCTCGCGTGAAGTGGTGCACTGAGGTGGATGCGATCGACCATGTCGGTCCGTCATACCCTCCTGCATCCAACGGTCACATATCCGCATTACAGTTGTTTGGTTTCGTCCAACACGACTACCGATTCCCCTGAAAGATAAACCACAATCTCGGTAGGCCACTATCTTTCCTCTGTCGAACTCGGATACTTGATCAAAAGCTGATTGCTGTTTTCTACGAGAGATAACTGATCGTTTTTTGAAAAAACCACAATTGCCGAACTTGAAATCTCCAAGCCTTAAATAGTGTTTTGAGGTGGCACCACAGGCGTGCGTGATGTGTGTCTGTGCTGAAATTTTAATCATTTGCATATCTCACCTCTGCTAATGCATGTAGTAAATTTCATGTTATTTGCATGCTTCCTTCAGGGTGTTGCATTTACGGTGGCCAGCAGTGTATATATATTAGTTGAACCGGAACGAAAAAAATTACGGTTTGAAGCGCTGGAATAAACATGGTTGCCAAATTTCAAGACTAAATCTAGTAATTTAAAAATAGAAATTTTTTTTTATCAACAAGCCCCGTAAAACCCCTTTGAGAGCCGATTTCCAAAAGACCCGTTCTTAGCAGATTTCAATTAAAAAAAAATCATGAATACCAAATTTTTATTGTTAATCAATACGTCCTAGTAACTCCTTGCCCCAGCATAGGAGTCGATTTTTTCAAAATTCGTTCTTAACGGATCTCTCCTCCGTGAAAGCAATATGCCTACCAAATTTCAAATCTGTATGTTCAAAAACGGGAATATTTATCTGCAACGCCCCTTGGAGGTTGATTCTCATTAAACCTTTTTCTGCAGCTGATCTCTACTCCGACAGGAACGGGCCTGCCAAATTTCAAGTCTACAGCTCTAATAACTCAAAAACTGGAATATTTATCTGAAACGCCCCCTGGGGATAGATTTTCGTAAAATCATTTTTAGCGGATCTCTATAAAAGGAACATGCCTACCAAATTTCAAGTCTATATGCACCTAATAGTTTTTGAGATATAATGAGGCGTCACAAGTAAAAATTGTTTTCATACAGTGAACTCGCTACATTCTATTTTATAACATGAAAATACATGTTCAAAAAACTCAGTTTATTTACAATAATCAAGTCGCACAGAAATGGATAATTAAGTAAATCAAATATTTTAAAATAATTTAGTCGTGGCACATCTTAAACATAATAACAAAAATGTATCAAATATTCAAACATTATATTCCCCCCTTGTAAATAATAATTCCATCCAAGTTTTTTTTTTTTTTAAACTAAACAATCTAAAGGTTCAATCTTACGGGTTAGTAGCAAGTTTAAAAGTATTCTACAAAATATATAAAAAAGAAGAAAAAAAAAAAATCTAATTGTGTATGAGAGAGAGGATAAGTTTTTCTTTTTTTAAGCCATTCATATTAATAAAGTGAAAAAGTAATTCCAGTTTAACAAAATATTTTATCTTTATTACGACATTTCATTTTAAATACTTTTTTGTATCAAATAGATTATGCAAAATGATTGAAAAAGAAAGGGTAAATCTCTGTATTAATTATAAAACGTTTTACTCAAGTTATTTTACTTTTCCATGAAAAAAAAAAAAAAAATTGAACAAAAGTTTAAAACAGAAATATTGACAAAAAAAAAAAAATCATATATTTTCTTTCTTTTTTCGCATTTACATTGTAACGAATTAAAAGTCTATGTGTGAACAATGTTTTTTGTGCTGCCATCTTTTGGTTAAGAAATCAACTTAGCGTTGTTTTTAAAATTTTATGAAGTTACGGAAAAGCCTCGAACATTTTTATTAATCACTCCCCTTCCTCAGTGGCGTACACAAGGAAAGGGGGTCAATCCCTCATCGACCAACAGATTTTTTTTTACCATAGGGATTACCACTCGGCGCTTTCTATGTGTTTTTTAGAATATACCCCCCGCAGTTGTACGCCACTGACACCCACCCTAATTATTTATGTTGTCCAAAGTGATGTGTTCAGTGGCGTAACGTACTCCTCCCGCATTGCCGGTGGGGGCCAGGATTCTAGATGGCCCAAAACCTGACTGACACCAAATACGTATCCTTTGGTTCTGCATATCTAAGCAAAAAATCTTTCCACATATGAAAAATATTTCGAGTCCGCAAAGAAATTGTTTAGCAACTGAATGCTCAAAATCGTGTCAAATTGAAAATCACACATTATACTCCTGATTTCGTTATATGAAAGTATAGCGGTGCAAGCACAAGGTTCGCCCTTTAAAACTTGTATTTATCTTTTTATTTAACTGTAATTAATGGAGATACTTATATTTTATATTGTATAATTCTTATTTTAACCCTTTAAGCGATCAATTATTTTACCAGAAATGCTTCCAAAAAAGGCATATTTTTTTATTGCATATAATTAAGTACCATACTTAATAGAAAAAGAATATTAAGAATTTTTAAAAAATTTTTTCACTTTTAATGCTTTTACAACATTTTTTATTCGTGATTTTGTGGGTCAAATGCTACATTATCAGAAAAATGCAAGTAGCGTTGGAAAAGGCAAAATCGGCGATGAGACATTATTTTACAGAAAAAAGGTGTATTAGTTGAATATCTTTTGCTTCAATAATGATCGATTCCAGGTTTCTTTACAATTCCTTGAAGTATATTGAGAGCGAAAAATACATGCAGTAGTTTCTACCCAAAATTTACTCTTTGAGAAATGTCTTGCAACACTGGATTGGATGCACTGTTTAGCATATTTATTTGTCTCTCTTCCACAATTTTACTCATGAGTGAAAAATCAATGAATGTTTCATAAAATTGTAGAACATCAGAAGTATCGTCAAATTGTACGTCCACAGAGGGAATACCAGAAAATTTAAATCGAGGACACGGAACAGGTGGATTTTTCACATCAACCTCGGTAAAATTTCTTGCAGAACTCAAATCTTCATCAGAGCTGAGCTCACTGCACGAGTCATCTGAGGAATAATCCAAATAATTCGAAGTATCTGTATCAGAATGTAGTTCATCATCTAACAAGAAAGAATTTTCGTCGTCTATTCCATCCATAATTTCCATAAGATTCACAAGCACGGCATACAGTAGAACAAAAATTTCAAAGAAAAGTTCCCGCTACATAGAAAAACCCGGATGAAAATCATTTCATTTACATGGACAAGCCACGCCATCTGTTGAAAAATAATAATACTAAATAGTCTCTTTCAGTAATGAAAAATGCGGGCAAACCAGAAAAGGAAAGGAGAAATATCGATGCCCGTACGGGCAAACCAGATGAGGCCAATTTCGGGTAGCACGTACACTGTACGGGCAAACTGCTTAAAGGGTTAATAAACATGACTAAAAATATTTAATATATGTTAAAGTTAAATTTTCTTCTTTTTGTTGAAGAAATAGTTACATATTTTTTGCTATATATTTTTATGTAATTAAATACCTTTAAATGATTCAAAATTAATATATAATAAAATTGTAAATAATCTATATTATTAACAACTATTCTCTAACTGCATGAATTATCGCTGGAATAGAATTGTTTCAAAAATGTCCTACAGTGTGGAACACTGAATCCTATTGGAAGTTTGGTTTGGCACGCCACAGCTAAAAGGTTGCCGACCCCTGGGCTACACATTAATATTTTAACCGGTACATTCTCCGGAAGCTAGTATTACTTTTTAGTGCAGCACGATATAGGGAATACCATTACCGCAAATAATTTTGACGCCCAGTTTCCTCTCCAGAGGGAGGCACCTGAGCTCTGACGATGCGAACATATAATAAGATTCTAATTTTTGCCGAGAGCACGCTTACCAAACACACTCTAGGGATCTTTTACATGCCGCATAATCATACGACATGACCGCTGTCGATTTTCTACATCATGAAAATCCACCGCCTTGGCCTGGGATCCAACCTGCAACCTTAGGTGCAGAAGGACAGCGGCAAACCAACCATGCCACCCAGCCAGCACTTAAGAAAATGCACATTACTTCAAGTAATTCTTAGATTATTATATGATATTTCTGCATCAAAATAGTTTAATTTTCATCAATAAGTTTTCTTTCATAATCTAGTTTCAAATATAAATTCCTCCAAAGTTAAAGAACTTTTCCAGTTGAAGGCAGGGAGGTGTATTAACAGGAATTTATACATGGGTATGCTTTAAATTCATTGTAATAAGTTTTGTATACTAAATCCCGCAAAAGAATTATCCAAATAGTATAAGGAATAAATATTTCAATCCTTTTTTGAGAAGATTTGAAATTAAAAAAAAAAAAAACTGCTTCGAAGGGGCAATGAAATGTTCATTTTTCTTAATCTAAAAACTGCTTCATATCAAATTTTTAAACTAGTATGCATGTATTCTTGATATACAAATGTTAATTGCTTCAACATTTCAAAACATTTTTGCAAGAATTTTATTCTAGAAGCCAGTTTTGAGATTTATTTATATATGTAAAATAGAAACTAAATATTCTTTATCATCCTTATACCTCTTACAATGGCAAAGCTGGTCCTGAGTGCGCACTGTATCAAAATTCCTTGGGGGCCCATTGTTAAGACCTCTTAACATTTTATGATTTTTTGTTCACACATGTTGGAGCTCCTGTAGTTTTAGAGGACCCTGTATCAAATACACCTGATACTTCAGTAAGTACACATCCCTGATCTCTTATTTAAAAATGATGTATGAAAAGATATAGTTTTGAAAACTAGTGAAGTGTATTAATCCATAACACAGTGTGGTTCACAACTTTTCATGTCATTATATAATTTGAAAATTATTTTTTTTCCTCCTAAAATAAATGTCATTCTTTTAAAATCCAGAGCCTAATTCTACATTGCCAATGTCTGGCAGTTAAATAATGTAGTTATAATAAGCTCTTGGATATCTTGTGCTTTTTACAGAATTTTAGATTTCAGCACAATTTATCTAATGAATAACATGACCCTCATAATACTACTAAAAAATTTCATAGCCTACTACTAAATTACTAACAAAGAAAAAATCTGATCTGTTTTGAAAGATATCCAGTTTCTGTACTAAAAATAGACACACAAAATTTCAAAAAACAATTTATTTACAAAGTTCTAAAAACAAGATTTTAACATTAAATGCAACATGAGATCAATAAATAAATGCAAAATATAATGAAGGACATCAAATGATAAATTGCTAAATTGTTTTTTAAAATAGGATTATTAGGTAAAAATTTCCAATAGCAAAATAACAAATTTTAACATTTTCTGGGTCTACTGTAATTAGCAATGATTTCTTATAAATATTGACTTAATTCACAAGGCATTAAGATGAGTAGGTCAGTATAAACTTTTACACAATTATAATTGAAAAATATTGCACAAATATATTTCTGGTATGATTAATAGCACTTTTTTTTATAAAACAGAATCATCGAAAATATTTACATCAAGTTCATTATTTTTCCCTTTACCTCGTGACTTTGTTTTTCTTAAGGTTACTCCATTGATATTTCTATCTACAGCAGAATCAGTTGATGATAATGATGAATCTGAATCCATGTGATATAATGGGTATGTTTTACGTATTTTATGAGGTAATGAAGATGAAAAGGTTAAGTTCTTGGTAGGAAAATGCTTGAACTTCCTTTGTGAAGCTATCGAGGCATTGAGGCTAGATGGCAAGAGATTCTTTACTGTTGATTTGCTCAACCTAGGCATGGTGGCATTAAGTCTTTCAGTCACAAAATCTTGCATTTTCAGTTGAGATTCTGTGTTTGATGTTGGACTGTATTGCTGAAGAGTTTTACTGAATGTAATTCCCTCAGAAATAGGAAAATCAAAGGTCATTTCTTTTTCAAAAAGTTGGCACTGGGAATTTAAGTATCCTTCAATAACTGAGGAACTTATTGCATCTTCTAGTTTCTTTCCTTCTTGAATTTCATTTTCTATAAATAAATTATTGGCTTTAGTCAGTAGAGTTTCAGCCAACTGCTCTAGTTCTATAAGTAAAAAATCAACAGGCAGAACATAGTCATCCTTCGCTACAAGCTGAGGGGGTACAGACTGAAAACATTCCGTTAACTTTCGTTTCAGAACTTTTTTAGTTTCTTTTACAGTTATTTTTACTCCTTTGGCTCTTTGTCCACGAGGCATATTTTTTATCAATATTGATCGCAAAAATGCAAATAAAACAACATGAATGGCTATGATAGCAAGCAAAATAATATTAGAGAAGAACATATTTGCTCCATGCTCACTCCTATTTATTTCAGGCTTCCTGTAAGCCTTAAATATGGAACTCATTCCTTTAATGCAAGAAACTAATGGATGCGATAACTTATCGGTAACACCAATAAAGCTTCTGGTCATTAAGTCACACATGGATATTAGTAGAATGAAAATAAAGAAAGTTGATAATATTATTTTCCAAGAACTGATGATAATTTTCAATAACTTCTTCAACCTTGAATTAAAATATAGAATCCACAATGATCCGATTAAATGAAGAAAGACAAGAAATGTTAACAACTGTCGACACATTGCTTCAAAATAGGCTGCTGCAAATATGTCTAGATTAACATCAAAATCTATTTCAATCAAAATGGATAAAACATGCCTAAACTGAATCATTGACACAATGTAAACTACTATATAAATAGTAGAAACCACATTATAAAAAGTAGAAAAATAATTCCAACCATTTTTCCATTGTGAAAATCCATACTTCAAAACATGCCAACACACATTCTTATATTTGATTAAAATAATTAATAAAAAGAGGAGATGCAAAGAGAAGTTGAAGTGATAATGTAGGCTAGAAGGTTCTTGCAACTTCAAACTTAAAATTTCTTTTGTAAATATTGTCTGCAGTTCTGTAATTTCAAATAAGAATGAGATTGAAATTAGTGTCGAAAATGATGGATTGAAAAGTAAAAATTCTACACTGACAGCTCCAGATGTGATATTAAGCAAACGAGGTAAAAATAAATCAATTTGTTCTTCAGCTTCTCCAATATTTTCACTTAGCATTAACAATTCCTCTTCTTGAATGTAATTTCCAAAATGTCCTTTCAATAATCGACGCTCATATGTATTGTATGAATCATATGAACTAGAATTTTTTGAAAAATAATTTGCTCCACAATTTGATGATAAATAATTAGTGCACGAAGGTGCTTTAAATAGTCTAATTACTACATTTCCAATCAAACTGCAACCTGTTAAAGCTGATATGCCACAGTCAAAACTAGGATGAAAGCAATGACTTCTCCCATAAAAACTATCTATAAAATCAAATTCAAACCAATCGCCAATTTGCAAGGATGAATTGATATATATGCTTCCCTTAGATAGATCATTTCCCCTGAAAATAAAAATTTAAAAATAAGTACTAAATATTTATTAATTAACTTATAAGTTACTAAATAAGACTGAAATACTTTATAAGTGTCAATTTTCACATACTTGAATAAAGCGTTCATAACAGATGATACTTGTAAATATCTCAAATGGGTGTCCTCGGGTAACAAGATCAAAAGCAGGACTAACATGGCAACATACTTCCAAAAATGGCTAAAATAAAGTATTCCATATTTTAGTGAACAAATTTTCACAAAAGTATTTATTTTTAACAATAAATCATTTCCTGTGATATACAATAATTTCTTCTAAAAGAAAATAAATAGTAAAATAACACTCATAATGCCAACTTATAGTTATGCTTGGAATATTAACTTTTAAAACCGTAAATTTCAAAAATACAACTATTTTATTCTTGTAATACTAATGTATAATCATTGCTATATGCATAACTAGCCATTACCCACCCCGCTTCGGTGGATGTTTCATGATGTTGTATGAATATATTGTTATTGGTATCCAAGTCCTAGCATAAAGCTTTCAACTGTATTGAACTGACACTTTTTTTAGTCTTCTCTCGATTTAAAAAGGAAAATTGAATTTCTAAAATGGAAGTATATCTTTTAAATCCCTGTAATTCACCCCATCCTAACTGATCTCTGCACAACAAAAGAAATGTTTGCCAAATTTCAAGTCTGTACATCTAATAGTTTTGGAGATCTTGTGATGAGAGAGTGAGTACCTTTTCTCTTACATATAGATTTAGGAGTGTTGTATGTATTTGTTTGATAAGAGGAATTTTTTACTATTCTTTGTCATTAACATTTCTTCCATGTTCTTGTTTTTTTTTTAAAAATAGAATTATTCATAAAATGAAAAAGTTAATCATTGTTATATACTCTCCCCTTTCCTTTTAAAGATTCATTTTTAGCATTAAAGTACTGTTAGATTTACATTATTATTCAGATAATATTTTGTGACTTTCATCAGTCAATAAATAAAACATCTTCAGTTTAAAACATTTCAAAATTAAATTAATACATTACAGAAAAGTAAATACTTTTGAGAATTTAAAGTACATAGAAATCTACACATGTTTAATTATGACAAAATACATTATATCCACCAATAAGTAATTGGACGCCCGGGATAAAAGAGATAAAATTTATTCATATTCAATAGTTGGTAGAGCCTCCATCTAAAGCAATTAGTCTTAACCCTTCTGGGTATGCTTTCCACAAGTTTTTGGATGATGAACAGTTATAATTTCTTCTACTCGGCTTGGAGAAGACAAGTAAGTTCCTTCAATGATTTTCCACGATTGCTGCACCCTTTAATTCAGATCCATCTCGTCTCATAAGTTTCAAGTCTGGACTCGTAAGAAGGTCAATCCAGTTGGTACACCCCATTGTCATCATACCAATCTATTTTGAACCATGCAACATGACGTCCTGGAAGTAACTATAATCCAACCCATAAAATTGCAACAATGTAGGAAGCACATTGTTGTCTAGAATAGTGGAGAAGGAGTCTGCATTGAGCTTACTATGAATTGAGATCAAGGCTCCAAGTCCATACTATGAGAGAGAAATATCCCCAGACCATTATTACACCTCCACCAAACTTTACTGCAGGCACAAGGCATTCAGGCAAAAACATTCACTAGGCATATGCCAAACCCAGACTCTACCACCAACAGGTAGATATTGAACTTTAATTCATCCCTCCACAGAAGCTATTTCCATTTTTCTAAGGTCCAATTTGGAAGTGCCTTCCACCGCCTCAACCAAGCAGTGTGGTTGGATTTTGTAATCAAAAGATTATAGGTGGCAACATGACCATGGAAACCAAGTAAATGGGCTTCCTTGTAGATGGTATTTATTGAAACAACAGTCCTGGATACAGCTCCAGTATTTGGGCCATCGGTTTGGTGCGGTTTTTCCTAACTGCTTTGGACATCACTCGTTGGTCTATATCACTTAGTTCTGTGGGGTTAAAGCACATTCTGACATTCACGATCTACTTTTTAATTACAAAAGCCAAGGTTAATTTTGGAATATTTAACTCACTAGATGTGTCCCTTAAGGATCTGCCACTTCATGCTTCATGAAGTCAGACAGCTCTGAATTTCGTGGCATCTTGCATGCGACTAATGTCCGTGATGTTTCCTACACGTTATTTGAGTACAGAATGCACACAGATATCTGACTAATTGTGTTATTTTAAAAGTAACAAAGCAAACAATGCCAAATGGTAATCTCCTAATAATATTTAAAGTTGATCAAACATGTTATAGGTATTTTATATTAAGACAAATATCAAAATAACATTAAAATTTTATAAAATTTGCTCAATATTAATTTTTTATCTAAGTGTCACCTACCAATGCATTATATTTTGTAAGTGGGATATGTGCTTGCATTTTTTTACACAAACTGTCGAAATCTTTTGAAGTGATCTGCAGTTGCATTTCATACTCTGCATTCAATTTGTTTATATATTTTGCTTTTGTAGCCATTTGCATAGAGAAATATTTTTCACTTAAATACAATGTTCCAAATGGCATTAAAATGTTTATAACTGTGTCAGGAACCTTGTGCATTTTGCAACCTAAAATTTAGGAGCCATTCTTGCTTAAGTTTAGATTTTAACGTCAAATCTATTGTTCCCCTTCTTCATTATAGGTGTTTTTTTCTCACCATAAATGAAAGATACATTTTCCATTGGAAAACTATTTAGTTTTTCAAAACATTATACAAACGAGAATAAAACTAATTCGTGAAACTCGGAATAGCAAACAATAGAATATTGCCTATTTATTAGAACATCTTATAATACACTTTTACTCTATTATAATAAAAGTTTATATTGATACTTTGGCGATATAGACTTCACATAAAATATGAATCCATACTGCATTCACATTAATTTTCTTTTCGATCTTTTATTGTGACTCGTGGAGCCTCAGGGTTCCATGGAACCCCGGGAAACCCTGTAGCATACCCAAGAGTTCCATGTGTCACAGTAAAAAAATAAAAATATCGAAAAAAAAATTATTAATGTGTATGCAAAACGGACTCACGTTCTCTATCCACAAGTAACTAAACCTAATCTCTTTTATTAGAAGAATATTAAAAAATTGAGAATATTCTACTGTTGGCTATCCTGAGTTGTATGAAATTATTTTGTTCTCATCAATAGAAGGTTTTGCACAACTACATAATTTTCTAATAGAAAATGGACACTCTTACATTTGTGAGGAAAATGCCAAAAATGAAGGAGGGAACAATTTATCGATATATCAACAGATTTGATGTTGCAGATTCATGAAAAATACACAGGATTTTTTGGCTTCAAACATTTTAATGCCATTTAGAAAAATGTATTTAAGAGAAAAACATTTTTTAAAGAGAGCGAGTATAAAAACTAATTGAATACAGAATAAGAAAAATACTACTGTAGATAATTTTAATAGACTTCGACAGTTTTTTCAACAATATGCAAGCACATATCCCAGTTACTAAATGTAATGCAGGGGTAGGTGACACTTGGATCACAAATCAATATATTTTTTGTCATCACATAAAGTACCTTTAACATGTTTGTGAATGGGGTTCCCTGTGAAAACACCTTAGAATTCTAAAGTTTCTGCGAGTCTAAAATGTTTGAAGAACACTGTTCTAAAGAATGCAAAAAAACTGTGTTTGCAATATGGAGAAAACAAATAGGTGAAATTAAACAGTCAAAAGAAGGAACATGTAAGAAGACACAAAAACTACATGTAAAAATGAGAGCAATTTGGCAAGTGACAACAATATGACTTTTAAAGAGAGAAATATATACACAAAAAGAATTTCAACAATATTGAAATGTAAAATTGTTCTCTTCAAAAGTAAACTCTGTACAGCATCAAGCCCGGCTGCAGGTGGGTTGCCTACTTTGTATTGACTATCGTTTCTTCTAGAATGTTCCAACTATTTACATGTTGTTGTAACTAATGCTACTCATCTGACGCCCGCCCATTCGGTATAGTGGTTAGAACAAAATGAATGCTGTGGCTGTGTAGAGCTTGGGTTTGAATCCCAGAGAAGGCATGGATGTTTGTAAATGTATAGTGTCTTCGTGGCATGGGAGTACTCTAAATAGCCATTGAGGCACAAGTCCTCTTGTGAAGTTGGTGGAAGGGGCAGAGCCAAATTGTACTGTCACCTGCATGGTGCTCAAAGCTACAGCTATTGACAGGCATACAACTTATCTGGATCTGGCCTTTGCTGATCAAGTGACATTAGCGACAATAACAACTTGTCTGACACGACAAGAGGCTAGATGTATGCCTGTCGTTAACCATAGCTTAGAGCACCATGCAGGTGACAATATGATTTGGCTCTATTCCACCCCAATTTTGGGGTAGAGCTCCCTAGAAGGGGTTGGGGGGCTCTCCCACCAGCATCATGAGGACTTGTGGCTCAATGAATATTTAGAGAGTGACCACATGCCACACAGGCACTATACATTAACAAACATCCATGGCTTCTCCAGGATTCAAACCTAGGTCCTACAGCACAGCAGTCAGTGTAACCCGCTAGCTATTTACATTATTAATTGTTATAGTGTGCACAGAAAGTTCTTAAAGTTTCAGCAACTTTATATAAGCTGATGAAATACAATAAAGTCTTGAGTTGAGGTTACTAAGCTTTGTCATTATTTGACCTAAGCAAACTATTACTACAATGTGGTATGAGAAATACAACAAAAGAGCTATGCAGAAGCTGACAAGTTAAGGTACATCCTCCTGGGTTTGACCCATTACCAGATCCAATTAGAGATCTAAGAAAAATGAGAGACACAAAAGAAGCTATGTCTGTTGCCTGTCCAATACTGACTTACCAGCTATTAAGAAACCCATGCATTTTTTTGGAAGATGACCAACAAGATGCTAAAGAATTTTGAACAAATCACCACCTATAACTGTTGGAAAGATCAGTTGTGCTTGGTGAATTTCATTTTCTATCTCATTGGAGCAGCCTAACTAATGCGTTTTATTGAACTGACAGTGTACAATGAAAAGCTGAGATTGTTACGTAAGCACACGGAATCGGAGAGGTAACCCTTCCATGTCAGAAGACGATACAGTAGCCCACCTTCTGAAGGTCAAAGTAAAGTATTTGTACCAGAGTCTTTAAGTTCAGGACATTGGAACAGTAGACGAATTTTATGAAAAGGTGCCATTACATAGAAAGTCTTCAAAGACTTAGCCTCAGAAATAATGCTCGTGTGATGTGGCACTATTGGCCAAATGAGACCTTAGTGCTGCAAGATCCTTGATATTTGAAAGTATAAGAGAAGGTCTTACTGGAATGAAGAACCTGAATCCTCTTCCTCTGGCCACACTGCAGATACTGAGAACACATTTTGAGGCACTGTAGGGAGAGGCAAAGTATGTTTGTGGATGTAAAAATATTCCCCTTCCCCCACACAAGATGCACGGTCTACTTCCTCCAGTTTCAGAAGCAGCTCACCATACTGCCAACAATCAGTTACCATTCTAAACCTTCTCAACACTAGTCAAATGAGAAAAAACTCTCTGATGTACATTTACAAGGGGAGGGGACGAAATGGGAAATTCATTTGGGGAGAAAACTTTGTAACAGCATTGAATGAGAAAATAGCCTTCAAAATGTACACTCAGTTTACAAATAATTTTTCTTCAGCTGCAACAGCGTACCTGCATACCACATGATCAGACAGGGTTCGAGTTGCACAAACGATCTACTGTTTTTCTTTTAATTTGTTTAAATTATTTTTACAGCTAAATTTATTTAAAAAAGTTTATTAAATATTAATTAATATTTTATATAATCATTTTGTATTTTAAAAAGTAAAATAGTTACAATAATATTTTGCATAGTTAAAAAATTAGTAATAATTTAATGAATTGAAAAAAAAACCAGATTGTTCGCATGACATGCAGATACATTGCCACTGAGCAAACAGAGATTGATAAAACTTATTTGTATATATAAGCTGATTATAAATTTCAAAGGCTATTTTCTCCAAATTGATTGTCCATTCGGTTAAATTACATTGAGGGATGAGGACAAAGTCTCGTCCACAAATGAATTTCCCAAGTTGTGTTCTTCCCTTGTAAAGATGTATTTAAAGTTGAGCAACTGGCAAGGAGAGATGACAAAGACAGGGAAAAGGCAGCATTTGTGATGTCAGATGGGCTTTATAAATTTAAAGTTATGCATTTTGGCTTATGTAATGCTATGGCTACATTTGAGCATCAAGCCCTCAAGTGGTAGATCATCAGTTCAAGTCGAACTGTAGGCAAGTTGCCTAAAATAATTTTTGTTTACTCTGTGTTGACTATCGTTTCTTCTAGAATATTCTGATTATCTGCCCAGTTAATTGTCTAGAAGTCTCAGCAATAGTATATTAGCTGATGAAATACTGAGTTTGAGGAGTAAGGTCTCAAGATCAGATTTTAAGCAATCCATTAAAGTTAAGAAAATGAATAAAAATGTCAGTTTTGAGAAAAAGTACCCATTTAAAAATGTTCCATTATACAATGCAAAAAAGCTAATATATAACTATTATAAAAAAACAGATAACTAATTATAATTTTTTTTACTAACCTTTGCAAGGCGAAGATAATTTTTTCTTTAATTGCTGTTTGCCTGAATTGTTCCAAAATTTGTTCTCTAGGTGGACGTAAATATTTTTTAAAATACTGTATCCTTTTATAGCTGGGGTCTTTTATACTTATCTCATTTGCATCTTTTTCTTGTAAAGGTTGATCATTGGAAACTGGAAGCTTTGGAACATCTTTTACTGCATATCTTTTTATCGATGATACAATGGTTAGTAACAGAACCTTTAAGAATAAGAAATATTAGCTATTAAGTTTAATAAATTTTGTTTATATATTAAATAAAACCACATTTAACAAAAAAAAACTTACAAAACAAGGGATAAAAATAAGAAATGAACATAGAAGACTAAGGAATGTATGCTTCACCCAAAATGTACATTCTGTAAAGGAAAAGCTGAAAAAAAAAAGTATGTCATTTTATTATTTTGAAATATATAAAAGAAATATATAGAATATATATATATATATAAAATATAAAATAAATATACAAAATATAGAAATATATAAAGTGGTGCTAATATTACTAATTTTATAACAATTTACACAAAAAATATCAATATTTAATGTTACAATTCTCAAAATAAGAAAACAAACTATATAAAATTTATAATTAATATTTTTTTAACCTTATTAAAAATAATTGACGGTTACCTTTAATATAAAAAAATGATGTAATAATATTTCAAAGTATTGAAAAATAATGTGTTCAATCTTAATAAAATTATTTTTAAATTACGTATAACAAACATTTCTCACAAAAAAATTCATACCTTGAGATTTTGGTAATGGTGAAAGTACCAGTGAACAGAATATTAGAAGCTAGTAAAAACCAAGCAACGTAATAAAAGGATGAATGTAAGAAAGGTAACTGAAGGTGCAAGTTAAAATCATGGGCATGGACACGAATATTATGACTATCTTTTTCTTTCATGGCATTTCCTGTAAAAAAAAAGGGTTATTTTAAATTATTTTTAGTTTTTTGTAACATTACTAACTAAATTTTAAGAACTTCATCTCTGTTGCTTAAGCAATTAAGAGAAAAATGGAAACCATTTAATCAAATAAATAAATTGAATAGAATTAAAACATTGCTGACTTTTTTGCGTCTCTCCATAAAATAATTCATGTATGTAATGTGATACATTGATAACATATTTTTGTATTCAAAACTATTTTATATATGAATAAGTATATGATAATGCTCGAAAACTAACACACATAAATGTAGCAACTTTAATAGTTTTACCTTACCTAATTCAGAGTTTCCAGATGTAACAGAATTGGAATCACTTAATTCATTCAAATCAGCATTATCATGGTTTTCAAGATCTTCGAGCAATATTTCTTCAGGTATTAGTACTGAATCTGATTTTTCTATTGACACTGGTTGTCTTCCTGACACAACATCTGATTTAATTAAATCATGTTTTTTTCTAACCCAATTTTCAAATGCTTGCCATGTTGATAAGGTTTTCTGAAGAGGTGAAACTGGATCACTTTAAAAAAGAAAAAAAAAATATGGATTTAATAATATTGTCTATTTGTGGGGGTTGAAATGTAGGTATAATTTAACTGGTTTTCATTAAAAAAAATTTCCTACATGTGAAATTTAATAGACTATTTTGACAGAAATGTATAAAGATGAATAATAAAATGTAAACATACACACAATATGTGGAATAATCAGATATTTAAATCATTGTACAAAAGCAAATGGGCTTAATTCATAACACATGATAAAGACAAACACGTATATTAAACTTGTTCTATTTCTAAAATTTCACCCACAAGATTTTAAAATTAAAAAAAAAAAAATCTTATTTTTTTTAACGCATGTTCTTTTAAATAAAATGCCTTATATGTAACCTATGTGTGTGTTACTATTGCTGAGAAAGTTTCAGCAAAAAGCAAAAGTTGGCAAAACTGAAGTGCATGAACTGATTAGCTAGAAAATCGTGGTTGTCATTATCAGTTGACAATGATGTCATATGAATTTAGTCCATTGTCACAAAAATGATAGGAAAAAGGTTTAAAAATACAATATAATCTGTCAGTTTAGGGAAGAGAAATGTTTCAGCCCTCCCTCCCCCTTGTATACATCACTAAAAAGCTCATTGAAATGTTAAATATATTTCAATAAAATTCATACAACTAGATTCTTTTTCCCATATTTAATACCTCAAACTGTACCAAGTAAACTTGTTAGGTTAGTAGCTTACTTTATGCTTACTGAAGATACAGATGTAGGAAATTCATCTTTTTCTTCATTGGAAAAACTTTCTTCCATTAGTTCAGGAATGGACATAACACTACTTTCTTCAAAACTGCTGTAGAAGCTATCACTTTCATCAACAGAACTAGAAGATCTACCTGATGAACGACTTGAATTGGAGTTTTTATGTTGTAACCAGCAATATAAATGTTCCAAAGACAGAAAACAAAAAAACTGGCTGAATTTAGGATCTATATTGATGGAAGGTGTTTTCGCATATCTGAACAGAATTGTTAATATGACATGAGGCACAGACACAACTGCTGATACAAGCAGGCAAATGGGAAATGTACTTTCGGAGATATGTGGCAAGGCATAGTCATTTGTAAGCTGTTAAAAATAATAAATGATACATTAGTATTAATAAATACATATATACAAATTTTTTAAATTACTAATATTAATAATGGATCAGATTCACAATTATAAAACAAATTATAATACACAGGATGCCAATGTAAATAATGTAAGAATATGAATAAGTTTATATGTTTAAGAATCACAGGGTAGGAACACACACATTTCTACTTGTATATATATTTTGAAGCATATGTAAATGTAATAATATTTACTCATGCATGCAAGTTCTCAAAAATTAACAAATAAGCAAAATTTTACATTAGAAAATTAGACATTAATTGTTTATACTTTCATGACTAAATTATAGCACAGTAATATTTGATTACCCAAGAGAAAAAGTGATGATATTTATTCTTAATAATGGCTAGTGTTATTTACAACCTGACTGATGATATATTTTGAATTCTACACTAATTTCCATGAGAAAAATTTAAAAGTTACAGAAGATGATCTGAAGGTTTGTCTAACTCATCTAATCTCAGGTGGTGGTTAAATTACGCAATTAATACTGATATTATAAGATATATATAACCAGTTTGATATAAAATTGATGAAAATTGACAATATTGAGTATAAGTATAACATATGAACAAGATTTTTTCTATCTGAATACATCAATTGTAAAATGAAGAAAATTAAAAAAGATTGGTATTTATACAGAAATATATACTTGTTTGAAAAATATCTCTTAACTTTAAAATTTAAAAAAAACCTATAAATTACATTACCTTGTCCAATTCCTGTCCAATTAAAATCGCAAAAAGGAAAGCACAATTCAAGTAGAAAGAGAGACAGCAAGTGAGTCTCTGAACTCCAGTGTAAAAAGAATTAGGTGATTCACAAATTGCAGCATTCCACATATTGAAGTCATGAATATAAGTTATAAAATTATCCCAAAAAATCTGAAATTTAATGAAGAATAGTTTATTTACTATTCAAATTGCATAAGAATTCAGCACAAGAAAGATTTTTTAAAAAACAAAAAGAATTGAATATCAACTACAAAAATGTTCATATAATGGATACTAATCAAAAGAGGTAAATTTATAAATTTGGTACAATAATTTTGATGCTTCTCTACAATAACCTTTTAAAAAATCATAAAAACAGCAATGCAGACTTTGAAAAAATTAATGAAAACTTCATTTACATTAGATAAATATATAAACAGCCAAACAGATAGGTGGTGTCGCCATCTATCGTTAAGAAGTCCAACCTGTCTCACAGGCAATGGCAACTTTTATTCCTTCCCTGCGGGAAGGACACGACAACCAACAACAAATATATAAACATGTGCCACATGTTTTTTTTTTAAAAAATGTACTTACTGAAGAAAATGGTGGAACCACATCTGAAACTGTTAGTTCCCTCTCAATTTGTCCATCTCCTTTTTCAGCTGAGAGCCATTTAGAACAGTCAAAATAATAACTCATACCTAAAATAAAATTTCAAAATAAGTAATAAAAGGAAGTGATAAAAATATTACAATGGAAAATTTGTTACTGAAATTAAAGCTACTCATTATTTTAAAATGGTTTTAATTTTAACAAATTTTTTCATAAAGCTATCTGGAGTGAGTGTGGGGGGGATTTGAAAATAAGGCGATCAATTCCTTTTTCATAAATGAATTCAAAGAAAATAAAACTCTGCCAGATAAGCATTTATTTGACTATAGGTAAAAACAGTTACATTCATAGCAAAAGAATTAAGTATCAGGACACAGAATTAGTTACTATTAAGAAAGTAACAAGAAGTAAATTCAAACAGAACATTACATTTTTTAAACCTACAATTCAGTGTGAATCAATTTTTTAACAGTAAATGACTAGTCAAAATATTTTGTTATTTAAATTAACTTATTAGTTTAAATATATGAATGCCTAACACTCAGTTTATTGCAAAAACATGACATTCTTTCAGAACACATTAATTTCTGTTTAATATTACTTTATTTATAATTGTTAAAAAATACAATTTATTTATAATACCCAAATTTGGTAAAATTATCTAAGAATTAAATAATTTCAAATTTCATCACATGATGCAAATATATTTAAATATTAATGACAATAAGTAAAAAACAAACCTGTTTTCACATCCTTAACAGTGACATTTTTTAAATACCAAGAAGGTGATGGTCCATAATTATTATGCCATATTTCTAATTTCATGAGAGGGCCAAGACTTTCTTTGGTACTAATGCAAAAAATTAACAATCATCAATAAAACAATAATATAGTCTCTAAAGCATGTTTTCTTAGAGAATGAACTTTCTCAAGCTAGAAGCAGTGTGAATTATGTCATTTGTAATACTTAATAAATTTTAATTATTTTTAATACATTTATATATAATTTAATAGTAAAATTAACTTACCATGTATTGATTTATTAGAAAAATATTTGAATAATAATTTAAAAGTAGATATATATATTGATAACACAAATTCAGATAACCCAGTAAATTCACCCATAACTACCTTTTTTTTTTTGGAAATTTTTGGCTGGATAAGTTATATATATGCCCAAAGTTTGTGTCACTGTATGAATACTTTCAAATTATGTATTTTTGTTTTGAAAATATTTTTGATACTTCTGAAAAATTTTATATTTATATATTATAACGAGAGATATATAGGTATAGGCCAGCTAATGGGTTAAGTTGATCCTACACAAAAAAGGAATAGTAACTAAGCAAACAAAAAACAGCATCTAAATTTAAAAAATTAACAAAATTTATGAGAATATATCCATGAGATTTTATAACTACCATACATCCTGTATCAATGTGGTCTAAAAATAATTATGAATAAAACACAAATTCACACTATATTCTAGAAAGATCTCTGTATTCAATTAAAAAATTATCTTAATTAAATAGTTAATAGCACAGTTTTCTTTTTATATCACCAAAATAACATGATAAAAAGGAAGCAATATTTTATACTCTAAATATACACAAAGCAGAATTTTGGAGCTTTTCAATTGATGTTGATCTTAATGTTAAAAAAGTAATTAAATTAAAAAGACTAAAAGAAAATAACAATATCCATTGTACATTACAAATGTAAAAATAGTTCTATTTGACATTTTAATACTTAACTTTTACAAAACTAATACAGTGCAACAGATATTTTTTCCTACCTCATTAAAAATAAATCTACTGATCCCTTTTGGAAACATATTTTTTGAATTTTAGAATCTATCAACTGCCTAGTTTCTGTCATTCCTTTCATACCATGCAAGACAACAAAAACCTAATAAAACAAATAGAAAATAAAATGAGATAGCATTCAACATTTTAGTACGAAAATAATAAAATAATAAGTACAGGAAAAGCTTACTGAAGCAGTAGTTCCAGATGAAAAATACATTCCAGTCTTTACACATATCAAATACAGTTGCTTATGGTTATTAATATTATCAATCAAAGGAACTGGAATATAATTCATTTTCTTCATTTTGTCTTTATAAAAGTTTAGAACTAGCATAGCAATATATACCAATAAAACCAATATGAAAATGGCAACAGGTAACACATTGAAGTACGGTTCCATCAGGTCTTTCAAAGGCACTGTAAAGATGCTGGATAGGAATGCAACAGAATATGCAGTAATTTCTTTAGCAGAACACCTATAAGAAAAATAAAGCAATAAAAATTTTTTTAAAAAAAATCTGATGCTCTAACCACTATGTTACCCACGGCCATTTTTTTAGTCATAAGCATATTGTTTAAAAATGATAAATTTTGCAATTTATCCCTTAACTGCCTCTGGTGTATATACAGTGGCGGATCGGTCAAAGAAATCGGCCCTAAGCAGTGGTGGATTAGCCAAAAAATTGCTTGAAATTGCTGTGGTACGCTGATCATCTGTCCAGTTGCCTGCTGTCCTTATCTGCCCCTAAATATATATACATCTTTCCAAAATAGGATACTTTTCTTTGTGCTGCTATCAGTAAAACTATTCTGAAGACTTAAGAATGCTTTAAAAAACCTTTACAGTGTTTGCAAAGGATAAACTCATTTCAGCGAAGAATCTGCTAATTTCTGCCCCCTTTTCCTCCACATCCATATGAAAAAATGGTGGCACTGGGGAGCGAATCACGTAACTTTTAAATCAGCTGTATTATAATTGATAAGGAAGTGGAATTAAATGCTAATATATATACCTGCAATCAGTCCAATAGTAATCAGTTGTATCTTGGGAATAGCATTTTTGTGAAGACCAAATGCCTCTTGATTTACCAAGACAAATTTCTTTCCAAATAGAAATACTGTATTCAAAAATGATTTCATTTGGCATGATGTTCTTGTTTTCTATGTGAGCCCATACAGCAAAATAATAAATTCCAGGTTCTATAATATAAACAAAAAGAAAAAATACATAAACATTCCTTTTAATATTTAAAGCATGACAGAGTCATGTAAAAAAATTAGGGGAATTTGTCTCTTAAACTGAAGTTTTTTGTGCAGCTAGTTAATTTTTCTATTATGTTGCAGATAAGAAGGCGATATAATTGTGATGGCTTTTACAAATTTCTACATCAACCTGTCTGGTGCCAAGAACAAATCAAAAATGGTACATCACCTTGAATATTACTCCCAAAAGGAGGGTGCATTGCCATTCTTTTTTTTGTGTTCTAGAGGAAAAGGACTATGTGATATTCAATGAGAATTGTGTTAGGGGACAATGGATAGATTGTTATATGCTATAGAAATATGTGAAAGTATGGTTAATACATTTGAAAGTCGTAGAAGTACTGTGACAGATCAGCAATGCCAATAATTAACATGAATGTGGATGTCTTTGGTCCCATGAAAAATAAACACAGAAAAGCGAGATTGCATGACATTGCAAAATGCATTGAATGAAATAATTTTGCCTGCAACAATTAGCAAATTCATTAATTGGAGTAATGTTGAAGCTGATGCAGCATCTTTGATTTGCTATTAGCACCTGACAAGTTAACACAAGTTTGCACAAGCCATTGCACTTGTAACACATTGATACCTGCAACATATTGAAAAACTTTTAGAAACAAATTCAACTTATCTTTTAATATAACCTTGTACATTAAATAGGGTTTACTACTAAATCTGTAAAAAAATCCAGCAAGTTTCTAACAAAGAATAAATCTTTACACATAAAACTACTATATTGATATAACATTACCTTTTACATGCTCATGAGAGATGAAAAAACTATGTTCTTTAGCACTAACTGAAAAACTTTGTTTCCAGTTGTATTTCCTAGGAGTGGGCCAATTTTCATGCCTGTAAATTAAACATTTAAAAAGAAATAGATCATTATATGGACAAGAACACAATATATGAAGAAATTTGGAAACCTACATTACAGCTAAGCAAAAATTAAACAAATCACATTAATAAATAAACACATATTATTGCTTAAGTTTTTTTCATTGCTCAGTAGTATATTTATTTTAAATTCAACACACATGTAAGAAAATGGTTGAACTAATTCATGCTGAAAAGACGTAGTAAGCAAACTCTAGGCACCTGAAACTTTGCTCACCTATTAATTATTACCAGGTTGAGACAAATCTTCAGGTGGTTAGAATAGGCCCAAATTTACCAAGCAGGCAGAATCTATTCTACTACTATAACACTTAGCATTATCAGTTCAATGAATAACAAGGCAATACATAAGTATATATATAACTTACAATACAAAAAGAAATATATTAAAAACAATCTTGAATCTCCGAATATACAGCACTACATATCAGTAAAACTTCCATAAGTTTCTAATTATAAATAAAACAATGTTTACTAATACAATACATATATTAAAAAATAGAAATAATCTTTTTATGAGTAAATAATTATTAATATTTACATACTACATATATATCCCTAATTAAGGATATTTATTAAATGCAAACACTTAGAAAAATGACCTAAACATTGTTGATAAATTTCTTATTCTATATCTCCCTCAGTAAGTAGATTCTAACACCCATCAGATACACCTGAAACTTTGCTCACCTGATTTAAATTATGCAGGTTGAGACAAGGTTTCGGGCTGATATGACGGGCATTAATTCCAGATGGTGATTTCTTACGTAATGTTTTATCCCTTCCTTGTTAAATATCATCTCTTGCACAGGATATTAGCAAAACAAATTTTAACATTTTAACTATGACATATATTAGGAACATTAAAAGGAAGACTATATAAAATTGGTTAATGAAGCAAAATATTATTTAAATACAGATTCTAATTTATTGGGAAAATTTGTTAAATGAAAAAAATTATATCAGTATAGATGAAAATTATAAATAGTTACCTAAATAAAGCTTCTACTTCATAATCATTTTCACTTATATTCAGCTTGTTTTCTATCTTTATATGGAATAAAAATGAATGATGAATATCATCATCAGTAATATTTATTTGATGGAAATTCATAATTTGAGCAAGTAATACAGTCTTGCTGGTAATCTGCAAAAGATGTTCAATTGGACTATTAGTACATAAAAGTACACAGACTAATATATATTATTACATGCTTTATCTAGTCCTTAATTAAGTTTTCTACACAACATGTGTACTCCTCCTAGCCTTTTTATTCTTAAAATTATTATTATTCTTTGAAAAAGAAAGACAAAATACTTTTTGAATACATAACATAGTTTTAAATTTTTGTTTACATATTAATGGAAATTATAGGAAAATAATACTTCAGGTACACTTACTTCGCCATCCTGATTTCGAGCAAATCTAACAGTGAAGTTTACAGTGGTTTCTGGTTCAAAACTCTCTAAGCCATCACATGACAATAACGAAAGTAAAACTGATGTTTTCTTTGATGGTAAAACTTGAGCAAAATTCAAATAATGAGGCATTGATACATAATCAAACTCTTGAGCAATCAAAGCTATGCAATTTTCATCACTATTGCAATCATTAGAAGTACACCTTTAAATAAAAAAGAAACTATTTCATTAGGATCTGAATATTTTAATATGAAATATTATAAGTATTCTAAAATGCAATAGCTATTATGCTTTTTATTATTCATTTTAGGTTAGGTATTCTTTTAAGAAAAGAATACGACCTCACATAATGATGGAAAAAACATTTCCAAAACACAGAAACATTTAAAAATTTAATAAGAATTGTTTTAACAATGCATTTTAAAAAGACTTAACTATATATATATTTTTTATTTTTAAAATATATTCATTTATTAAATCTGTCTTTTCTATTAGTTTTAAAAATTAATAACCCTTAACTATTTAAATAAACCAAATAAGAAAGTTGACAAAATCATGGAAAACTTACTTCTTAACCCTTTTCTTCCCAGAAGTCAAATTAAAATGATCAAATATTTGAACTTCAGTAACTTTTAAATGTATCTGGATTGGTTTGAAATCAAAATACTGCTTTAAGTTTAAAATATATACAGTACAAATATATATATGAGGCACTTTGATAATGAGAGGCTCTTCAATTTTCAATCTTAATTTCATCATATCCTAAATAGCAGAAAATGAAAAAGTAAAATTAATTGGGTACAAACACATTTTTTTAAAACTGATACCTATTAAGCATTAAAAAAAATTTCATACTTTTACTTCTTCAATTAATTGTTGTCTACCAATTCTGATCAATTCTTCATTTCGTAAGTAAACGGAATGAGAAGCAAATATCAGTTTCGAAAGCAGTATCAGAAATTCGTGTTGAAGAACTTCAGAAGTGAAACCATACAAATCTGATTTTAGGCTGTGCAATTTGTTGTATATGTTATAAACTTTTTGAAGCTCAAACATTGTAATCTGAAACAGAAATATTTAATAAATACAAAATTATGAAATAATAATTTTTAAAAGTTCACGAACAAAAAAAGTAATATTTTGAAAAAATAATAAGATTACCTCTGAGACATCTGTTATAATTTCACTAAGACTTGAGAGCATTTGAACAGCTTCTACCTAAATTAAAGGCAAATATTAAAACAAGCATACAAAAATGGACAATGAATTTTACAAATTACGTGAAGAGTGTATGATAATATAATTCATAATAATTAATATACTAAAAAATAAAAATGAAATAAACATTAAAAAATGAAATGCAAATATATATTTCTTACAAAATGAATGAAAGTAATAATATTCAAGATCTTACCTTGCTTAAGATCTTAAGATTTTCAATAGCTTCTAAAAATCTAAATCTGATCTGCTCTTTTAAAATTTTATCCTTACTAGTTGAGGTTTTTATCAGACCATAATTATTAAGAGAAGATGATAAAATGTGAATCTGATGCAAAAGAGCTTGGTTTTGCTTTTCACCTAAATACTTGGCCAACTGAGATTGTGGGTGAAATGTTTCATTATATCTGTAAGAAAAAAATTTCAATAAAATTAACATAAAATTTTAATACAATTCTATTTTAATGATATTTAAAATATAAAATACTTATTCCTACTACATAATATATATAGAGAGAGCTTTAGTATCAAGCCTATATACTGATTATTATTTTATACACAGGAAAATACATAATTGTGTCACTATGTAATTTTATTTCCATTAAAATTAGCTCATTTATTATGAATTAAAAAAATCCCCCATCTCATCCAAAATTAATGAAAAAATTATTAATTACTTACAATTAAAATGATATAAGCTCATAACCACTATTGTGATGAAAAATAATTGTGTAAAACTTTGAGAAGGGCTGTTTCGATTACTTTATTACTGACACACATTAAACCAACATGCGGGCTATTGGAATCACATGCCGTAATTTAAAATCAAGGTCAAAAGATGAGTATGACACTTCAGCTGTGGCTACCCACTCTCAAAACGTCCATACCCTGACAATATAAGGGCTTTGAACCTTGGTCTTGTGTACACAAATCAAAAGTGGCACCAGGGCTCGAACCCACAACTCAATAATAAAAATTTGCAAGTCACAAGTTTGTGACCATGACCAGTCAATTACCAGGTGTACATGCGCAGGGCTGGATTTACACTTTTTGTGCTTATGCGTCAGATTAAAATTCCTGCACTTGATGCTGCCCTGAACTGAACTGAACTCAGTGGTGCAACAGCCCACGAGGCCCAAGGCCTACTGTGCCTATCTCAGCATATGCAACCTTAGGTGCTGGGATGCATGTGCAGATGTTTCGATCAAGTGGTCAGTCTGACGTGAAACCCCAGTGTTCAGTTCTTAAGCAAGCTTGGTACTCATTAATCGACCCACTGAAGGGATGAAAGGCTGAGTTAACCCTGCCCAGCCCTGGTTCTGAACCCTGGACCTGTGGCATAGAAACACAATAGACTAACACTCAGCCACTGGTCTTCTGATGCTGCCCTGCAGATAATCAAATATTGCAGTTTAACTTATATATATATATACATCAAATGTTATTGTGAATAAAAAATACCGCCCTGGGCATGAACCCATTATGGCATTTCTTTAATTCCCTTCTGACTATATATTACTTTTAAGTTTCACATAATGCAAAAGTAATGATTTTAAAAATATTTCTTACATATATTGAATCAATGTAACGTTCAACTGCAAAGGTTTCACTTCTCTCACAAGAGAACAGACTTTTGTAGAAGCTCCCAAATTATTCCTTATAATAACATTTATATAAACTGTAAAGAAAAACAAACAATTAATAAGAAACAGCAATCAGTTATACTAAGTAATTGCATTTAATGAATTTACATAACATACATATTTTAGATTCAGTTTAAAATGTTTATATTTTAAAAGCCATGTTTTAAATTTTATTTTGACTACATGTTATTAAGGCATTTACAGTAGAAATACAGATACTATTCAGAAAAGAAAACCCATCATTAATTACCATTGAAAGATTCAGAAGCAAGACCAGCAGGCAATACAAACTTAGCATTTCTATTCAGTCCAAAGTAGATTAAATGTCCGGGCTCATCCTGTGTAAGAGAATATCTAAGTTCATAATACAAAGGTAGGTGATCACTTTTCCATTCCATACAATGCATTCGAAAACTGAAATTTAAACTGTAACCTTTAGTAGGCATTAAAGTACATCTGCCATTCACTGGGCCTGAATTAACAGATACTAGTTCCATGGCAAAGCCTTCAAGACCAGAAACTGAAAAAAGTAAAAATAAAATGTAAATTTCTGCAACAAATTACACAGGTTTCAATTAAATTAAAAATAATATAAAAACAAACAAAATGATACTTGTATTTAAAAAATTTAGATTGAAAAAAATTATACACAACATTTTTTAGAACATATCTAAACAAGCAATTCAGAAAAGCTGTTTACCAAATATTTAATAAAGATAATTATCAAGTAAATTATTTTGAATCTTACCAACATCTCTTGAGCTAACTTGAATGAAATATGAATGACCTGCTCGTAGTACCCCAGGTTTCAATGTAAAATATTTTGATCTGAATCCAATTGAAGTGTTATCTTTGCTTAGGGACAGAGCAATTCTAGGTCTATTTATTAAATGGATAACAGTTGGTCTTTCATTCAGTCTACTATCTCGAACAGGATCTCCCAATTTGTTTGTTTCCTGCACAAAAACTACAAAAGACAAGAACATATTTAGTAAAGAGAAGTTTTTATTTCAAAATTGACATTATAATTATAAAAAATAATAATATTATTTCCCCTTGTCAGCAGAGAAGCAAATTGCATAAAAAAATTGTTTAAAGTTTACAAGAGACAAACAATTCTATATTCTCCACTTCTAATATTTAATTTTAAAAATATTAATCAATAAAAAAAATTACACATTCAAGGACATATTTCTTTAAATATTACAAAGTAAAAATAATTTCTTATCATAATGAAAAATGGAAGCTTAAGGTAGTACATAAAAAAAGAGCTTAATTGCAGAAAAACTTTCACAGAATAAAACTTCGTATAAAAAAAATTTTTAAGCATGAAAAAAAATGTGTATACGGTACTTTTATAAATTTATAATAGCAAGAACCATAAAATTTCAGAAACAATTTTGTTTCTGTTTCACTATTGCCTTAACTTCTAATTTCCACTAACTTTTAAAGCACATGCACAGAAAAAACTCTTTGCTATTTTAAACACATATTACCATGCTTTCCATCTATTCGAGGTTTTCCAGCACCTTCTTCTATCTGGCCTTCATTCTCTGATAAATATATTTTAAAACGTTGAGAACCTGCAACATTTTAAAAGTATATTTTACCAAGAATTGTAAAAGAATAAAATAAAAATGCTTATAACATAACAAGTTTGCCAATGTTATTAAATTAAAAAAAAAATAATATAATCAAAAAATTATTTACTGTAGCTAACATATTAAGATACATTAAAATGTGACTTAATTTGTCAATTAAGACTCACAGCATTTGACATAATTAAGAAAAAATTCTGAAACTAATTCCATTTCACATTTTTTTTACCAAAAATAAATAAATAAATAAAAGTAGTGCTAACTACACAAAAATGTTCTTATTAATAACAAATATATTAAGAAAATTCCCCATTCTGGTCATACTATTTGTAAAGAAACTAGGAGTCACTTAGTATATTTTTTGACTTGCTGATAATGATGACATGTTTTCATATATTTAAGATCTATACATGGACAAAAGCGGCTTTACAATCACTTCCAAGATTTTCATTTCTTTGAATTTTATTGTGAATAAAAAAATTTTTTTTTTAATAATTCTATGACACTCTACAAACATACAATAGGTTAACTTCTTATTCATTAATTTTGAAATTTTTCTCTTTTGAACTTTCCTTATACGACTGTAAAGTTAAAAAAGGGAAAAGGTTGGTACCATCAAACTAAATGAAATCCCCATTTTTGATTCTAAAAATCTGACATTGTTTTTTGACACATTTTATGCTCCATTTTTAAATTAATGTATTTTCAACTTACTTGTCTTGTTTTCTAGATTACAGTTTATCAAATTTTACAGTTTATTATTAATAAAAAATTTCAATTAATGCAATGAACTGCAATTAAACTTTCATCAAATTAGTATTGAATCTTAACAGATATATATATAAGAACGTTTTTATTATTCATGTTATTTTCACATTATATTATGTATCTATCATACACAGCCATAGTTATTTACTTTGATCTCGAGCTATAGCACTTCCACTTTCTCCAGGAGAACCTTCTTCAGGTATTGGATAATCAGGGCTACCTAACATATGACCATGAGGAGATATTGGTAGAAAATCTGGATAACTTAGATCTGTAATATAATTGAAATATTAAAAATGGATTATACATCACAAATTAATCAAATAAATTATCAAAATACATAGTTTTTAAAAAGTAAACTGACAGCTTCAAACAAAACTAAAACTAGGATAACATAAAAATATAAAATATAGTTGTAACACAGTGTTAAAAATTGACGGAAGTAGTCAAAAAATAGTAACGAGATTTTTTTTCATCTAACCTTCACAAAATTTGACCACAGACCTCACTATGAATGGTTAGTTATACCACAATATATAGAATATCTCTTTACATATAGACAAAAATACAAATTCACATATATTGCTTCAAAGTTTTTCATATTTATAGCTTTTTAACATTACACTTTTAAGAACAGTATATTTTCAAAGAAAAGACATTTTTTTTTCCAGTTCATGAAATGAATTGAGATCAGTTAAGAGGATGCTTACACTATTTTAAATGCACATTAAAGAATATCTAGAATAACATTAAATCTCAAAGTAGTTGCCCTTGTCAGGTAAGTTTGACAGTAACAATTATATGAACTAAATAACAATGGAAGAAAATAGGAAAATATAAGTGAAATTTAAATTATATGTAGCAGTTACATCCATACAAGATAATAAAACCGTTTTTATATTTTAACCAGAATTTTTGATATTTAGAAGCACTTTTTCATCTTTCAGCACTTTGCAAAGGCATGCCTAATATATTTACAATGACATGCCTTTTATAACTATGATACAATAATATTGATGTGAAGATCTCCCTCATAGTTTTTAATTTTATATCAAAATAAGGAATTTTCATCATGTTCAACAAAAGTCAGTTCCTTATTACAGTGTGAATTTGGCTGGATCATAACTTGATTTAATGTGACAGGAATTACCAAGTCATAATTATGCTAATTAAACTATAATGCCATTTTATAAATAACTTTATTACAGATAAATGACACATTATATAATTTGTGTACTGATTTATTTCAGTGATCTGAAATTAATCAAGAAATTTCTTTCCTCTATAAATATCAATTTTCAAAGAGGGGAAAAATCTTATTTTAAAATTGATAAGAATACCCATTCAAACTTACTAAAAAATGTAGAGTTAACATCATAATGTGCTTCCTCTTCAAATGGATAATGCTGAAATGGATCAAAATGAGGTGGTTCAGCAACTGAATCATGAGGTGAATGGCGAACAGACCTAAATCTTTTGTGAACTGTAACAGAAAAAGGAACATTTTTTTATATATTAAAATTATTAGAAAGTAACATAAATATACCCATGTTTGACAATTTATCATTTTATGTTTGAAAAACATACATATTTGTGAAAAACAGATTAAAATATTTAAAAATTTTTTGAATTTTTTCATACAATGGAAGTCATTAATTTAATACACTTCACAACAAAAATGTAATTTTTTTTTTTGCTTAAAAAACATACATATTTAGGTAAATAAGAATAGATTGCATACTTTGTGGGAAATTTAACTCTTCTGGAAATCCTGGTAGAACAGGAAATGGTGGAAGATCCTCACTGATAAGTTGTTTTGAGGAACCTAGAAAGAATAATGCATGACATTATAACCAATATTACTAATAATTATAAGAATAGCTTTTCTAAGTTACTTAAAAATATTTTTACATAATAATAAATGCCTTTTCAATTATGTGCAATCAAATAAATATAAAAAAAAAAAAGAGAAAAATAAATTATATTATATATATATATATAACTTATTAAAAATTATCTGTATAACACAAACCCCTCAACCTTATTAAATTATTATAATAAAAATAAATGTAAATAAAAAATTGCATCAATTTTGATTGAAAAATTTCTTTTTGCAAAGAAAGTATTATAGATTTACAATTAAATCTAAATATATTTGTAACAGCTGAAGTGTGAATAGCATCATCATTAGCCAAATTGAACTATATTTTTATAATAAACAAATAACTTATCAGTCAAAAAATAGATTTGACAAGCAAATTCTTTTTTAGAAGAACTGAAAGAATAAAATAATTTTACCACAAAATAATAAAAAAAAATTCAATTAGTAAAAATATTTACTGTAATGGAACTCTTTCATTCCATCTTGAAAAATTTCATCAAATCCATGAGAATTATTTCCAGGAATTAACAGTGTGCTATTTGGTGACATAATGAAAAATGTGGAGCCATCAGCCTGTACACATT
This sequence comes from Trichonephila clavata, assembly GCA_019973975.1. Lineage (NCBI taxonomy): Eukaryota > Metazoa > Arthropoda > Arachnida > Araneae > Nephilidae > Trichonephila > Trichonephila clavata. The sequence continues at coordinate 40,163 of BMAO01033430.1, forward strand.
CATAATTACCTACAGAAAATTGAAAAGATGTTACCAAGATTCATACATAAAATTTTTGATTTCAAAACACTACTTAATTAATAATTTAACAAACTTAAAACATTCAATGAGTTTATTTTATTTTGTCAAAATAAAATAATAAATGATAATATCAAATTCTTACTATAATGCATTTTATGTTGTCCTCCTTCAATTCTCCAAACTTTCCATTCATATTGAACATGATTTGAACAATTTTCACAACTGGCCTTCAAATAAATTTTGGCATCTTGGTTAATTTGATGTTCACTGCCAAAATCAGATTCAATCAGGGTACTGAAAAAAAAAAAAAAAAAAAAAAAGAATTAGAAAAATTTTCTGGAACATTTAAATATTATAATATAAACAACAGAAAGTGAAAAAAAAATTTTTCCCCTTGGAAATAAAAACATTTATAAATTTAACTTACACCAATACATGTGGATTATTCTTAATTTCAAAAATTTGAGAAGCTGAAGTATGTAGGTCACCCTGCACAGTTGAATTGATTGTAACAGCAGATAATCCAGGTACAAGAGAAGCAGCTGAGAAGATGAAGTTATTTGTACTTGTCAAAGTATTTAAGTTGACATCTTCAAAACAGGGCAAATGCTTCTGAATAAGAGGCAAACAGCTCCATGTATAACTGAAGTAAAAATAGATAAAAGTAGATATTTAGAAGATTGAAATAACCAGAATATATAAATGTGAATCCTTACTCTAAATAAAATGTTTTAAAACATTACTAATTTTAAAAATAATATATTTCAGTATCTAACTTAGGCCAATAAATTCTTAAACAGTCATGACCAAAAACAAAGAAAAATCAAAAGAAATTTACAATTAAAGTTGATAAAAATATTGAAATTACAGCACTTTAAGCATACAATATAATCTAGAAAATTATTTTAAGATATCATTCTATGTATATATCATATGAGTAGTAATAATTTAATTTTCAAACCTTGCAGAATGGTTATCGTTTCCTAAATTTAGAACATGGGTTTCCATTTCAATGGTATCTTTGTCACCAACCCAACGCAGATATCCTCCTTTAATATATGCCTTAGGATTGGGAAACACAATTTCTATAGTCACTGAAGATTCCGCATAAACAATAAATCCCCTCATTTCAACCTATGAACAATTTTTGTAAAATCAAAATTTTGCACTTCTTAACTAAATGTAACAGAATACCATAAAAAAAGAGGGAACTTAATACTTGAACGAGTTCATTACAAAAATGGATTTTAATAACAAATAGCATACCCTTAAATTTATGTTATATTTTCCAGGCAACAAATACTGCTGAGGTATTATCAAGTACCTCTGGCAAGACAATTCAGAATTAACAAATGGTACTGTAGATTTATTTTCTCTTTCAATTCTCCAATTGTATCTAACATTATTTGTTTCACAATTTGTTGAAACTTCAGCTTCTATTAAGATATCATCTGCATAGCTATACTGAAATTAAACAAAAATATCAAATATAAACCAAATAAGGAAACAATTTTGATTCTGAAAAATGTAATATGCAATTTAAAACTAAAAATAACACTTACAGTTTGACCTGTTGTATGTAGGAATAGTATTTCTGGTTTCTGACAAAAGCGATGCAAGAAAAACATATTTGTTGAAATATTTGCATGGCTAAATTTATTCCAGACATTCACAGATACCCAGTATTCACCAACCCTATAAATGTATGTAAATTTATACATAATTAAATCACTTTTATGTTAGCATTGTCACTGCTTATTTATCATACATAGCATAGTAAATATGACTAATGAATGTATTTTTTTTTTGTTATTTAAATTAGTTATTTACCCATTTTTGAACAGTACGTTACACAAAAATGGAGTATTAGTTACATTATCATAAGATTATATGTGATGATATAACTAACGCTCCATTAAACAAACAAAATTAAATAAAGGCAGCTAAAACATGTTTCTGTTAGACATAATATATAACCATTCAAAAATAGATATTATTCCAGGTAGATTAATCTATTATGTAACTAACAATTCTTATGATCTTCAAATATCAGTGTATAAAACTAAAATGTGGTAGAATACAATATTAAAACTATAAAACATATAATTATACAATACTTTCAATAATTCATCATATTAAATAACAATCCAAACATTTTTTTTAATACAAATGAATGCATTAAACAAACACATACATTGTATTAAGAAACTTTTAAAAAGGTGAGTTAATTAAAAATAATTCTTTAAAAAGTTAAGAAAAAAAAATCAAGTATATTAGTATATTAGATAGATAATCATCCCAATTTTCTTGCAAATTAGTAATCTTTTTTTATAACAGAGCTACTTGAATTTTTTTTAAGAAACATTCCATAACCGCAATTTTTCTCTTTCACATGTAATGTGATTATACGAAACACCCAAAGACTACATAAGAAATAATAAAATTAATCCTGACAGAAATTAGTAGTAGCTGCCTTTACAGGACAGCAATATTAAATATATATTAATGTGAATCCTATTTTCAGTATTTATGTGTTAACAAAACGCCCTTGGTAAATTGCAATAATTTCTTTGTTTGAGCTAGAAAATGCTTGGCTATTGTTTTTGGGTACATAAAATAGTTGCCATAATTCATAAAATCTTTGAAAATTAATTTCTAGCATGCAGCTAATCTTTGGTAATAAATCACTCATATGCAGTGAACAAAGAAATAACCAATTTTCAATCTGAAAAACTGATCCAAGTTCAAGTCCTTTACATTATGTGAGGATAGCTTTAAAAAATCAGAAGTTGTACTAGAGTTATGCAAGCATAAATGAATTCACTTTATGTTACTGCTTTATTATAGCAACTAAATGTGAACAATTACATGTGCAAAACTATTTTTTAGAAACTATAATAATTTATACTAATTAAGATACCAAATAGTGAGAGGCATACTCTTTATAGATGTGTTCAATAAAAGAAGAGTGAGTAGTTTTAACAGGAGATCCATCACCAAAGTCCCATTGAAAAGTTAGATTTGTACCAAACCAATAGAGAGCACGAAAAGTAATAACATGGTTTACAAGATTTGGTCCTTGGCAGTAGATTGAAGTCAAGTTGGCAATTTTTTGAATAAGATGTAGCACAAGATGAGGTGAGGAGATACTGCTAATGTGATTTTGAGTCGTAACATTTATAATATACCTGTAATGCAACAAATAAATTTAAGCACACAATGGTTATATTAATAAAGACTGAACAAAAAAAAAGTATGAGTTGCAATTTTTTTGAAGTTTGTTACAGCGGATTATGATAGTTAAAAACACATATCAGGAAAATGTAAAAGAAGTGTTAGAATAAATAAATAAAAAATCTTACTTATGCTACAAACATGATAGATATCAATATAAAACCATCAAATCAATAACATTATTTCATAAATGCAGTACTTTCACTTAACGTAAGAGAAATCAGAAGTTAATGAGTTTATAAGAACTTTTTCCCTAAACAAAACGTTTATAATTTTGATTTAAATAAGTCATCTTACTAACAAATTCTACAAATTCATAAAAACTGTCCAAATGCAATTAATTTCATTTCACAAGAACTATTATATTCGCTTTAATTTAAAGTATCCAGTTCTATATTCTTTGAAGAAAAATAATCAATTTTACAGTTTGATAAACTTTAACAATTACCATCCTATTTAGATATGAAGCATTTTTGTAAGAGAAATCAAAGGTTTAAGAAAAGAACCCCTGAATACTTAAATAAAAAATAACTAAGCTCTTATAACACATAGATGCATTAAAAATCATAACAATGTGTATTAATTTTGAAACTTTGTATCAACCCATTTCTCACAGTATTAATAAAAATTTAATTGTTACCTTCCAGGATTTTGGTACATATAATGCAGAAATGGTTTATTAGTTCTTTTCAAATCAGTCACTCCAAGTTGCCAGGTAAATCGTAAAGATCTTTCAGTAGCAGGAAGCACTTTAGCAACAAATATGATTTCCTCATCAAATGGAAGCTCTAGTTCCCTTTCTCTACACCACTCTTCCCCATTATGTAGCAAGCACAGACCTATTTCTGATAATAAAAAAATTCATCAATATAAATAATATTCTCAGAAAAGAATATAATTTTAGACTTCTAAAATATTTAAAACCGACAAGAATAAAAGATACACACAAGTACTGGTTAAAAAAAAAAAAAGCAAAATAAATTAGAAGCTAACTAATGACTACCTTAAAAAAATTATCTTAAGGCAATTTTTTTAAAAACCTTTTATCAATGAGCAATATTTAGAATATACTCAGTGCTTGCTTCTCACCTTGAAGTTTTTCTTGCACATAAATTTTAGAAGATACACTAGGTCTTTGGACAGTTTTAAAGGCAAAATCTGTTACTTTATTAGAAACCTCAACGGATATAATATGAACTCCAGGACTTAACGTACTTAGTAGTAGGGTATTTCCTGAAACATCAACAATATATATAATAACGATCAATACAAAATAGGAATGAAACAACATGTACAAAAATATAAGTTTAATTTTTAAAACAATTTGAAGTTTTACCTGTTTCACTTAATGGCTCATTATCCAAAGTCCAACTGAATGAAACATTTGTTCCTTGACTTATAGAAGCATGAATACTGAGATTATTATTATACTGAACAATATAATATTGCTTGTCAAGCATCAGATCTTCAGGAGCGAATTGAACATAAAATGGTTGAGAAAGACTTTGGTTTACAGAATCGAGTGGGTTTGTTGCAGTCACAGAAATATTGTACGAACCTTCTGTAAAAGACAACAAGATAAACATAATTTTAAAAAATGTATAGTAATTTATAGTATTTTTGTATATAAAAGAAAAATTTAGATACATAAATAATATTTATGAAAATTTTAAATCCACTGATTTGACACATTCAAGTAATAAGTACAGTCGACTCTCGATAATTCAAAGTTGGAGGGACTAATAAAAAGTCAATGAAATCTTCGAATTATCAAGAGGGTAGGAAAAAATTCTCAAAATACACAAAGAGAAAAATTTTTCTAACATATTTAAATTTTATGTTATAAAATAATTGTATATATGTATAAAATTATTTTAAAGTATTTCTAAAAATTACATATTATACAGTATAAATATTATATACAGAAGTATAAAGGTCCTGTATTAAAAGAATACATTTATGTATTAAAACCATTAATAAAGTAATACATACTGTACATAATTAATCTTTTTTGACGAAAAAATCAGTTATCTTTAAAAATCTGTTATCGGTTCACTCAGACACTGTCCCCAACACCATTGGTCCTTCAAGGCAGGATCTAGTTCAGCTCATGCCCTATTTGGTGCCACATGCCATAGGTACCATAGATGAGTCATAAATTGTCATTTTAGTTCAACGCAAAACACACAATCCTATGCATCTATTATTCACAATAGCAGATCGTAATTTCTTAAAATATATATAGAAAGACCATGTGTTAAACTTCTGTATGTCTTTTCACTAGAGGGACCGGGAAACACAAAAAAAAAAGATGACAGACAGATGGTCATCAAAGGGGCTACGTTACAGGGGATACATGCAGAGACAATACCAACACAAAACTTGTAAGCTCCAACCAGTTTGCTACAGGACTCTACATGAGAGTGAGTGTTCGAATTGTTGAGAGTTATATAAGATAAAAAAAAAACATGTGTTATAGTCTGGCCAGCCGCAGATTTTACTTCGAAATATTGAGTGTACAAAAATGTATTGTTTTAGTTTGAAATATCAAGAGTTTTTCTAGGGACTGAACATATACTTCGAATTAGCAAGAGGTTCGTATTATCGAAGGTTTGAATTAGCGAGAATCGACTGTATATACATTACATATTAGTAATTTATGTTTTTCAACAAAATATGTGCAAATAAAAATGCAGGCAATTTACGACTAGAGTAAAGCACTACAAGTTATAAAGTCTATAGAGACAATACAAATAACATACCAGCAGTGTAAAAATGCTTCACTGTAGCACATGGTAAGGACCACACATTTAACTCAGATGATACTAATTTAGTCTGTCCATCACCAAAATCAAAAAGAAATTGAATATCAGATCCTCTCCAAACCCAGGCTTCAAACACAATTGCATCTGTTGAATATGGAGAGGTTTCATTCATTTGATCAAATTTCCTTTTGAGTAAAGGTGCTGCATACTGATCAAATCTAGGACGAAGATGTAGCTTTTCTATAGGTTCAACAGCCTGGATAGATATATTAAGATGAGCTGATATTGTTTCATAATCATTATAGATGTGTACTGTGATGTTATACGTATCAGCAACGCCATAGCTATGATTAGCTATACTGCTGTTATTTGTGCTGAAAAATAAATTCAAACACATTAGTAACACAAAAATAAATATCCTCGAGTAATTTTATAAAAAGCTTTTTAGAAAATGGAAATTATTCTTTACCTCGTCTATTTTTGATTGCTAACTAAATGAGATTGGAAGAACAATTACGAAATTCAGGAAACATCAAATTTTCCCATTTTATGTTTTTCACCCAACACAAGTGAAAGCGTTTATCAACATTACACTATAAAGCAACACGAGGGCTACTGGTGATGGAGCTCATAATTTTGAATTTTAGTAAAAACACAAGGACAACACTTGTGCTGGAACCCTCCTCTCCAAACTACCATACCACACTAACAGGAGGATTTTGAATCTCGACAGATTTAACATGTATCAGCCTCTCTACGGGAGGGTCTTCTGTTACACCAGTGTAAATGTATAGTGCCTTCACAGTATGGGGGTACTCTAAATAGACATCAAGCCGCAAATCCTCTCGTGAGGTTGGTGGAAGGGGGAAGAGAGGTGGGAAGCCCCTGACCACTCTCAGGGTATTCTCCCTCAAAATTGGGCTGGAACCGAGCCAAATCGTACTGTTACCTGTAGGGTGCTCAAAGCTACGGCTAACGATAGACGTACAATATAGCCCAATGCCATGATGAATTTCGTGGGCCTCAATTTGCCTACGTCAGACAGGTGGATCTAGCAACAACACCCAGTCCAAATAAAAATAATTTGTACAGAAAAGAATGTTCCATTTATTGATCAAAAATTGTAATTTAATAAAAGAAAAATATTTATTACAGCATAGATTTTTAAATTTTTTTTTAAGAATTGCAATATATTAGTAAAATTATGCACCATTCTTTTACATATTCCCTTTAAAATACAACTCTAATTCGTTATCCAGGATTTTAAAATTATAAAACTTAAAATTCTGTTCAATTAAAAAAGTAATTTAAAGCACTAATTTATATATATATATATTAATGTTATGAGTGAGAAATTTTTGAATTAATTTTTAAGATAAATTGAAAAAATATTTATAAGGCTGGACATACCTGTTCACCATGGTATATTGACCATCAGTTCCATCTCCAAAATCCCAATCAAAATCGACATCGGATCCTTTTTCTACTGAACACTGAACGATAACTTCTTCAAAAAGAGCTACAGTACTGGGTGACAACAATTCAAGCTTTACTCCAGATATAGGGACTGCAACATTAACCATGGTCCAATGTTCGAAATGGCTGGCAGAGTTGGATGCGTTGAAATAGACAACATGTAAACCAGCAATTTGATAGGTGTGCATAATTTTAAAAGTTGATGAATTATTTTCATGTCTTTTATGGTGGAGAGCTGAATGATTGATTGTTGAGTCATAGCTGCTTCCATCACCAAAATCCACAAAAATAGCATCAGGTAATTCAAGCTGATTGACAGTGACAGATAATGAGCCATTTCGCCCAATAAAGAAGTCAGAGAATGAATAATTCAGAGCTATTAAAGTGAAAGCAGCTTGAACTAGCATGGATGCATTTAGATGACCAAAGGAGTTCCACACTGTAAGCTTCAGTTCACTGATTCCTGGGTTAATTAGATGTTTGACCAACTAAAAGTAGAGAAGAAAAAAAAAACTATCAAGGTAAAATGTTTTTTTTTTAAGATACCATAGTATGTATGTTTTTTTTTTTTTGCCATCATTATAATTATAGCTCAGCAATAATTCAATCAATAAAAACAATGAATGGATTTTTTACTTTTGGATCAACAGATACAATGTCATCAAATCCTTGTAGTGACCAAATAAAAATATCTCCATGCGAAAAAGGAACGACTTTGGCGGACCATTCGTTTTGTAAAGGAATTCTGAAAAATAAACACCACATTAAGTAAAAGAATTTCACTACATAAAAGAATTAAATTTTGAAAAATCAAATTCATAATGTGTGTCCAGTTATATTTATTAATTTAAAACAGTGTGTGTGAGAGAGAAAGAGAGAGAAATAGTAAAGTCGCACTACAAAATAACACGAAGGTTACTGGCTACGGACTTCGGATCTTCAGTGGCACCAGGACTTGAACCCGCGACTCGATAGCCACGAGATCGTGATCATAATCACTAGGCCACATTAAAATTTGAAAACTGAAATCATAATGTGTCCGGTTATATTTTTAATATAAAACAGAGAATATTATAATGAAATCAATTTCTAAAAAGGAATAAATTTTCTCTTTAATACATATTTTTCCGTATGGATCTATCACAGACGTTATAAATGCAGAACATTTTCATTATGTATATACTTTTAAATAGAAACTGAATGAAATACATAGACGTAACCAGGGACATCTTAAAGCATGGACCAACTGGGCCCGTGCCCAGGGGATCGTCTCAGCCTTAATAAGATTATAATTCGAATAATTTGAACGGTCAAATATTTCCGGTTGTATTCTCCGAAAAACTGGGAATTTCGGACGATATGTTAACTGGCTATTTGTGATGACCGTCGTCCATGTCTAGGCTTAGCCTTATATATCACCATACACCATCATTTCTCATTCAGTCAAAAAGCGGCAGCCGGTTTGTGCGATTGTAAGTCATGCACATTTGTTTCGGGTTATTGTTTGTACGAGCACTGGACAATATATGCTATGTACTGACTATTTTATAGGGGCCCAAGAAGTCACAAGACGTCCCTAGGAGCAACGTACACCCTCGCATCGAGGGGGAGGGGCAGGATTCTAGAGGACCCAAAGCTAAGAGCCATTTGAGATCCGGCTTGGGGCTCAAAACCTTACTTTGCAGGGGGGGGGGGATGTTCTACAATCAAATGTCACACATTTTATCCTTTTCAACAATTTTTATATGTGAGTCACTGGGTGTTACGTACATCATATCCAAACTTCAACAATCATTTCGCAACTCTCATAACATTTAATATTATATTTTTATTTAATAAACAGGAAACTAAAAGAAGATATCTTTAAAAAATGCATTTTTGTTTCCTGATTAACACCATAAAAGTTAAGAAATATTCCTATTTTCAACATTTTGAACATATAAGAAAATATTTTTAAAAAGAAAATAGAAGTGTATTTTCTCCGAAATTCAGAAAACCAAATAAATTAATAGATAATAAAAAAAAACACACACATCTCTTCGCACACTTTAAAATAATTCAGTCTGAACATTTCAAAAATTCCGCCTTCAGTAAATTAATTGGATTAAAACAAAACAAAACCACTCGATTAAACAAAACATATTTAAACATTCATTAACAATCAATCCTCTATAATTCATTAAAATTCAAACTGATCAGAAAACCAAATCCACAATGACGTTCGAATGAATAAATATTCAAAAACAGATTCGAATCATTATTTATTTTAAATACGAAAGAGGAAGAAAAAGTTCCAAGTGAACAGATGTCACATTGACAAATTGAATGCCGCCAAAAATGTATGCGCGAACTGGGAACGAGATTATTGATTAGTGCTCTTTTATCTGTAATGAAATCTAATTACATGGCGACAAGATGTTGAGAGCTCAACCCCATCATTTATTTCAACAGCATGAAAGATTCGAGAGAAGGGAAAAACGATGAAAGTGTATTAGATTTTCATTTATTTATGCACGATCTCACAATAATCTGGGGTTACTTGTTTGTAACTTGCCTTTGGGTGTTGTTTAGATACTTTTTATTCAAAAAAGTTCGATTTTACGATATAAATTAATTTCAATTTTATATCGCAGCTTCTTGTTGGTTGGATAAAGGTTTTAAGTTTGAGTGTGTCATTTAGGTATTGATTAGTTTTTGGACATACGCGAAATAAAATGTGTAATTAATTTTGCAGAGTGTGGGGTGAAAGAATTTTGATTAAAAATTAAAATTTTCAGTATTTTGAAAGAAGGATGTTGGGACTATTATCAAATGAACCATCTCGAGAAGATTGTAGCGAATGAGACGAGAAATAATTAAAAATGAATGTAGGCCAAAATCCACAACAATATTCAAAACAACTGCACATTTTCCCTTTGATATATAAAGATATAATTTGTGTTGTAGTTTCTAATGCCACCTGTCTGACGTAGCCAGATCGAGGCCCATGAAATTCATCATGGCATCGGGTTATATTGTACGCCTGTCGTTAGCTGTAGCTTTCAGCACTATGCAGGTGAGAGTACGATATGGCTCGGTTCCACTCCAGTATTGAGAGAGAACACCCTGGATATGATCAGAGGCCTCCCACCTCTCTTCCCCTTCCACCAACCTCAGGAAAGGACTTGCAGCTCGACGGCTATTTAGAGTACCCCCATGCCGCGAAAGCACTATACATTTACAAAACATCCATGCCTTCTCCGGGATTCGAACCCAGACCCTACGGCATAGCAGTCAGCGTCGCTAACCACTATACCGGATGGGCGACGATATAATTTTTAGATAACTAGGAAAAAAAAATTAATTTTGAAAACCTACACAGTTTTGACTATACTGATAGAAAACAATAGGTCCCCTTTTAAGGTTGCCTTCACCAAAACAATTCGAAATACATTAAAAAAAAATCCAATTTTCATATAAATCCCAGTAAGCGAGAGTTTATTAACGTCTCACTGTGGGGTAACAAGAGGGTTACAGGCAATGGACCTCTTAATTGTGAACCTCGGTCATATGGCGAGGACGGCATCTGGGCTGTTGCAACCCCCTCTCCGAACTTCCACACCATGTCAATGAGAGGACGTTTGTGCCACGACAGGACTCGAACCCGTGGCACACTGGCTACGAGCTCATAGCTACCGCGGTAACATTTTAATCACAGACTATATATTTAAAATTTAGAGTATTTTAATTTACATGGAGTCTTTAGCTTTAGCCACGCAAACTTTAAACCCATTTTCATTCAACATTAAAGAATAAGGCGAAAAAAATAAATAAATTCAGTAAGCAAAAAAAATGCGAAGTATAATAAAATATATTGCTTCTTTGTATTGGATAGCGAAATTATAATGTAATATTAATACTAAATAATGTATTTAAGTGTAAAAACGTATAAAAAAAATTTAGATTTTACTATCAAACACTTTATACGATTACAGCCTTAAAATATAAAGGAATACAAAATTATGTTTAAACCTATAAATTCGTGCATTATTTATAAAAATTTTAATTCAGTCGTCAAAATTTTTACAAAAAATTTCATCTCAATATTTAAAATCTTGAATTATACAGTTCAGTGTTCGTGCTAACATAACGATGGAGTTATACATTAGGTGGATAAAAAAAAAAAAAAAAAGGTTTTTTTCCCCCAGAATTTCAAAACATCAAAACTAAAGACGTTCTCTGGAGAAAAATAAATTAAAAAATTAATTTTTATCTAAAGAGTACACAAGGGGAACGAAGTTTAGGTATTTGAGCTTTTTTTTGTGGTAAAAAGTGAAAGTAATTTTGTTAAAAACAGAGGCATTTCAGTACTTTTTAACGTTTATTATAATGGATACTTACTGAACAGTAACAAGAAAAACCACAAGGCACATTCAACAGCATTATTATTTTCTTTCTTTTAGTTTTTTAAACTTACTGTGGAAATGATAGTGCACGATAAAACGGGGGGGGGGGGGACTTGGATCGCACTAATTCGAAGGTGCGGGGAGAGAGAGGTCTTGAAATGTGAAAATGTACGTTGTATTATTCACTATTCATTTATAAATAATCATCACTTAGGGTTATTTATATTGTTGAAAAGTAATTTTACTCTTTTAAGTCTAAAATCACCAAACCAAAAAAAAAAAGTTTCTTTTCTTCCATTTTTTCGAAAATCTAACCCTTTGTGGCAATATTAAATTAAAAAAAAAAATATTTTTCTCCTAATCTCCATATTATAGAACAGGGATGGCGAACCAGTGGCACGCCAGCGATCAAAATGGTTTGCATTTTATTTCAAAATTTCAAAGTTCATTATGAAGTATACGAACAAACGCGAGTGATCGGTCGCGGGGAGGCAGGTAGCACACTCATTTGTTATTGTCTTGCCTTAGTTGCGTCGTAGACCACAAATGCTTATGATGTAAAGTTCGTCTACGCATAGCATAGTCAATTTCATAGACCCAATTGTATTTTAAATTTTATCTGTGTTATATATTTACAATTTTAACTGTTATTTAACATGGATAGTTCACAGAAAGAACAAAAAGTGCAAGATAGTAAGTGTGACAGAGAATTTCAAATTGGGTGGACCGAAAAACATGGTATTATTAGTAAAAGCGACAAAGCGGTGTGTGTTTTATGTTTGGGAATAGTGGTATGCAGAACATCGTCTGTAAAACGGTATTTTGAAATAAATCACAAACCCTTTTGTCAAAAAAAGTGAACCGCACACACAAAGGAAAAGTAATTAACTACTTAGAAACCACTTGGCTGATGACTCAAATTCAGGATGTATTCTACAAAAGGTAACATCTTACAATTCTAATATAACTTATTTGTCATCCAATCTGCAGCAACAGAAGTCACACTAATGTTACTTTAATTAGAATTATACGCATATTACTAAAACATTTATAATTATACAATACAGAAGGTATATTTTCGTAGTAAATAGAGTTTTGTGTTGTTAGTATTTAGTTTTATTATTTTTCCAATAATATCTCAAGTCAAAATTATTTGACGGTTCATCTATACCTCATTAAGCACTCTTTTATATAGAAAAAATGGTACGTTAATCCATAAAGGTTCGCCACCCCTGCCATAGAACATCTCCGCATAGGTAGGTTCTGATCAACAATAATTCTTTTCTTCCATATAACCGCTATCTACTTTACTATACATTGCACCAGATAATATAAAATTGAATTCAATTTAGAATTAGTATGCTTTGAAGTATACACATTAAATAAAACAAGATTAAAAAAAAGCAGAAAAAAAAGTCTGTAAAATTTTATTATCAACGCAGTTTATTCAGAAATAAAAATAAATTTTCCATTTCCCCTTGACGTCTCGTGTTCGATCAAGAGTTTAAAAGAAATATAGCTGGACTGTGACATAATGCAATGGAATGTATTCCTTCCTCATCTCTCTTTTCCTTCTCCTTATAAAATATATTTACTTTTATTTTTTGCAATAGCGAACTTCTATTTCCTCAATGAAAAATAGCAAGCAATTTCACGATTCTTCTCACGGTATCATTTAATGGATGTTTTAGTTTTTCTGGATTGATCAAGTCAGAGCACGGACTAGAATTTTCAAAACTGCTGCTTCAAAAAAAAAAATTAAATATATATTTTAAGATAAAGTATTGATGTTCCTTATATTACTTATTCATAAAAAACGGTAAAATTAAAAATTTGAATAGGAAAAAGAATATATATCTGACAGAACTTTAAAATAAGTTTTAAAAAAATAAATATTACGAAAAGAAAAGGAAGAAAAAAAAATTCTCAGAGGAAAAAATCGAAGCATGTCAAAACTTCACGTTCTATGTACCCGATTTTGTACAAAAATCTAACGAAGTTATTTTTGACTTCCGAAAAAATTAGGAAACAGCTTAAATATCTTAAATGATTGACTAATAGTACATAAATTCTAAAGTAAGATCAGGATTTCATCTTAAAAGGGGGTCCGGCATGTCCATAGGAGCCCATGTTAAATTGCGTCACAGTTTATGTACCTTTTTCTCAGAAACTACTTACTTCTCATGAATAAAATTTTTACAGTAGATTATGTGTACTATTGATAACACTTTAACGATAGATTTTGTCTTTTTGTAAAAAATTAAATTAATTATAAATTTTTAAAAAATTGTCCAATTTTTATCCCCTAAAATTTAGTTTAAAAAAGTCATACCTGAAAAAGTTTGCTATATATATATATATATATCTAATTCCCTCCATTAAAATGTGTAAATATAAAAGTCTACTCACTGAAAATTTGAGGATTATATGGTTAGTAGCTTTTGAGAAAAAGGTACATAAAGTGAAAAATATTACATTTTGAAAAAACAGGCTTTAAATTAAAATTTTTTAAATTTTTTGAGCATTTACTTTCTTTAGTATTTTTCAGAAGCATATGAAGCATATGTGTGTTTTACTCTCTGCTCATACAAAAAACCCTTCCAATCTTCTTTTTTTTCGCTATTTTTAACAATTTTGCCTTTTTTTGTGATCTCAAGTTGCTTTCGTTCGGCTACACGAATCATACGTGTATCTAGTTTTTTGAAGCATGGCATACATTTATAACTTGGATCAATTTCACAATGTTTTAAGATCATTAATATTGCTACATGACTCATATTGAACTGTACAATAGACATATTTACCCCTAATTTTAGATTTTTTTAAATTCCACAAATGTACATCTTGGAATCACTGACGGTGACCATTTGGTGTTATTAACTGACTCATTTGGGTTCTGGGTCTTTCCATCTAAACATTTTTTTAATAATATAGGATCACCTAGATCTCTAAAAATTGGCCTCATTCAATTAATTGTGGTGAATGTGTTTATGATCATAGTGCCTTTCGTTACATTCAGCTCCTGTGTTTTGAAACTTGCATCAGGCATTTATAATCGGAGGACACAATCCACGTTGAAGGCTCTCGTTTGGAGACAGAAGATGAAAATAAACAGTCCAAACAGCAGTTTTCATGCTGTGTATATCATTGATATTGTTTCTAATAGCCACACCATAATACCTTTGAATTTTTTATATTAAAAAGTCGGTGAATCGGTTACGACCTCTTAGGCTTTTCCATCGCTTAACTTTTTTTACCCTGTGTCGCTAAACTTTTAGAAAACATAAAAAAGTAAAAATCGATAAATTACTAACAAAGTAAAAACTAACAAAAGATACTGTAAAAGTAAAACAAGAATTTTCGTATTAGTTATTGTTGATTTCCTTTAGAATTATCAATTTTACTAAGACGACATATGAGTTCCAAAATGTTAAAACAATCACCTGTGTTCAAATTATATTGACATGCACCAAAATATGTTTTTAATGTTTATTGATAACCAATGAATACGAATAGTGCTTTCTGATGCATACAAAACAAAATCATTTGAAATAAGAACTTGAAAGAAAAAAAAAAACAGTTATAAACTTGCACCAATGGTAGGTTGGGCCATTTTCTAGGATATATCACTCACTTTATGATAATTATTTCTCAGAAAGGCAAAGAGAAATTCAATATGTCATTCAGCTAAGTAGGTTTGATGTCATAAAAGGCTAAGATGGTCGGATGAAGTATCGTAATCGACAAAAGAAGAAAAAAATGAAATTGTACTGGAAAGAAAAAAATAAACAAATTATTACCATATACAGGAGTTAAGAACGATTAAGTCATAGAACAGCGGAAGTACTCGTTTGAGATAGAAAATAACTGATAAAATGTGATTCATAACAGCCAATGCACATTTCAAAGCTCCAAGAAAAACACTAAAGAAAAGTAGACCATAAATAACACTGTATCTCTGATCCAAATAGAGGCCATTGTCAACTCTGCAGTTGAGTTTTCTTTCTGCTCATTGCGAGGCGATCACAGATTTTAAGCTTTTGGGAAGTTAGTTGTGTTCAGTTTCTTTTTATGAGTTCCTTTCTGTTTGCTTAAGGCAGGCCCTGAATAACGCCATTAACGAAAACGGGTAGCGCTAAATATCTGAGTTAACTCGCTTAATGGCTATGTTTATGATGTCATAAAAATTCGAATGACGGAGTTACAGGTATTTTTTTCCCGCGTAAAAACAAAACAAAGAAAAAATTACAAAAGCATACATGAAGTACTTGGTTTGGAGCTAACATTAGTTCAAGCGTGAAAATGTTCAATCTAATTAAAATCTACTAATTGACAAGAATTGCGTTTTGAGTGTTATGGGAATTACCAAGAATCTTGGTGTAACGATCGTTCCAAAGAACTGACGAACGCTAGTTTTATTGCTAGGCTTAATCACTGTGGACGTTTATTATTCTTTTTAAAAATACATGAAAAGATTCGTAAAATTTTGTTATTTTAATAGCCGTGTATTATATTAGTATGTATCACTGGAGCAGAGAAATAAATAGAGAGAGTTATACAAAATCTTTAGTTTCATATTGTTTAAGGGGACACAGTTCGAATTGATTGGCAAAAATCGGAAAATAATGCTTCATGTAATTTTCTATATAACCTCCAAAAATTGAAAAGTTCTAAATAAAAAATAAAAAAAAGTTACAACTTTTATATTTGTTTTTATTCATAACCCAATGGCAAACAAAAACTCTAAACTGATTTATCTCAGAAAGAAAAATAACTAGTTTACCTTCATTTAAAAATGCTAAGACTTTTTTACCAATTATACCCAATGCTTAGATGTTTCTTCTAACTATTGCTATTCGTATACGTAGCAAATGTTGGCATGCATTTTTAAACCAAAGCAATGCTTATTTTTTTTAAAAAAAATAGTTAAAATTAGAATTTATCCATACTTTAAGGAATTTTCAATCAGCTTTCATAAAAAAAAAAAAAAGTACAAGAAAACATCAGCTACATTAGCAGAAAATCCAAACCAACGTTTACTATGCATATAGTTTGAGAGGTCACACACATCACATTTCATGCGTATACGTTAATTAATGTAGGTGTAATAGCATTTTGAAATCCATTCATAAATTTTTAAATTTTTCTTTAAGAAATTAAATGGTTAGCTTTTTGTGTTGAACACACACAAAAATTGTTCAACGTAATACATTTATTAAAAGTAAAAAAAACTGTAGAAACCGTTAGATAAAGATTTTTTTCATAAATCGTACTATGGTCCCCTTAAATTCAAAATCTGGTTGCCACTTTGAAACCACAAAATAAACAGACGCGACAGATATTTCTAGATAAATACATACATTCTATCAGTGCTAACGAAGCCTAAAAGCTGTCGGCAAAAGTTCTTGGCTTTGCTTAAACAAATTCCAGGTGGTTTTAAGAGAGACCGGAAACTGCAAAGTGATAAGAAATGAAGCGTTGATGCCAGAGTGCAATAAAAATAAATAAAAGTAAAAAAAAAAAAAGTGTCTATGAAACTGGTTGAATTTTTAAAAGAATCGAATCACACACACAACATGTGGGACCATGATGTTTGCGCGGTTCTAAATTTAACTTCATTTTTTATGAAAAGGAAGTAAATTATCGTTTGTCTAATTTTCTTTTCTTTTTAAAAATCAAGCAATTATTAACAATTAAATACAATTCTTAGATCGTAAATTAATTCGATTCGACACCTGTTTACCAGAGGAAGAAAAATAACAAACAAGAACATAAAATAAGTTGAAATTAGTTACGATTATAATTGAAATTAGGATTAATATGTCAATAGTATTATTAAGTTGAGATTTTTTCATATAACATCGTCGTTATCAGATACCTAATTCTCAGATTTGATTAATTGTTTTAGAAGCAATCACTGCATTAGTAATTTTTTTTATTCGCAATATATCAGAACTCTCTATCCTTGTTTCTGATCATGTTTGAAAAATAGATTTTTATCTATAAAAAAAAATGAACGGAAATTTATCCTAATTTTGAATGACGAATTAATAATAATAAAATACATTAAGATATTTTTGAAAAAAAAAAAAAAAAAACAACGGTATATTTTTAATGCAAAGAAATAAGAATTTAAAGTTTAAAATTGTAAAATAATACTATAGTTTACTTTCGTATATTTCGATACACAGATCCATACATCACACGAATGATTATACTTTTTTTACTCATGGAAAAAAAAAAGAATGTAAAGTAAATTAAAAAATTATTTACAGTATTATCGCAGTATTTACAGTATTAAATAAAAAAAAAGAATGTAAAGTAAATTAAGAAATTATTTACAGTATTATCGCTAAATTCCTCACAGACATAGCATATCATTCTACTTGGGTAGAACTTATTCATATTATGAGATTTTACAATTGTTTATTTTACAAAAAATAATCACCTCCACAATTATCAAAGTAACAAATCTTAAATTCCAAATGAGAAATAATTAAGTTCCTTTTACAATCATTTTGAATGTTATCCATGATAATTATTTATTTTAATTTCTATCGTTTCTTGAAATTTCGCAAAAATACAAAGATGGACGAAAAAGAAAATAGATGATATTATGAAGGAAACAAAGCTTTGAAAAGTTAAATACATTTTCTTCTCTTCATTCTTTACTGATTTCCCAACTCAATGCTAAAAATTAGCTTTTTTTCCATTTCCAAAAAAGAATAATAAAAAAATAGCACTTGTTACAGAAAAAAAAAAAAAAAAAAAAAAAGATATTCATGCAGAAAATTCCATAATTTGGAAGTAATAAATCTCAAATGAGAAGTGATCAAGTTCTTACCATACCATTTAGAGTTCTATATCCATTATAATTAGTATTTATTTTAATTTCAATAATCTCGTTTAATTTTCACAGAAAATACAAAGATGGACGAAAAAGATCACATTCCGGAAGAAAGAAAACTGAAAAGCTAAATGCATTTTCTTCTCATTCTTCCCTGGTTTCCTAAGTCAAAGTTAAAATTTACCATTTTTCTTTCCATATTCAAAAAACTACCAAAATAGCATTTTTTTACAGGGAAAAGATATCCCTGCAGAATAATCCATAATTTCAAAGTAATAAATCTGAAACGAGAAAAGATCAAGTTCTTTTCATGCCATTTAGAATTTTATCCATCAAAATTGTTTTGATTTCTATCGTTTGCTTAGTTTTCACAAAATACAAAGACGGGAGGGGGGGGGGGGGAAGAGAGAACATTTTTTTTATTCCCGGAAGAAAGTTAACTTTGAAAAGTTAAATATATATACAGTGGGTAAAAAAAGTATATATATATATATATTTGAACACCTACATTTTTGTTTGCAATTTATAAAAAGAAGCATTAAGAAATAAAAAAATTAGTATTGCCAAATCAGAATAAGTTTAATCATCCAAAACAAACAGAAAAATTACAATAATATAAATAACAATGCTTTTTTGTAACAAAATTAAAATATCTCGTGTCAAAAAAGTATTTGCACACCTGCATGAATACAAAAGAAATAAAATATTTAAGCAAATTTCAAATAACTAATATTTAGTATGCATTCCTTTAGCATCTCTTACTGCTTGTAATCTTGCTGGCATTGATTTAATTAAATTTTCTGTAACACAATAGGGTCAGTATTCGACCACTCTTCAATAAGGGAATGTTTAAGGGCAGATTTGCTTGAAATCTTCCTTTTTCTTATTTTTAAATCCACAGAATTCTACAAATTTTCCAAAGGATTTAAGTCTGGTGATTGTGGTGGAGTGGCAAGTTTTCTGGGTACATGATAAAGCACACACAACCACATACGTGTTATACCGGCAGTGTGCTTGGGATCATTGTCTTGCTGAAAATAGTACGAATTACTGATACCCAATTTTATTGCACTTTGTGGCAAGTTATCTCGCAACACATCAATATAGGTTCGAGCTGTCATATTCCCATCAATGAAACACAAATTACCAACTCCTTTACTAGCCATGCACCCCCAAATCATAACAGAACCTCCTCCATGTTTAACTGTAGGTAACACATTTTGGGTATGAAAAGCAGTACAAGGTTTTCTCCAAACTAATTTCCTGACATCTGATTTAAAGATATTGAACTTACTCTCGTCGGAGAATATGACATTTTTCCAGAAATCAATTGGCTTATTGATATATTTCTTAGCGAATTCAAGTCTCTTCAGTCTATTTCGTTCAGTCATGAGAGGTTTTTCCTTGGAGATCTCCCATAAATTTGTGCATCATGCAGGACATTTCGAACACTTTGGGCACAGATTTGAGCTCCAGATGTTGAAGCGACATCATTGGCTAATGTAACTGCACTAACAAATGGATTTTTCGATGCTTCTCTTATGATTGTTCGCTTAATTCGCAGTGAAAGTTTTTTTGGGCACCTAGAGCGCAAGTTATTTGATGTAGATCATTTTTTTCTTTATGACGTTTTATAACATACCGAACAGTAGAGAAGCAAACATTTACTTTTTTACCTATTTCTCGATAACTTAGGTCATTTGCACGTAGAGAAACAATTTTTTCTCGCAACGAAATCGGCAATTCAGATTTCTTAGGTGCCATAACAATTTGAAATCGACAATCAACTGATAAAGTTTCGACAGTACCTCGTTTTATAGTAGACTTACGTATGTTATTTACTGCGGGATGACTGTCAAATATATAATTAGCAAAAAAATGCACATTTGCTAAAGTTGAGTTGAGTGTGCAAATACTTTTTTGACATAAGATATTTTAATATTGTTGCAAAAAATGTTTTTTATTAATATTATTGTATTTTTTGTAATTAATTTAAATGAATAGGCTTATTTTATTTTTAAAATGACAATTTTTGTATTTCTTAATGCATTTTCTTATAAATTGTGAACAAAAATGTATGTGTGCAAATACTTTTTGTACCCACTGTATATATATTCTTCTTAATCTTCCCTGATCTACAAAGTCAATATTAAAAGTTACCATTTTCCATAATTTTCAAATAAGAAATAATTAAGCTCTAAACCATTTAGAGTTTTATCTCTCAAGAGTATTTATTTTAATTTTTATCGTCTGTTGAATTTCCGGAAGAAAAATACAAACATGGAAAAAAATTATTATTAGAGGAAAGTAAATTTTGAAAAGGTAAATACTGGTTTTCTTCCTTTTCTTTTCTGATCTCCCAATTGAATGCTAAAATTTACCATTTTTCTTCTTTCCAAAACAGAATCCCAAAATAGTAAACACTTCTTAAAAGAAAATTATATTCTGAGATATTCATGCATTGAGAAGTGTGTTACAAAACGAAACTCATTTATTTTAATATATATATAAAAAATACATTTTATATAACATTATTTATTTATTCTAAATTTTTTTTCTACCTAAACTTATATATTAAAAAAATTCAGGGGATACAATCTCCCCCCCCATTCAGTAAAAATGACAGACATGGAAAACGGTTCACATATCCAATACCACCCACAACACATCTCTATAATGAAACATTTTAAAGTCTTAATATACATTACATCAAAAAGTCTCGGGATCGTGGTTGTATTAACAAATAACTGTCCCACGAGAGAGAATGCAAGTTCAAAAGGTCCGAAAAATACACTACTTCGTGCCGACAAAACCGGTATCTCCCAGCAGTATCGGAAACAGAGATTCATGAGAGAAACTAAGAATACAACTTTGAAAAAAAACCACACCCATATATGCATCATCTCGGCAGGTGGGCATTAGTCGCAATCGTGGGATCCAGACATCAATTACTAAAGCCAAAGATGGTAAACCATGTGAGGTACACAGACCATTTCAAAAACACACACACAAAGGATTGAAATGGCAAAGGTAGTTATTTTGAGAAAGGAAATAAAAGAACGCTACCGAATCTTTATGGAGTGAAAATTGGGGTGTAGAGTAAGAAAAGGTATGTGAGTAGTTTTTAAAATATGTCATGAATAATTGCCATTGTTGCAGCTGGAATTAAATTGAACCTTCATATTGAGTTCGTAATTTTCATTCCGTTTTCTTTAATTGAGACAATATTGAATCCATAACTCTTTTCGTATTTAATAATTTTGGAGCAGCACACAAGGGGGGTATCCTAGGGTTCCAGAACCCCCCCCCAAGCCCTTGAGTCTTTTCGATTGATAATAATCCTATATAAATATATAACATAAAATTTAATTCAATAATTTAACTTTTCCTGTTTTTTGTTAACAAAATCAGAAGAATCAATTGGGGTTGTCTTGAGGTATGATACGAGTTGGGGGACTTTCGACCATAGACCCTCCCACCCCCTGAAAATTTTTTGTGTGCTTTACTGCTTTGGAGTGATAACTTTAGGTGTTTTTCAAAGGGGGTTCGAGGGTCCAACATTCTCGTATCATACCCCAACA
The DNA here is from genome assembly GCA_019973975.1 of Trichonephila clavata. NCBI lineage: Eukaryota > Metazoa > Arthropoda > Arachnida > Araneae > Nephilidae > Trichonephila > Trichonephila clavata. The sequence continues at coordinate 62,472 of BMAO01033430.1, forward strand.
CGCCACCAAGCATTATTCTTCTGATTTTGTTGAGTTTAGGGTACAAAAGTAGTAACAAATAAATTACTGAAGAAATAATTAGCATTAATCAATAAATTAAATTATTGATAGCAAATACTTTATCAAAATTTATGTACTGTGACGGATCTATACGCGTCATTATTCCACTAATTCTCTTGGGGAAACTTTGGGGCTAGCATTCGCGTTAATTCACAGCCTCTCAAGAAGAATCCCTGACATTTAAATTAGTTTGACTATATATATATATATATATATATATATATATATATAGGTTTTGTAGATATAAGAAGCCAGATAGCTGTTGCGGTGATACGTAGGTGAGAATATTAGAATATTTCATGCGTATTTCACAAACATAGCGCGAGTTAAGGAAACAATTGCTGAGATATTAAATTATTAGATTGAGGATCTAAGATAAATTGAATCAGATTTAGTTATTGGATCATTAGCGCTTGTTCTCCTTGTCTAGTTCACTTAGTCGTGTTTACTTAGAGTTATTCATGAGATTAGATTGCTCACTATATATATCACTACTAGGGTTTCCTTTTGTAGTTTCACTTGTAATTGATTAAATGTGTTTGAAGAGAAATAAAATAATAGTTATTATGGAAGTTGCTGGTGATGCTTTGTCCCCCCCCCCACAGTACTATATACATAAGATTATAATTAATAATAAAAAAAGAAATCAAACGCATTGGGGGGGGGAGAGGGTCTCCGGGTCCGTTCTCCCCCTCGTGCGCGCCACTGAGGTGCAGTAATGGTAATCTCAGTCTAGAAGCCTACAAAACAAATATACTTTTGTTGAATGTAACTATAAAATAGTTTTGCTATGGGGATTAAAATATAATAAAAATAAGTCTTATCATTGATGGTATTCGCATACATTACCTTAAGAAATTCAACTGAACTTAATTTAATAAAAAAGACAGTAGATTATTACTTAAGATATGATATTCAAATAGAATCCGTGGCTACGGTAGCCTAGTGGTTATGGTTACGAAATCGTGGCCAAGTGTGTCGCGTCCTGGTGCCACTGAAGACCCACCGTGTAGAGGAGCAGGTGCACGTTAAATATGTAGGGATTTAAATCTTCCCATTGGCGTGGAGTGATAGTTTGGAGAGTAAGGTACTAAATCAAGTGTCGTCTTCGTCACATGACCGTGGTTCAAAGTTACGAGGTCCGTTGCAAATAGCTCTAGTGTTGTTTTTGGTGTGATGCTAATACAATTTTTGTTATTTATTTGTTTTTCATTTATTCAGTCTCAAAGACAGAATCTGTTTAAAGTCGACTCTCGATAATTCAATCCTTCGACAATACGAACCTCTCGATAATTCGAAGTATATGCTCAGTCCCAGAAAAACTCTTGATATTTCGAACTAAAACTGTACGTTTTGGCACTCTCAATGTTTCGAAGTAAAATCTGTGGCTGGCCAGACTACAATACGCTATACTTCGAAGTTATCTTATAAAACTCTTGACAATTAGAACACTCACTATCATGTACAGTCCTGTAGTAAACAGGTTGGAGCTTACAAGCCTTGCGTTGAGTTGTCTCTGCATGTCTCCCATGTAACGTAGCCCCTTTGATGACTATCTGTCTTCTTGTCTTCTGACCTTCTTAGTGTTTTACGATTCCTCGGGCAAAAAGACACTTCTTTTGTTTTCATTCCTTTTAGTGGACAATAGACAAACCGCACCTGTTGCCAGCTGTCCATACCTTTCGTTTAATACGTGGCCTTGCTACACATGTGTTTAGAAAGGATGGTCCGCTATTGTGAAGAAGAGATGCGTTGGATTGTGTATAAATGTATTGAATGTATTCTTGTAATAGAGAATTTTAACCTCTGTATAATATTTATACTGTATAATATGTCCTTTTAAAAATACTTTAAAATAATTTTATACATATGTACAATCTTTGTTTTATCATATAGATAAAAATTTAAATGCGTTAGAAAAAAATTTCACTTCGTGTATTTTGAGAGTTTTTTTTTTACCCTCTTGATAATTCGAAGTTTTTCATTGGGTCCCTCCAACTTCGAATTATCGAGAGTCGACTGTATATTTCTTTGGGGGCACGATTCAATTCCTGTACAATAATAAATACAAATTATATCACTACTATTTCCATAAGCAAGATACAAAGAATTATTCACAAATGCCAGTATATATCACAGCTAGCTTAATTTCCCCAACCGTATGATTTTCTCTCTTCCAGGTACAAAAAAGCAGTATTGAATCATCTCGCAAATACCAGCCTTTTGGCCAGTCCCGCGAAATAACCAATAAAAAAAAAAAAAAAATCCACCGCGGTGAGGTGATACAATTTTCTGGCTGGCGTGATAAAGTCGTGACAGTCGTTATTTGTTTATTTCAAAGGAATAGAAGTCACAATCCACACTCAGTGGTGGGAATAAGTTTCCATTTTTGCGCCGAGAGCAAACAGTACGCGCAGAAAAGAGGAAACATCCTCCTTATCAAAATGACAGGAAGATACGGGCTTTCACTCAATATTAATGACAGGTAATCCCCTTGCACCACACACATGGTACCTGTACTTTTTGTATGCACAGGGCGGGATCGAGAGCGAAGGTAAGTGACTTCTACACCCACAATGTGAGATCGGATAGCCAGATGAAAAACGTCGTGTAGGTTGGATCTATTTTTCAGAAGAAGAATAGTTTGGGAATGAATTTCTTTCTTTCTCCCTTACGTATAGAATCTGTTTTATAGATGGGTCAAAAGGTTGAAAATGAGGTAGAAAAATCATCTATGGTTCACATATTGAAAATGGTGAAAATCTTCACATTGACGAAAATAAAATATAAATATTTAAAAATAATTTTTTAACTGCAATCTGTTGTGTCTTTCTAGGAAGTTCACTACTATAGGATTCATTTGACATTGAAAGGTTAAACTAATTGCTTGAAAACGAAATGTAACAATCACATTTACCTGTTAAAAATTTTTTAATTTACTACATTTAAATAAAAAAAAATATTAGTAGTATTCTAAAAATATCAATTAATTCAAAAACAAGGCTTGTAACCGTTGTCTTACGTTATCGTTCAGTTGTTTATTTTTAAATGGATTTCAATTATTTCTCGTTGAAAAAAAGAATATCATTTAGAAAATCCTCATAAGATGTTTGTTTATCTTTCGAATGTGTTGAGGAAGTGAAAAACGTAATATGTTAAAAAAAAGTTAGTTAACTTTTAACTTATTTTTCACAAGAAATGATCGCCATAAAGCAAGGGTGGCGAAATAAAGGATGGCAAAGAATTTTTTTTACGGCTCGTCAATACAGAAAACCATAGAGACAATGTTCTCTATATTTGGGTTAACATACATTTGTGAGCAAAGTTTTCCTCACATGAAGAAAACAAAAGGAAATATTAGAAGAAAGTTGACTGACATTAATTTGCAAGCTGTGATGAGAATTTCAACACAAGAACACAATCTCACTCCTGATTTAAAAAAAAAGTCCAAACTTGGTTTTGAGATTACAAAGAAAGTTTCAATAAAGAACTAATTGTACCAGGTTTTTCTAGCAATGAAATTTTTTTAAAAAAATGGAAAACAACTTTAAAATTAACTAATTATACTTCCAGGAGAATAATTTAAGTCCTATATTTATAAATCAAGTAATTTTCTTGGCCTACATGTGCATTATTATTGGTGATAAATGTGTATTTTTAAAAGAAAGTTTTGAAAAGAAGCAAAAGTTGGCAACAGCGAAGCACATGAACTGATTGGCTGGAAACACGTGATTGTAATTATGTGATTATGAAGTCACATGAATTTAGCTCATTTGTCTGGGTAATATCGTCAAGGTTTGCAATTAATTTAAACATTTTGTTAAAAAAGACAAGAAACAATGATTTCTCAAAATTTTTTTAAAGGGTTAACTTTTTCGCCCAGGAAAACGTTACATGGCAAATGATAATTAAGATACCAAGATGTTTAATAAAAATGATGATGAATAGATTTCCTTGACAGCTTTTACTGGTACCACATTGAGAATGTTCTGCACTGCAATTTCCGTGACAGAGTAAAAGGTGAGAAAGGGAAAAAATCAAACTTTTAACGATTAATTATGCAGGAGTAGATTTTTTTTTAAGTACAGATACGATGAAACATAAAGGAATGAATTTTTAAAGTTCTTTGCAGGGTTGAACGAATTTTATGTAGAGAGATGACAAAATAAAATTTCTAATGTATTGACAAATCCAATCCCATTTCCAAAACAATGGGAGCGAATTGGAGTAATGTAATAAATTTTAAGTAAAATTAATGAACATTTTATGCTATTATGTATTATGTTAAGATCTACGACAATAGCTATTAAATTAAGTCAGAATAAGGACTATGCAGGACTTTTGAGTATAGTAAATTGTAAACAAATCAATTCTCAAAATTTAATGCTCATTAAAAATTGAAATATTTTTTGCAATATAAGGTTCCACATTGTTTTTTGAAAAAAAAAATATACAAAAATCCTGTTTTCAATTCAGTTAAAAAGAAAATGAACAAGCTTATAAAACAAAGCTATTTCTCCCCCCCCCCTTTTTATAATAAAAGTGTCCAATCACGTAAGAGTAGATGTGATTAACAGAAGTCGGAAAACAAAAACAGCCGTTTTCCCAACAAAAATAAAAAGAAATTAGTAAGCGAAAATACCAGGGGAAAAAAGGAAAATTCATTTCTTAAGAAATGTGTGCATATACAAAAGAAAGCACAACGCCTGCAATGAGCTACCTCTCTCCCTCCATTTTTAAATTGAAAATTGTAGGAAATATGACTGAAAGGATGAATTTTATTTGAATGGAGAAAGAAAGACATTTCATTCAAATAAAAAAGGTAATGTAAGAGGGAAATGCATTGTGTATTTGTGTGAAAATATGGCAGGATAATTAATTACTCCCAAGGTGAATAATTTTTTAATTGATTAAAGTTACAAATACCATAAAAAGGAGACAAAACACATAAGTATTGTCATAATTAATTTTTATATTGTTATTTTAGAGTGGGAAATGAATATTAATTATACCACAGGGATACATATAAAACCAACTAGTGGCATCGTATGGGAAAGAGGAGTTATATTCTAAAAACATGTCAAACTTCGAGGGGTATTCTCTATGGCAAAAATTAAAAACCTGTTGGTCTTTGAGGAGGGGGTGAACCCCCAAACGCTTTTCCCCTTACGTACACTACTGAAACCAACAAAAGGTATAAGAAACAGCTGACCATTTAAAAAATATATATTATACACTAAAAAATTAATCTACAATTGATTTGTATATTTAATTCTCACAAAAATCTTTTTCTATTTAATTAAAAAATTTGTATTTAATACACTTGAACCAATTTAATAAGTCATTAAAATGTTTCCACAAGTAACAAAACATTAATAAACAATAACTTTCTATGAAAACAAATATTAGTTATTAAAAAATAACACAGCAAATAATTGTTTTATTAAAAAAAATGCCCAGTCAATTATTTTGATGATGAATGATAAAAAATTACTGAAACGATGCTTGAAGAATGATTAATTGAACGATGAAGTTTAATGAGGTGATTCTGCTCTAAGGTCATAACTAACGTCATAATTTTGAATCACTGTCAAGCGGAGTTGAGTTGACAACTCACTTTCTCTGAAGCGCGGTTGAATTAAACACGCATTATCATCACACATGATGATTTTCGGCCAAGAAATGAAAATAATTTTAATCTGTACAAATTCATTAAAATTAACAATTAAGCCCCACATTTATGATTTTTGGTACATTTTGCAATACAGTCCAAATAAGCAAATCCGTGCAACAAAAATTAATACCATCTCATATCAAATGCATAAAATGTACTCCTTCCTGAAAATTCAGTCAAATTTTGAGAAACAGCAAAATGCAAATTATCCATTGTCACTTTTCGCCAGTCACGCATGCTTCTAAAATCCAAGTCACCGCAAAAGCAATATTCAAGGACCTCAATATTTCACTCATTCTTGAGAAATAATAAATATTCAACATCTTTAAAACACTCGTAGCGAGTTTTCAAAAATAGAATACAGAAAATTCTCGTCACACTAGGTTGCGAGCTAACTTTTAATGGATCCATTTTAAATGAAGACGACTCAATTAACGAGGGAAAAGAGGAAATTGGAGCCGCAGAGATAATGAACTGGTTAAAGACCAACAGGATTTGAAGAACTTTTTATTTCCAAGTAAATCCCAACGTGAGATAGGGGAGTCGAAGCCAAGATCTAATACAATTTCATTAAGCGACGCCATTACTCAACGATTACGGATGACGTGACTGCGACAGCCATGCTAAGATAACCGAGTAGTCGCCATATTTGAATCTACCTCGATATCAAAGTTGGAAGAGACGTTTTATTCTTCATTATCACGGATATAGTAACATAAATTTTAATTTGTCACTTTTATTGCAGTGTAATTATTAAAATAAAGAGATAAAATAAAAACAATCAACTATATGCATAGTTTCAGTTTTTAGTTTCAAAAAACTTTGCTATATGGCCAGATCTATGGCTCTATAGTTGGTGTCGTCAAGTGGTCAAAATATGACCTTCATATTTGACCTTTTTGTCTACCTTCGGAACTTTGATTTTGTAAAAGCGTGTAAATGAATAATTTTTTGATATTTTGTGTCAACTGTATAAGATTATACATATAAAATTATTTTGAGAATATTTTTACAAGAGCAAACTACTTAAAAGCAACTTTTTTTGGCAAAAAATGAAGAAAGAATGACATATTTCCAAAACATTCTCTTTTATGAAAAATGCTTTGATAGTAATATTTTGCCTTTCTATATCTAAGTTTTCTATACCGAGGTTGAACTAAAATTTTTGGGGAAAATTCACATTATTTTCAGAGTTTTAATAAACTGAAATAATAGAGAAAGCGGGTGTTTTTAAAATTTTTTTTTTATTTATTTATTATTTTTTTTTGTTAAAATTTCTCTACTTTGATATAATAACATATGAATAAATTCACTACATAATTATATATTTCAAAATTTTGGCTAAACCCCGGTATAGAAGTTTCAGATATAAATAGGTACGATATTAAAAAAAACTTCATTTTTCCATCAAAGGAGAAGTCTTGAAAATATGTAATTCGTTCTTCCTTTTCTGCCAAAAAATTGCATTTAAATAATATTTTTTATCTTATAATATTATTCTTAATACAATTTGATGTGTACATTCCAATTCAACTGATGCTATATATCAATATGATTATCCATTTCTACGTTTTTTGAAAATTACAGTTTCGAATGTAGTCAGTCACCTTAAGGTTTAAACATTGATCACACAGAATTAACCGTATTTTTGACCTTCATATTTTATAAACATAAAATGGTTATTTCACAAAAAGAAAAAAAAATAATTCTCGTATCTTACTATCAAAAAAAAAAAAAATTGTTCCATACTCTTTTTACGATGAATTTTTTTTACGATGAATACATTTTTCTTTAGAAAAAGTTTCGTAGTTTTATTTCAGGTTTAGAACGAATTGTGTTATAGATATCTCAAAATGTCGTAAATTAAATTGAGAACTACCAATAATGCAAAGAAATAACTACTGAACACACCAAACCGTCACTTATTGTTCTTTTCGAGCAATTAAAATAACAAAAAACTTCATTACAAAAAGCAGAAATCTTTCTGAAAATACTAATAACAAAAATATAAAAATATTATATATTTCAGTCTACATTCCAATTCTCTAAAATATTTGGAACAATAGTTTGAGGAAAACGTTAACTGATGCATTACCATGACAACAAAAGGGCAGACGATAATTAAAAACAGTACAATCGGGAAACGTAATACAAAAATAATTATTTTTAAATATTTGTCAAATCAAGTGAAGAGGGAGATGGCCCATTCATGGCATATAATTAACCTAAATTTTGGCAACATGTTTGCAAAATGGTATTTAATTTTCTTAAAAGTCAGGAATTCTTTTTCATCATATTCGTGCCAATTTCCTAATTATTTCTTAAATTATAGTGTCCTTTAATTAAAAACAGTTAAATTAAAAAAAGTTAACAAATTCGCCTTTTTTATTAATTCAAAAAAATGTTCAGTTCTTTGAAACTTATCTATTCTTACCTTTGGTACATTTTTAATTTTGTTACCCCCCCCCCCCATTTTACTCTCGCAGACAATAGAACCTACATTTATTAGGTATAAATGATTTTCTAGAGTGTATCATTCGAATTATCTGTTTTATCATTATTTCTTCAAATACTTCTAAAGGGGAATATCTTTTTAGGATCTAGTATTCGAATGAATATAATGACAACACATTTCTAAATCTATTTTTTGAAGCATATCCTTAAATTTTACATCGCGATTTAGAGTTGGCTCGTCTTTGAGATCGTATGTAGTTAAAATATTTTTCACAAATTTGTCACTTAAATATTAAAACGCGAAAACAACGAAATGGAAGACCATTGATTTATTTTTCATTATATACCACGTTGCAAAAAACTGATTATTGCACTACGAAAGCCTGTTATTTAAATGATTCATAATAAGTAAAATATTTTCCTCGTTTCAAAGTTATGGTGTCTCATAAGAGTTAGAAAATTTTCTTGAAACGTAGTGTACCTACTGTTCTTCAAAAACAGTGACTCAAATTTTAGTTACACAATGAAATTTGTCTTCTACATTTCATCTTCAAAAATATTTTAAATTTTCAAATACCCGCGAAGGTCAGGAACTTATAACAACAGCAATTATCAATAAATTTTTAATATTTTTTAAAAAAAATATGCAATACTTTAGTGGAAAGATGTCCATATTTTTACTAAATGTAAAATTAATTAAGATTAGTCTTAACTTTATAAATATAAGGAAAACATATTTTAAAAATTAATTTTTGAACTCTTAAATGAATTAATATGTTTGATCTGGATCAAATTAGCATCAAAACTAAAGTCACACGACGCATAAATACTTTCCTATATATTTTTTATATATTCTACTTTCTAGTAGTTTTATTTCCAAATATTATGCGAATCCAATTACCGTAAAATCCGGCCTATAACGCGCACTTCTAAAACAAAAAATAGTATCGAAATTTACGTTATATGCCGGTACAATAATGACAGCTTTAAAAATAAAAAGAGATAAACATTGAAAAAAATTAGACTTCTACATTTTCGAAATACCGTTTATTTAAAGAAATAACATTCCTTATGAATTTTAAGGGTTGCAATTCTAAAAGTATACCCCCCCCCCCCCCCCAAAAAACTTGGTATAATATCTTGAAAAAAATGACTTCAAAGCATAAGAGCATTGCGCACGTACATTTCAGGTTCCTTCGTAAAAAAAAAAAAAAAAAAAAAAAAAAAAAAAAAAACCGGGGGGGGGGGTTCGCGCGTTATACGGCGAATATACCTAAAAATTAAAAATTGCAGCCTTAAAGTAAAGGTGCTATTTATACGCTGGATTTTACGGTATTCATTAGAATCTACACCTTTGCAAAATAAATAAAAGTAATGACAATATATTTAAAACAAAGATATTTTACAGCAACACAAAGCTAAATTCTTAAAATTAGTTATGTGAACAGAAAAATTAAATGTACAAAATTACAAAAAAAATATAGTAGATCATAGGGTCGCGGCGTAAAAATGCGCTAAGTTGGTGAATTTTCAAAATTTGGCGGACCAGTGGCCGATTCGACAATTTCACCGATCTTAGTACACGACTAAAGAATTTTCATTTTCAGATAAAAGCACTTCTCTTAGATAATGCACAGCTCATTGTTCTTTTTTTTTTTGAAAATTTTTTTTTTTCCAAAAGAAATAATATACCCAAGGGGCTAATAGAAATTAAAGATAAAAAACACACTTACTTTGAAGAGCAAACAAGTTTAAACAACCCTCGTCTGCTTCAACACACATTAAAATAAATTTGCAAATAGCAGTTAAAATCAGCAGACAAGCACGTAGTAGACATACTCATATTCAGAATCTCACCCCTATCATTACATGCATTAAGTAGATTAAAAAATAAAAATGAACTCATCTTCTAATACACTCAGATACTCGTAAAAAGCAAAGTCCAATTGCTCAATATTGAAAGGAATGCCAACCCGAACGAAACAAATTTCTAACACTCGTTAACTCCAAAATTTGGAAAATTAATTACTCCCAGTGGCATCAACATGAAAGAGCGCAGTTTGCAATCTATCATGCTTGAAAACTCCAAGAATGGAATTGCATAAGATTATACTATTTCAGATCTTGGGACTCCGCGATTCAATAAATTATAAAATTATTCATCACTCCGAATTCGTCCATTTTGAAAGTTTGATTAATTCTTGGTATTGAAACTAGGATAATTCGTTTGAAAAGGGATTCATTCAGTTGCTCCTAAAAGATAGTTTAGAATAAAATTCTGATACAAAATAAATCTTTTGTAGTGTTCAAAAAATGACGATAATGGGTATTGAACAGTTGCTGTCCTATAAATTTATTGTCACAGCGGTCAAGAAGGTTATTCTTGGAATAGTATAGTAAGTTAGTAAATTTTTGAATTCTAATTTAATCGCTGAAAAACATGAACATTAATTTGATCAGATATTTTTAGGCTCAAAAAATATAAGAGACAATGGATTGAAATTCATTTAAATTCCTGATTTTTTGGCAAAAAATTTATTCAAATAAATCATTCACTTCATAACTGAAAAAAAAGAATGCATAATTTATCACACATGCATGGGAGATTAATAATCAAATAGAAATTTATTACGATAAAAATCGAATAAATTTATTCGATGCATGGTTTTGTATTAGTAAAAAAAATATTTTAATATTTAGTCAAATTTTTTCCATGACGAAATACAAGAGTATTTCGAAAATGTTTCCTAGCTCCATTTGCTGAAACATATAAGTGGAAAAAATTTTTCCGTGATTTTCCCAAGATGATCAAATTTGCTATTATTGTGCTTGCTGTACTTTCTAGCAACGGTTTAAATAAATAAAAAAAAATAATAATTGAAATTTCACAAAAATTATCTTGAATAAATTTCATTCACTTATCAAAGAAAAAAGGATAAAAAACGGGAGCCAATTAATTTAATCTAAATAATGAATATTTTTTTGAAAAAAAAAAAAAAGAGAATGATTACAGACATACGAGTTAAAAATAATAAATAAAAGAGAAATTAAAACATTGATTCGAATGCAGATTAACATTTATGAGCCACATAATTCATATTAAAAAAGATAAAGCACATGTAAATTGAAGTTGAAATAAAAAGAAAAACATTGTCATTTGGAAAAAAAATGTATAATTATACATTGAAATTAAAGCCATAAACATACGGATTTCAGTAAAAGAGGGAGATAAATTTGAAAGCTTTAGATGAGAAGGTGAACAGATGGTAGAAAAAAATGGCGCCGAGTTTCTACCATGGTAAATATTGGAGGAAAGTTTGACCTTTAAACTCGTGTCTCTTCTGCAATATGTCATTCGTCATTTGTTACGCGTTTCGTTAGGGCTAAAAAAGCCCAGAAAGAAAACCAAGTTATATTTAGTTTTAGATCAACATAAAAATCATATCTATGACTTCACAAAACTAAAATATGGAAAAAAAATTGTCATCCCCCCCCCCTATATTTTCTCTAACATCAGAGTGATTTTTCCTTTGTGACAAAAATTCGTTATTCAATGACACATTAAAAAAACGTGTAACTTAAAATTAAACTATGTTTAATGAGTTGAATGAGTTTGTAAAGGAATTCCAACATTAAACATAATATTGACAAATAAAAATGATATTGAAAGATATACAAAAATCTAAATTTTAGAAGTTAAAAAAAATAATGGACCAAAAATGTCAAGGAAAAATTTTATTCTGCATATATCCTCCCGGAAATGTTACATTTAAAAAATGAAGGAATACTGACATAAAACGTTAATTAAAAATGCTCTTTTAATTTTTTTGACCTTAATAAAACTGTTCATTTTACCTCAAATAGAATTACCGATTCGTCTTTTTGATCACAAAAACAATGAAATATAAATTCAATTACATTTTTACAAATTATAAAAACAAATTTTTGACTTTAGAAATTTTAAATAATTTAGTTACAAATATGTAATTTACATTTCAACCTGCAAACAAAAAATAGAACAATAAATTTCGAAAAATGCCTATGAACTTCACAATGTGTGTGTGTGTGTGTGCACATTTATTTTTTTAAAAAAAAATTATCAATGTTTAAAGAATACTTAAAAAAAAAAACGAAAAAACATCAAGATAAATTATAACTACCACTTAGCACACACCCCACAAAAGGTAATATCAAAATAAAAAAAAAAGAATAAGAGCTATAAGAAACCAATTCCACACACATCCATCAAATCGCTAAAACAATGACGGTAAACACAGCTGAACGGAAGTACAAAGAGAACCCGCAGCTGCAAAATAATAATAATAAAAACCCTCACAGAAAAACAGATGGCAAAAATAAGCCAACAGCCATTTGCTAACCAACCCCAATACCTACAACTATCACGTCACTTACAGGCAATATGACCGAATCCTCTACAGACCGAAGAAGACTTTATCAAAGCGTTACACATCCCCCCAGTGGAATATAGAGATTGGACGCGTTAATGGTTCAAGACTATTGATTCGAAAGGGGGCTGGTGGGAGACTAGTGGGGTGGGAAAGAGATGAAAGATATACCTGCTTCATCCAGCGCAATTTCTCTACTTGCAATTAGTCACCAATAGAGCGCACGCCGATTAAATGACACATTATAGTGAAGGTCTGAGATCCAATATCGTGAGGAGGTATCTAATATTCGCAGAACAGCAGATTAGTTTGCTGGAGCATCAGGGGGTCTATCTCCGGATGAGCAGAGCACCGGGCTTATTACAGGATTTGATTAAGTCCCTTCAGGTCAAGAGATCTTGGAGCTGATATCCCATCAAATCATTGTGCAGGAATGAGTGGGCTGGACATTTCCATAAAGGGAAAAGGCACACTTGATAATGAATGTCGTATGAAACCGCAGATTGATGAAATAGTTGCCATTAATAAGGTGGAATAGTGAGGATTGAAAACAGATTCAAATGATATTTATAATGGAAAAGAAAACGCACCAGTTAAAGGGCAGTAAACACAAAACGTAAATATCTCAGCATTTATATATATATATATATATATATCTCAGTAATGAATATCCTAATTTCCCCAGTACAGGTCTGTTTTAGAGAATTCTTTCAGCTCACGTATTCAAGCTAATAATCTTTTCTACTGTATGGACACACAGGGTGTTTTTATAAAAGAAAAAGTTCTCTTCTTGTTAATAAATATTCCATAAAACCACAGATTGTTGAAATAGTTTCGATTAATGATGAAATTAAAAAATTGCCTTGACCTTTTTTTTCTGATTTCATTTACAGTAAAAATTTCGAATTTAAAATGATAAAACGAAATTTGAATTTGAAAACTTGTTATGAACAAGCTGTTTTAACTTCAGTCGTAGCAAATTTAAAGCTTTTAAAAAGAGAGAAAAATTAAGAAATATTGATCAAATGTTAATTGAACAAACAAAAATAATACGAACATGACAAGAACAAACATTACAATCAGAACAACCACTGGTTCTGAACAGAGCGAAGAAAAATTTTAATAATGGTAAAAACTCTATTTTAAGATTATTTTTGATGGATCAAGCCTTTCATTGGCTTAGAATTTTTGAGGAGAAAAAATATCGAACAATAATTACGATAATGTTGTTTATTTTATTGTATTTGGGAAAAAAGAACAACTAGGAAATCTTACATCAAATATTAACATACGTTAAATTTTCAAAAATTAGACACACAAATCGTTTTTCCCCATATTTCAAAACTTATGAACAATAAATACTGTAAGTACAGTCAAATCGATATTATCTTAATGAATAATCAATAATCAAGAATTTTTTTACAGTTATAAGTTATGAAATGGAATAAAAGATTTATTTATATGTACATCTTTTAAAGAATAATTTCATCGTCATTTTTCAAAGCCTGCAATTTTTTTTTATATATTCACAATTAAGAAAACTTGCTTAACATCAAATAAGCAATAAAAAGCTTAACAACAACATTCTAAGCGAAATCTTTTGGGCTAGACCAGGGGTTGGCAACCCATGGCACGCGTGCCACATGTAGCCATACGGTATGAATTCTCAGTGGCACTTTGCACCACTCTTCAAATTAGTCAATTTTTGAGTGGATGGAAGTTGATAAATTTGTAATGGACGTTATTTGACAAACATCTTCAGGATTATAGACACTTACTGAATTACGAAAAAATCTGAACGATAAATCTAAAGATAAATTTACAGATATTTTGCAAATTATTGAATATCATTGATGGAGTTTAATTCTTCGAAGAGAGAAAATTGCATGTACTCTGCTTTCCACTTTCGGTTTTACATATTTATGGGAACGATTCTTTTGCACATATGAAAAATATTTCGAGTCCACACAAAAAAAATTGTTTAACAACTGAATGTCCAAAATCGTGTCAAATTGAAAGTCACAAATTATACTCCTGATTTTGAGATATGAAAGTAGAGAGGTGCAAGCACTAGGTTCGCATTAAAATTTTTATTTAGCTATAATGACGGGAAGTACTTACACATTTCATGCAGTTTATTTCCTATTATAATAAATATGTTTAAAAATACATAAAATATGTACAATATATATATATATATATATATATATTTTTAAATTTTCGTTGAAGAAATAGTTATATTTTATCCTGTTTATTTTTATGTCAAGAACAGTAGCACACACAAAATTTTTTCAAAGGGGGTGTCCATGGTCGAAAGTCTCCCAACTCGTATAATACCTCAAGACAACACCAATTGATTCTTCTGATTTTGTCGATTTTATTAACAAAAACAGAAAAAATAAATTATAGAATTAATAATTAGCATTTATTAATAAAATAAATTGTTAATTACAAGTACTTAATTAAATTTTACGTTATACATATATTGGATTATTATCAATCAAAAAACCTCAAGGGCTTTAGGGGGGTCCAAACCCCTAGGACCTCCACCCCCCCCCTTGTGTGCGCCACTGGTCAAGAAATATCTTTAAATGATGAAAAACTCATAGATAATAAAATTGTAAGCCTACGTATATTATTGACCTCTATTCTCTAACTCTGCATGCACTATCGAGGGAATCAAATTGTTTCAAAAATGTCCACTATGGCATGGCGAATCATATTGGTAGACTGGTTTGGCACGCAAAAGCTAAAAGGTTGCCGACCCCTGGGCTAGACTATGTAACACTAGAAGAAAAGGAAGACCTAGACTTCGATGGATAGATCAGTAGGGGAGAATCGTTTGGTCCTTAAAACTGAGAATTAGAGGAGTTTAGCTGTTCGTAGAAGTGGTTGGAAATGTTTAGTTCAGAAGGCCTATCCGGGGTTATCGCGCCATGGATGATGAGTTCAATCAGCTTATATAACAAAAATAAAATATATTAAAAAAATAAAATTTATTTTATTCATGGGAAACAGCGTTTAAAGGTTGTTGAAAATAATAAATTTTAAAGCAGAAAGAGAGGTGCAAAATAAAAATACACCCACTTGTAAGGTATTATCAAGAAATAAATAAATAATCACTGAGATCAATGAACTCGGAATTGAAATCATAGAATAAAATTTGAGTTTTCGGAAACAAAATGAAAGGAAGAAAATAACTCATACTTACGAAACAAATTTAAAAAATAATGAAAATTACGAAACATTCCGAAAATAACTGAAGGAATTTTCTTTAGAAATGTCTAGATGAATATGATCCCTGACGAACATTCACGCCGATACAGAAAATTCACGCATTAGGGAAATTTATTTATTTTTTCAAGTACTTATATTTTGCAAGAGAGTTTTATTATATTTTTAAATAGTATTCCGCTATGACAGGATATCGGAGTAGGATCTCCTAATTCTTAGCCGTATTCCAGAGGAGGACACTATTCCCCTCTCTTTACTAAGGCCCGGGTTCTCCCGGTCGCCGAGCTTGCTGTTCTGCCAATTTCGACTAAGTTGACCAAACGCTAGCCTCTGGTCTCGGTGTTAGCCGCGGTCGACACAGTTTTTTCCACACTAGTTTCTACACACCCAAACGCAAACAAAATGAGCTCCAGCATTTTTCTTAATTTTATTATTTCTATAGGTCGCAATCTAATGTATTTTATTAATTTTAACTGTTTTCTTAATTTTCTTCTCTTTAATATTATTCCCACCACCCACTAATCATGGCAAGTGAATTTAACAATGCTCAACAATAACACAAGATAGGGGATTACGACCTCATCAGAGATCAAGTGCCCCATCGACCATTCTACTATACATTCACAAGACGCCACGTGAAGACTTTTGGGCAGTTATATTTAAAGTTCATCAAGATCAGAGAATCGCCTTATCAGTTGGCTTGATTATTTAAAAAATGAGAGGGGGGGGGGGGAGAAATGAACACTGAATTTACAGTATTATTTTCTTCATACTTTGGTGCAGCATAGCTTAAATTTTACCCAGTAATCCATGTTAGTTCTTGATTTTCGTTAAGTTCCTTTCCAATTATATGGAAATGTAAGTAGAAACGTTAAATAAGCGACAATACAGTGTTATAGTGGACCACCACATAGTGGTCAATTATATTACTGTAGTCTGTCAAATATGAAATTATACATTAAGTGGTCCAAGAAAATTTGAAAGTTGGCGGTCGATGTTAATGAATTATAGCATAATTGGGAAACATGGTCAAGTGATGCGAATGACCCTTGAAGTGTACCTAATTTTCTAACTTCCACACTATTTTGTTGGTCAATTCTATTATGAACATGCCCCATATTCTATGATTTTACATTAATAAACTCGGAACATGAACCCACGACTCACTCTGAACATCGTCAATTACGAAGTTCAACCACTAGGCCAGCGTAGCCCTATCATTTCACAGAAATGAGATCAAAGCACTTACACACACTTCAGACACAGGCTAACCTTTAAAAAAAATCTTTGTAGTACATTTGAAGTAAAAAAAAAGACGAAGAAAGAAACCACCACCCTTGATTAACATAAACGATAACTGCAATTTAAGCCCGCTTCAAAAATCGTAAAACAACTTTAAAGACCAGCATCCAACGCCGATGGCCAAAACTAGATAAACGGAAAGAAAAGCGGGGAAAAGATATTAAATTTCACTCGCAACGCGCCTGGTTCTACCAAGATAAAAAGCACACACATACGTCTTTATTCTAACTGGAAGCGAGCTGGATTATTTTATCTGGGAGAGGTGGAACCACTTATATATATACTTTCACATAACCAACTACACGTATATTTATTTAGTAAAGGAAACAATACTCCGTAAAAGAACATCCGTAATATTGTACAAAATACACTTCAACTTTGATTAAATAGTATTTTTGTTTGGAGGGTAACTATTTGTAGTTATTTTTTGCCAGTAGCTTTTTCTCTCGTCCTCATTTTCAGTTGCTTTTTTTCGTTACTTTGTGCTTCATTAAGTCACCATTGTTTCGAGATATTTATTTGACTGCAGAGGAATGAAGTGCACTTCAGGAGAAAATCCGTGAGATAAGCTGATGCCAAGTTTGAAATTGCAATTAGCATTTCGAAAATCTAAGATTTATTTATATGGTTCGGGGGAAAAACCCTTATTTTCTGCTGTTCTTTTATGAAAAAGCTAGATAGCGATCGAAAAGTTATATGTGAGTTTTTGATTTAGAAGAGAAGAGTTTTTCCAGTACTATAAGTAAAAATATTAATACAGTGCAGCTTTATATATGTTTCCCCAAACTCTTGTATCACAATAAAAAGATCTCTTTTTCCCCTCCATAAAAATAAAATTAAAACGATCTATGATGAAAAAAAACAAAGCTTTAAATGTGCATGTTTAAATATTTTGAGCAAATTCGGGATCTATCACAACCCCTCCCCTAATATTTATATATATATGCAATAGAACGTCGTTTATTCGAATCAATTGGGACCGGACACCGTTCGGATACGCGATTGTTCGGATAACTGAAAACCGAATGCGATCCATACAGTGTATGAAACCGGACACTACGAATATTGAAAATCATCCCATGCGGGAAACGTGCTTGAAGAAAAGGCAAAATAGGTGCAAAATGTCGCAATTTTACCTTTAATGTGGAAAATAATCACTTATTTTTCGCTGTGCCATTGTACATCTTCGATTTTTTGCTGCAAAATGCAAAAACTGGTTCGGATATTTGACGTTTTGGATAAACGATGTTCTACTGTATATATATAATTTGAGCATCACAATTTGGCGAGTGTGAAGGATTTCTTATTTAGATCATTATTTATGATAATTGATGATTTATTTGGATGGGATTGATGAGACAGTCCTGTGATTATTTAAATTCGTTTTCTTCCACATCTTGAAACACATAAGCATATTAAGAATAAAGCATGGAATGGACGACACAATACAGAACAAAGAAAACGAATGCACAATGAGCTGCAGAAACCGGCTACACATTGAAAGAAGACAAATAACAGAAAAGGATGATTTCCAGAAACCTCGGTTTATATAAACGGATATTGTTCCTAAGCAATACTTGTTTTCAGAGAGTAATTCAAGATAGAATGGATTATTTTTCGCACTCTTTATTTCACTATGAATTTTCATTTTGGCTATTGAATAAGTCGATAGCTTGTAGACATTAAAATCTATGGGTAGACAGTGGATTCAATTTTTCTCCTACTTTATTTATGCAAACATTTTTATTCTCTTTTAGCCTTTTATGTATAAGCAGTATCTAACAAACTGTTTCCATCTCTCTCTTTCCACCATGGCAGCGTTGATGTCAAAGCTTTAATTCCCCCCTTCAACCCCTAAGATTAACAAAATCCCGATTCTGAACAATGCACCATCTAATCTAGACGGGGTCCCATTCTCCAGTTTCCAACATCATGGCACCTCGGGCTTATTTCATTAGCCCACTGTAATTTTCGGGCAAGGATGGAGCGCAACACGTAATCATAGCCGACTTAACACCCTCGGACCACACAATCCCCTTTTCCAGACCACCAAACGATATCTACGCGTCGCAGGGCAGAAGCACCTTCTTCGAATGACACCCCCCTGGAAAACTTTCAATTACCTCCCGGTGACAAGCGTCCCACAACCGAGCGATTCATCAAGACACATTCGCTCCGATGAAGATCCTTTTGCTCTTGAGCCTCCGGAGGGATTCTCAGAGGGAGATGACTCAGTGTGTGTTTCTCGTGGTCATCCATCATCGGATGCGCGGAGAGGAGGAGAAGCGTGGAAAGCAACCAATTAGAGTCAGTCTCTCTCGGGGCATGATGTTTATATATCGATGAGGATATCGGGTAGGTTTGCTGCGTGTCTAATTACTACATATATATGTGTTTGGAAGGAGAGATTTAGGGAGACTCTATAACTGCTTTTGGGAGAGATTTATTCATAGTTGATTGGGCAGATTGTAACAGGTTCATGAGAATGATAAATGTTCGTTTCATGTCGAAGTGATAGACGATGCTCAGAGAAGATGGTTTTGAGATGCAAATGAGAAGAGGACCAGAATCGTAAGTCAATATAAAACTTCTTTTAAAACCAACCACGGTACTCAAAAGGAATATCTAATTAGAAGCAAGACACTGTTGAGACGTAAGGGTTGTTTCAGCAGAACAGTTAAACACAAAATATTAAAATATTTTGGTTGGGAAGATGGCAACAATTATTAGTGAACCGATTACTATACACTGCATTATCATTCGATTTTATATCCTAATGAAGTTTTTCCACATGTGCATTAAAAAAACCCAAGGAAAAACATTTTGTCATTTGTTCGTCTTAAAACAAGATCTGACGTTGAATTCATCTTCAACCATTGGTACATCAATATTCGCGTGTAATGTGTTAAATTCATGGCTGTCGCACGATAAAAGCAATCACGTGATCTCCATTAAACTCAAAACTGAAATTAGACTTGTACTTGTGGAATAATTTGATAAAACTTCAAATTTATCCACAAGTCCAAGTATAAAGATTCTTCAAACAGTTTTTCAAAATTAAAAAAAATATATACTATAAGCGTATTTTTAAATCAAATGTATCTTGTTTACTTACGTGTGTTTTTGTTAACAAACATGAACTTTTAAAAGAAAGTTTCTGTAAAAATAAGAAGTTGGCAACAGCGAAGTGCATGAACTGATTGGCTGGAAACACACGATTGCAGTTATGTGACTGTGACGTCACATGAATTTAGCCCATTGTTCGCTTCATAGATCGTAATACCGATCAATATGGCGGTTACATAATCATTTTTTTGATATAAATTTCACAACTGCTTTTTTGAAATCTTCAATTAAATATAATAAGTAATAAGAAATCTTAAAGTTCACTATTAAAGGGAAATTTAGCGACGCTTGTCCCTAAATAATAAAATACTTCAAGGTCGTAAGTTCGAAAATTGCAACTGAAATTATTTTTATATTTGAAAATGGTTAATAAAAACCAGAAGTTATTTAACGACTTTCACAAAATCCAGCTTTACCAATTTTTATTATGAGTCAGTTTCACTAAGAATAAAGCATTGTGAAACAAGGTGGTGGTGGTGGTGGGGGGGATTAGCAAGACTCTTAAGGAAATGAAATGACTCATAAAATCAGCTTTACTAATACTCATTTTGAGTCAATTCGACAAGAATCAAGAGTTGTTATGAAGCAATGTAAGTTTTTTTTTATCACAGAAACAGTGCTACATATTAGAAAGAATATATTTTAATAGTTGTTCTTTCTGCTTTTTTAGTAGTTTGGTAATATTCTTAATTTATACTAGGTGTCGGCAACCTTTTAGCTGAGGTGTACCAAATCAATCTACCACTATGATTCAGCGTACCGCACAGTAGGACATGCTTGAAACATTTAGATTCCCGCGAAAATGCATACGGAGTTAGAGAATAGAGGTCAATAATATAGATTTACAGTTTTATTATGTATTAATTTCGCATCAATAAAAGATATTTATTAACATAAAATAAGCAGGATAAAATATATAATTATTTCTTCAACAAAAATAAAAATTGTTTTAATTATTTTTATATTAATATACTAAAATTACTATAATTACTATTTTATATTAAAATATTAAGTATTTTTAAACATATTTATTGAAATATGAAATAGACAACATAAAACGTAAGTATTTCCCTTGATTACAGTTAAATAAAAATATTTAATACTAACACACACCAAATGCTTGCACCGCTATATATTTTCATATCACAAAATCAAGGGTATAATGTGTGTCTTTCAATTTCACACGATTCTGAGCATTCAGTTAAACAGTTTTTTTGCGGATTCGAAATATTTTTCACATGAGGAATGATTTTTTACTTAGATATATAGAACCAAAAGCAGAAGGCAGAGTGCAAGCAATTTTCTTTTTCTGAACAATTAAATCACTCCAGCAATGACATTCAATAATTTACAAAATAACTGTAAATTTATTTATCTTTGGAGTAATCTTTCAGGTTTTTTTGTAATTCCGTAAATGTTTGTAATTCTAAAAATGGGTCAAATAAGGTCCATTACAAATTTATCAACTTCTATCCACCCAAATATTGACAAATTTGTAGAATAGTGCAGAGTGCCAAACCCTAATCTATACCATTCTTTTCAAAAGACTTGCGTTTCTATGAAAACTATTCAATTAATGAATAGTTTTGAATTTAACATGCTTATAAACAAAGATATATTTTAGCTGCTATTACTGTGTTATATACGTAAGATTTTTAGCCATTTACTTACTATTCTCAAGTCATTGATATTTGAGTTAAAAAGAAAACAAATTAACCACATTATAAAATCAACCCCCCTCCTCCTTTTTAAAAAAATAAAAATAAGTAAAACATCTATTGGATTTATTAAAATGATAGAAACAAATCCACTATTTCAATATATATTAAATTTCACGAATAAGTTTTTGTTAAAAAACTAATTAAATGCAATACACTAATAATGGTTGGGTAAGGGAAAAAAGCCCGAAACACAGAATTAAATTAATATAAAACATCCGTAGAACACTTAAAAATACGTTAGAACAGCAATTCTTAAACTTTCCGCAGCGACCATGTAACATCGCGGACCCCCAAGATCTTGAGCATCCCTCCCCGTCTTAATATTCGACATCAAAATAAAAATTCTAGTAGTTTTACACAGGGGACTATATAGTAACCTAGTCTAGTACGGCACATCTTTCAATTTTTCCACGAGGCCTTTCATAGCCTGTAAAAGTGGAAAATCTCAACGTTACATGACTCCGAGAGATGCTCTGTGAGCCCCCAGGCGTCCGCGGACTACAGTTTAATAGCCACTGCGTTAGAGAAAAAAATAAGGTAAAATTTGAAGTATTGTGTGAGTTAAAAAAAATAAATTCTCCCCATTATATAAAGTTTTAAACTTCATTTTTTCCCTAAGCTCTCTCTCTCAAGAAATTACTATCAACTGACACCCTTCAAAACAAAGATCATTTTGTATATTTTATTCCTTAACAAAGAATACTTAATGGTCATCACGTTAGAAATAAACTGTAGACAAATCCTGTCAAAAATTCTTCATTTCATAAACACAGAAAATTTAAAGTAACTAAAATAATTGATTTTTTAAGTACAATTGTCTAATAAAGGTTTCATTTCTGCTTCTCAGAAATCAAGCCCGCTATTTTAATACTTTTTACTGGAGGACAAACGAAACTATAGTGGATTTTAAAAACTTTCCACGCAATTTTTTTTATTAATAAATACCCAAATTTTAAGGAATCTACAATTGAAATACCTTGCATTTATATATATATATATATATATATATATATTATATATATATATAGCTCAGTAATTTCTTAAATTGTACCGTACAAAAATACGACAAAATTCTTTATTGCAGAATATCAGTCGAGATTAAATACTCGCCTTTTTTTTAATAATTATGGTACAACACTACGGTAAAACAGAACTCGAACCATGGAACTGTAATTTGACGCCGATACTTTCTTCTCACATTACAGTTGCGGAAACAGTTGTTAAGGAATAGCAAACGATTTAAATGAAACAAACAAAATGCACTGCACAACCAAACGATTTCTTAAGTAATGATAAATCGGAATTTTCAGCACTGTTTATGGAAGTTTTAATTGCTTATTAATGAGCTACGGTTTTCAAAAGTTTAAGAGCTTCTGTGCAGGCAAAATACCAAGAGCTAGAGAAATTCTCCCCAGATATTTGCAACATTGGCATCAAAACAGTCCTCGCAGCCTAGCCAAGAGCCAATAAAAAGACAGCAACTCAACAAACAATGCAAGCAACAGGATCAAAGGGAGATCTATAAATCAATGCTGCCAAACATCTGAAACCAGGAAAGCAAGGGGACAAATTAATCACAGGAGTGGGGATTTGCAGATTAAGATCATTCACAGTCATTAGTCACTGTAGAGATTTAAGTGACTGTCGTCGGGTACTGAAATGTGCCGGGAGGCGTGGTAAAGGATTAAGAAATCAGGTACTAAAGTCAGAGATCTTCTGAGACGCTATTATTCTTAGTGAAATCTGGGTACTCCAGGCTAACATTTTAATTCCTTCCGGATTTAAATAGATGATCACAATAATGGAGCGCGAAATATAATTGGTACAAAGATACCATTTTTATCTTTAATTAACACGGAATTTTCAAGCTTTCAAAGAGATATAAAATGAATGAACAATACAAGGAATCAATTAAATATACAGTAATACCCACCCCCTGAACTTACGCGGGGGAGTGATAACCGCTTAAGTCGGAATCGCGGAAATCGGGGTATAATTTCGCGTATAAATACATATAAATTATTTTTAGTTGGGGCCGGAGACGAAAGAAAATTATAATTTAGGGGAAAAAATGTTTAATAAAAGTTTTGATAACACAGATGCACACAATTGCAAACCGAAGTTATTTAGAAGTTTTAAGTTTCATAAGATCTGACAAAATAGTTTGCCGGCTCAAGAGTTTTCTTTTGTTTCTCCCGCAAAATTTCCTCACAGCATGTTAATATATTTTTTTATTCCTTGTTTTGTTTGCTCTTCGATGGAGCTTATATCTTCTAAAATTTGTTTTACCCTTTTTCAATTATACTGAGGGCTTCTGTCAAAAATTCCCAATCGTCATTCATTCGATCTTCTGATTCAACTGAGTCTGAAGTCTTTGATGTCTTGTTCTTGCATTTGTATGAGCTCATCAATTGACAGCTCCTGATTGTGGAAATACAGCAGTTCTTGAGCATCATCATTATCCACTTCTAAATTTATTTGCCTGACCAGATTGACAACTTCTTCAATCATATTACCAATTTCATCTGCTCTAGGACTGATTCAGTCTTTGTTTCAATGATGATTATATATATACAGTCGACTCTCGCTAATTCAAACCTTCGATAATATGAACCTCTCGCTGATTCGAAGTATATGCTCATCCCTTGGAAAAACTCTCGATATTTCGAACTAAAACAATACGTTTTGGTACACTCGATATTTCGAAGTAAAATCTGCGGCTGGCCAGACTACAACACGCGATAATTCGAGGTTATCTTATAAAACTCTCATCAATTCAAACATTCACTATGATGTACAGTCCTATAGCAAACAGGTTGGAGCTCACATGGTTTGTGTTGGTTTGTCTCTCCTATAACGAAGCTCCTTTGATGACCATCGGAGATGACTCCGATAATTCTGACAAAAGCTAAAAGTGTCAGTAAACAAACTACACAACTTTCCCATTCAAAATCATGTCGATACGGACGTTTTTCAAGCTTCCTTTATTCTAGAAAAATCTATTGAAGTTAGATTGAATGCCAAAAAATAAAAAAAGAAAATCGACTATAAGAAAAAAAAAGTACCAAAGCGTATCCATAGATAAAGCTATGAGAAGCATAACGAAAGTGAATACGGCTACAAGTGGCATTTTGATTCGAATTACGAAGGGTTTGGCATGACAGGTCTTACGGTCGTATATGGGCCGCTTGCGACCCCCCAATCCCATATCTCGCGGTAAATTTGATGTGGAACGAAGTGTTCGTTTTCATGCTTGGTAGAGTGCTTCCTGATTGGTGGAGCCAATCGTTTGATTAAAGTTTGTGCATGAGGTTCAAAAGTTCTGGGAGAAGGAGAGCTGAAAGGCTGCTCTCTCATTGGTACATGGTAAATGATGACAGACACTCTCATTGGCTGTCCGAGGGGCCTTAGAAATTGAAAGAGGTGGAAAGGGACGGGACTTGTCCAGTGGAAAAAGCCAAAATGAAAAATGAATTAAATTTAATATTAAATAGTGAAAAGTGGGCAATAAAAATTTGGATTTGGCATAAGTTGCACATTTAACCAACTGTACTGTACAATATCGAGGATTGCTTCGGTTTTTTGACGGGAAAAAATGACTTCCAAGTCAATCAACAAATGTTGTACTGTTAGTGAAAAACCCATATGCACCACGGCAAGGTCGTAACAGATTGGATGGGAAAAATTGGTTTTTCTTCTGCCAAACCGTTTCCTAACCAAGAATATTCACTTCAAATTTGAAGTCATTCTGAGCAGTGATTCCTTTTTACAGCATTTTGAAAGTGGAACTTAAATTATAGCCATCCTGCAAAGCAAAAATATTTTTAAGTTACCATTTTTTAAACGATGTGGTCAATTAATCCTTTCCAGAGACAGCGGAAAAATGCAAAAGCACGAATTTTATAAAAATACATTACAACATAAAAGATTTGCAATAGAAATTATTCTCAGTACATTTTCAGCAAACATTCTTTCGTTAAGCCTTTTTTAAAAGAATAAATTTTTGTTTTAAAAAGTTTAAAATAGAATTGTTTCGCTTTAAAACAACACTTCAACACATCCAATCGTATATAATCACAAGCAAACAACACTTCAACATCCAACCGTATGTAATCATAAGCGAAACATGACAGAGAAATTAAAAATAATTCAAACGAACAAAACAGAAAGAAAGTAATTCTATTCTAATATTTCCATATGCTCGGATTACAAATACAGACAGTCATAAGAGAAAGTTTCGGTTTTGTCATTTGAATACAATGGGAAGTGCAACATTTAAGAGAGAAAAATTAAAAAAAAACAACTGAATCATCTTTTCTTTCTCACATGCTACCACTCTCTACTTTTATTACTTCTTCTTTCGATAAAACAGGACATAAAAACAAAGAAACTTTTCTGAACGCACTTTCATGAGGATCTATAAATAAAAAAGTGTTAAGAGTGAAGACTGAAAGAACATATGTTTCAATTAAGCCAAATGGATTTCGAAAATAGTTTTTGTTTTGAATAAAGTTCTCTGTCTAGAGTAGTGAGTGATTTCCGAACTTTTTTGATCGCGTACCCTAAAACGACAATAATTTTAACACCCCATTTAAGGTATCGTGAGCATACTTCTTTCAGGTACCTAATAATTTTTAATCTACGTACCTCAACTTCAGAGACCACTGATCTAAAGCAGCGAACTCAAAACTTTTTTTGATCGCGTACCCCTAAGATGTAAATAATTATATAATTTGTACCCTTCTAATAATTTTCGAACATATGTGCTTTAACAATTACCTTGTAAAAAAAAGTGTCCAAAAATTTCCGATTTCTTTTAAAAACTGAATTTTAAATTTTATTATGATTATAGATTGACATGAAAACTATTTATGGATAGAGTATACTAACTATTTTTTCTTCTTCTTTTTCTGTCATAGTTGGGGGGAAATAATTACAACTAATTATATTTAGCATTTATTTTTGTATATATCATGAAAAAATTACAGCAACTCTATTTGTTATACAGAATACAACGCTGAATTTTAATATTTATATTGAAGAGAACTCGAGATCATATTAATAATTCATTTAATATTGAATGCAGAAAGTTTGTGTCCCTATTCACAAGCTTGATTTCATCAGTAATAAATCCAAAATAGAACAATGATAAATAAAATAAAACAATGAAAAATTTTGCGTTAAAAATTCTAATAAAATTGCAGCAAAAAACAACAATTTTAAAATTAAATACGTTTTTAGACTACTGATTGATATATGGCCTGAATTTATATGTCATCACAGGTAGAATCCTAGTATAGTCATCACACCTTTGGCGATGGAGCGGGAAAAATGGAGCCAAATCGAGCTAACAGTTGGTTTTTCTGGATCAGGCTTCGATTCAATAAGCCGAAAATATTTCACCAAGTTGGCGACGCATAAAGATATTGATTGAAATAAGATCATACCATTATAAGGAATTCAAGAAATGATTGGAAATAGGGTCAAATTATTCATAATTTTAAGGCAATATGATCATTACCATTTTGGTGTCGAGATCTTCACATTACTTCTTTTTAATTTGCCTTCCTTCTTGGCCTACTTTGGGGTTAGAAGATTTCGATGTAATCATGATTATACTTTGTTTTTCTTTAATTATTTTTAACATTTTGTGCAAAACTTTAAACATGATATTAAATTTCCAGAAAAAAAGTTTTATGTTATAGCCTTATATTTGTAACCTCTTTTTTTTTCTTCTACAGGAAATACAAGCGAATCTGGTAACTTCTTAGTAACCTTTTCACAAAAACAATGAGCAAATCTTATTTTAAGCATAATGGCAAATGAAAAATAAAACTATGTCAAATAAGTTTATAAAACTACCTTAAAAATAAAAAAAAAACTAGATCTGTACTGATGTACCATGCCGATTATTAATTCCAGCAATACTAAGTTATATCCGTTGAAGATAAAAAATAACTTAGTAAAATTTTACTTAGCATACATATTTATCCTGCAACAATAACACTTCAAACACAATCCAATTATTTGATTCGTGTACGAATCCTGTAATCTCGGGAAGAAAACGCAAAAATCATCTACTTCATTTTCGACCACACCAACCAACATTTCTTTTTACCAATATATGAAGCAGCTTAGAGGTATTTGGGGATGCAACATTAAGTATTAACATATGACAAAAGACGCATCAATCAAATCAAAAACTGGAGTGCTCTGAAACTAAATTTATGGAATACTGGTGCAGATGATTCTCGGTATGTTTTGTCAGTTGCACGCGAAAGTGTGATTGAGGAGCTACATCAAAACCCTGACATAACTAATTCATTCGAAACAAACAGACGATATAAATTTTACGTCACATGTAGTATTGCTGCATTTGTATTATTTTTTAACATGCTATTATTATTGGGAAGTATGACAGGCTGGAAGATTCAAAGAGGTAGGTTCGTATCAATTCACAAAAGCTTATCTTTTAGAGAATTTTTTTCCTCTTTTTTTCCCGAACCAAAACAATATTCGGGTAATTGCATTCGTATCTGAAAGTTTTCAAGAATTGATGTGTCAGATATCCAGCTGTTATGAAATGAATAATTTAATGTCATATTTTTTATCAATAGATAAGCGAAAACATACGAAAAAAGCCTTTTTAGATAATGCCGCCAAACAGTATTAATGCATTTAAAGTTATGTAACATAGTTTACCAGTGGTAGTAGATTTATAAATTTTTTTTTGGTTCATCGGTTTTACAATTCCAATACTACAGATTCAAAATTATTCTTTTTTATTAAAATTAACATTATGAGCATATTTTCTTTCTCAAATGGTATTTCACTACATTGATTTTGTGAGCTTGTAATTATTTTTTGTATTTACCTATTAGCTCATTGACCGGTAGTTGGAGGAAAAAATTTGTGCGCGTCAAGATTTCCTCACTAATAAATAAGGTTATGAAATTTGAGCATGAGCGGGAACTTATTTTGTATGTTTGGTTAGTGAATATTATGGTATTTCGTTATGGTCACACACACACACAATGAACTGATAAGCACAAGTACCTATATTTTTTATAATTACAAAACCTCTCGTAAAATAATGTTGTGCTGTATCAAGAGGCTTTCTGCACAGAAAATAATGTTTTTAATCAATAATTCTATATTTTAAGTCCAATTTTTAAAAATTTCAGACATCAGTCTGTAACGGATTAAGAATGTAAGTATATATAACTACTGCATATATATTTTTTGAAATTCTAAAAATTAATTTGTTGAGAGATTTTTAAAATTATACTTGTAAATCTGGAAATAATCTTTTGTGACTTTTTTTGCTTTGCCAGATTGGCAACAGTTCTGAACCTTGACATTGTGTAACTTGGAACGTTTAATACTAAAGAGGCAGTTAGGCTCAATGAAAAACAAGAGATTTGATGATTTTATGCAATTTTATTGTTCTTTGACTGTAAAGAACCAACTAGTTTGCAGGTTGCTTCATGTTTATTGCTTTATAAGTCGTTTGACGATTTGAAACCCAATAAATTCTGCTAACTGATTTGCATAAAAAAATTAATGGATAATTCCATAAATTTGAAAAGTCCTTTTGAACGAAATTCAAAATTAATGCAATTCACCTCACGAATTCCAGGAACAAAATGCATATCTCATCTACCACTTAGGGGAACATCAAAACAAACGAAACCATACATCTGTCTGAAATACTACTTTGGGGAAGGAAGCAAAAAAAATTGCATGAATGAAGCCTAAAAAACAGCCACTGGTTGATTCGAGGACTCTTCTCCCCCCCACCCATGAAAACAGCCCACTGTTGTAAGAATATTCCGCAATAACTAGAATTGATTTCATTAAATAGAAAAGTAAAAAGAAAAGAGGAATAAGAGCTAAAAAAATAAACCAATAAAAAAGGGCATCAAGTCGGGGGAGGAGGGATAATTCGACCAAGGTCACACGAAAAGTCAGGCTATATCGGGTTTCAAGAGAGAGTTATAAAAGGGAGAGAGGAAAATTGCATTTACTCCCTCGCCAAGTTTGTTTTCGGGACCGCCAACATTCCTACACTGGTGGATTCTAGAGTAGAAATAGTGGGCGGATTAGCTGGCCATGCACAAGATATTTTTAAAGATTGTCTTGGTCGGAGGGAACAATTCTATATCAAAAGTGAATGGTTATAGTTCTAACTGATCATGAAATTGTTGTGTTAAAAACTTTATTATTATCAGTCTGGACATCATAACAATAACAATGAAATTACCAAAAAATTTAGCTCTTAATAAAAAATGCAATATTTACTGGTCCAAAAAATAATCCTACAAATAGTTGTATAATATCTTTTTTAAATTATAAAACTATATAAGTAGCCTTGCTCATAAGTTTTAGTGTTATATGAAATTGCCCTCCACCTTTAAAAACCTAGAAAAAAAAACACTTTTTGCTTATAATGTTTTAACCAATGAGAACTTTTGCATACATTGAAATAATTAATTAACTAAAATCATTCTAATAAATAGAACTTAAACCAAATGAAATGAATGATGTTTACTTAAACAATAATAGATACTCAATTTAAGATCCAAGGCTTTATAATTTTACAAGTTTTTTATAAAAAACTTGTAACTTTTTCGGAATAAATAGTATTATATGAAATTAGGACACATTTAAATTGTTTTACAAATATACATTTTCAAAACTATATGAATTCTAAAACTTAACCTATACTAAAATATAAGGTTTTCTAGCAAAATATAAGTATTATTAATTCGTTCGAATAATAGAACACAGTTTTATACTCTTTCTACAAAAATTTCACAGAAATTGAGGTTATTTATAACAAAAGAAGTATCTATTTATATACTTTGAGAGTGGATAATAAAGAAAAAGCCACACACAAACCATTTAGGGATGGATGAATTTCCATTTTCATTTTGAACACAGAAAATCGCAGTTTTCCGTTTATCTGATACTATTGATTACTTGGAGGAAAGGAAATGTAAAAATAATTTGGAAATGAAGATTTATTTCAAGATTATTGAATCAACGATATCCTTAAAAATGACTAGTTTTGTGAGAATCAGGACATTAAAAAATATAAAACACTTCTATTTTAAATATTTAACAAGCAATTAAATTTCCCGCAAGATTATAAGAATTAACACAAACATTTCTACAGTGTAACATAACTAGAGTAAGATTTCCTACAGGTTTAACCAAAGGAATAAGCCTTGGAATGTAATTAGGAAGACATAATCAAAAAAATACTTACGAATACAATTTCTGTTTCGTTACTCAATTATTATACCGTATTATATCGGAAAAAAAATAAGTAAACTAGTCAATATTAATTGTTAATTAATTTTTTAGTGAGGAAAAGTTGCAGAATTATTTCTTTGGCGTAGGAATGTGTAAACCCCGACCAGGACACCACAGAATAAAAATTAACACTTTTAAGATTACATTTGTAATGCTAATTGAAACCGAAACAATTTTTTGCATGACGAGAACGCTGCAATTCAACATTTAAAATTTTTTTGTTGAAGCAGGTTTCTTTAACTTTTTACTTTTAATTTCGTGGTTAGATTCACAGGAAAACAATAAATAGAACAAATTTGATTACAATCTTAACTGACTAGCTTTTTGTTGCAGTGGCGTAATGGAGAATATTAGGGCCCCCCTGCAAAGTCTGGTTCAGGACCCCAAGCAGGATCTTACAAAGGATTGCAAAACCATAAGATAACGTATGTTTTGGCCCCCATAAAATCCCCCCCCCCCCGCGATGCGGGGGTGAACGTTACGCCACTGCTTTGTTGTGTTACAATTTTCATACTCTGCTCTGTATGTGGGAAAAGTATTATTTTCAATTTTATGCAACACTAGACTTGATGCGATGTCTAAACACAACCCACATTATGTATGTATCAATGGCAGAAATGCCACATATGTATTCTATATAAACCCATATAAGACAGTAATAATAAACTTTTTCTGTATCTGAAAATTCAAGCTTCAAATTATACAATTTTTTTATCATTTATATGCTATACACAAAAAATATAATTTAAAAATTAAAAACACTGAAATAATGATTTAAAGCATTCTAGATTATTTAAAGTTCCACAAATGTTTTTAACCACGGTGGATTGTTTTCGTGAAGCAGTGGAGGAAAAACATCATGATTCGCCATACAAAATAACATTCTTTTTTATTCATTTTTTACTGAGTTCCAGTAACCATATAATTAAGGCGCGCCATATTTTTAAATTGCTTATCCTTTTCAAAAAAGGACACAAGTTAGTTTAAGACAAGCAAAATATTAGAATTAAAAAAAAACCACAAGCAAAAAAAAAAAAAAAGAAGAGAAAAAGTCATTAAAAGGAAATTTAAATACAGAGGGAGATGGATGCAATTATATTCTCTAAATCGCTACTTCTACAAAAACAGCTGCATTTTAACTACATTTAGGTTTAAATAACAATAAAGTACTGAAAGAATTTTTTTTTTTTGTTGCACAGCTTAAAATTTTTTATTTCATACTTTTCCAAATTTTCAGAAATGGGAGTTACGTTCTTCTAAACAATGAACTGCTTACATAATTAGAATTTTGAACAATAATAAAAAACAATTTTCATACGACAAAAAGGAAAATGAATTTAAAATATGTTTTATTAATAATTCACTACATATGTTTACATTTTTCTTTTCTACAGGGAAGGAGATTTTTAAGGAAAGAAAAAACCTTTTTAATAACAATAAAAGAATTTTTAAGACACAGAATTTTAATATTTTTTTACGAAAAGTACTTAGAAATGCAATTTTTTTTTAAAATTCAGTATAATTTGAAAGATTTTGTTTGTTTAAAGTATAGTTTATATAAAACTTTTTGGAATACTTTTTTTCAAATTCTTGAGCAGAAAAATTAATCTTCATTTCCAAAAATTTCTTAGATTTTATAAGAATTTATATGAAAATATTGATTAACTAAAAATTTTTTTAACGAGAAATACAATTGACACTAAGCAAAAAGACAAAACACAAATTTATTAATTACGGATACGTTCTAAAAAAAATTGCATCTGCTATAATGTAAATTTTTTCCTCTATGAAAAAACAGTAATTTCAATCACAAATTTTTCAAAGCAAAATAAACTTAAAAAAAAATTATACGGACATCTTTTTGTGAAAAAATATATACCACATTCACATAGCAGAAAAATGACACTTCATTTTCTTCCAAGAAAAAAAAAATATTCATATTCCAACAAAATATTTTTAAAACATTGGTAGTTTAAAAAATAATTACACAATAATGGAAAAGGTTTCGGCAACTCCACATGTTAGGACATATTTCAACTGTCTGAATATTTCAAGAAATATAAATATATATAATGCAGGTTTTTCACGAAAACAAAAACTTCCAATTTGATAATCATAATCCCATCCTTTTGAAAACTGCAAATTTTTTTTATAAATGTGAAGGCATAATTTTATAATATGTATACGATCCCTTTGCAACCATCAATGCATTTAGACATAATAATGACATTGTACCGGAAATGAAAACATTTTTGTTTATTAATAAGAAAAGCAGAACTATTAAGCAAGAATCATTCTATAAAAGGCAAAGAAGCGTAAAATGAGTACAAGCCTCGTATTCGTTATCAAACAGATATTAAATGAGTATTTTAATTAACAAAGTTAAAAATACAATTAAGTGGGAATGTGTGTGAACAGTCTTTTATATAAAATATCTTAAGACCAAAAATAAAAGAATGTCCATACTTCTCTCTCTCTCGGGAAATTTTTTTACACTGTACTTCAAATATTTCAACATCTTTTGATTGTAATTTATTATACAAATTTTGCAAAGTAAAATAATTATTTTTTTAAATTACTTTTTAAATTAAGCCACAAATAGTTAAAGCAAAGGAATTGAAATCCCTTTACTTAATTATTAATTATTTTATTGCCTCTCTAATTATGCACTGCAAGTTAAATTATAAAAATTAAAAATGTACACACGTACACCCACAAAAGATACATTTCACTTTCCTTTTAACCAACTACAGCTACCCTAAATAGCTCACAATAATCCTTTATTCTTTACTTTCAAAAATGCAAACAATTATTCTCTTTTAATTCTTTTGCACAAAAATTCCCTATTAACTCTTTTTGCATTTGGTTCTTAAAATTTTCTTTTCACCCCAAAAAGTCTTATATATAAAAGATTAAAAAAAAAGTAAAACAGGAAGAATGAAAACAAAGTTTTCGAACAAGAGTGTGGGCAGAGTCAATTACGAATGACCCGCCTTTTAGAATAGTTCAACATGTGCTTCTTATGAGATGCAGTTGCAACATAAATTTTTCGTGTTTTATCTCACAAAAACTAAGATTTCTCACTGAAGTGAAAAGAAAAACTTACCGAGAAAGATAAACTTTTCCTGGACCGTGTAAATCGACGAAGACCAAGCGTTGCTGGACGTGAATTCCGGATTGAAAAGTGAGGTTTGTCGAAATGAAGTCGAAATACTCCGAAAACACTTGAGCCATTATGCTATGGAAACCAGATGATTGAAAAATGTAGCGCCATCTGTTGGAACAAAGGAAAACAAGAACTGTAGAATACTTTTTATAAAAATGGACTTGCATGCGCTTATACGAAAATATTTTCGGAACTAATAAGGAACTAGATGTATATTCCTTTATTAAAAGTCTATTATGCATTTATTTTTGAAATCTTTCAAACTGTTAAGATTTTAAAATAAAATGATCATTATAATAATAGTATAATGATTATTTGTTCCAAAATCAATTGCAAAACTGAATTAATAAATATTTTAAAAAATCATGTGTATTTTTCAAAATAGTAAACATTACTGTTTTAAAATAAAAATTATAATTTTTCGCTTGAAATCATTTGAAGAAAAATAATACGGATATTTCTCAATTGAAAGAAGAATATTTTCTAAAACTAATTAACTAATACATTTATATAAAGAGAGAGACTTCATACACAAAACATTTTTCTCTACTCATAATATAGAGCAGGGGCGGCAACCTATGGCACGCAGAGTTAATCTCAGTGGCACTCTACACTACTCTACAAATTTGTCAGTTTTTGAGTGGATGGAAGTTGATAAATTTATAATGGACTTACATCTTCAGAATTATGGACATTTACAGAATTTAGGAAAAATCCGAAAGAGCTCTGTAGATAAACTACTGCTATTTTGTAAATTATTTGAATGTCATTGCTGGTTCTACATATCTAAGTGAACAAATCTTCTATTTATAAAAAATACTTCGAGTCCACAAAGAAGTTGTTAGCAACTGAATGTTCAGAATCGTGTCAAACAGAAAGTTAAAATTATACCCCAGTTTTTGCGATAGAACGGTTCACGCACTAGGTTCACATTAAAATATATATATATATATATATATATATATATATTTAATTATAATGAAGGGGGAATACTTATATTTTATATTGTCTAATTCTTTTTTAATAAATGTTTAAAAATACATAATACATGCACAATTTGAATTTTTTTTATTTATGTTGAAGAAATAGTTATATTTTATGCTGCTTACACCACAGTTAAAAGTTTACCGACCCCTAATATAAAGCAAACATAATAGGAAATCGAAGGATAACGATAGAATCTTAGTAGAAATGATAATTTATAATTGAATTTATTCATGGGACAATTGCAAAAAAATTAAAAGAATTGAACTGATGTATAATTTAGCAGGATGGGAAAAAGATGAATCCGTTTGAAAAAACTATTAACCATTCGATTGTAATTATGAAATTAAAGAGAAAAAAATACAAGTAACACAATAAATTCAATTCAATAAGGAATGACCTAATTCTTGTTTCAGGCGAAAGTTTTCTAGAACAACAACACGTCTGCAGATATCAGTTATCGTTATAAATTCATTGCTGTTGTTATAGTCTGAGAATATGGAATAAAAAGTATTCTTTCTTTCGGCTTTCTTTATTATAGAAATTAACAAATATGTTTCAAAAGCTCCATAAAATTTTTAAAGTAACCAGGAATTTTACTATATTTTGAATAAATTTTACATATCTTTTCAAAGGTATTTTTTACATTAATAAAATTATTCAAAAGTAAATAAAAAATATCGTTTGCGGGGATTAACAAAATTAGAAGTAACTATAATAAACTAAATTAAACAGTATATTACTAGACGAATAAAAGCGTAATAGAAAATTTAATTCGTGTCATAATATCATATTCTAAAGACTGTGTGAATTATCAATTAAGTCAAAGTGGAATATCTATGAAATTGTTTTAAAAATTGTTCACACATCTTAATTAACTCTAACTGCTATTATTAAATTCAGTTTACTAAACAAATGAAGATATTTCACATGATTTGAGAAAATAATTCGTTTCAATTTTGCTGATGTAACATTAATTTAAATTGTGTATGCTGTGGAATGTACCATTATCCAAATGTACATAGCTATATTCTCTCATTGAATTAATGTGGTAGCCATTATTTATTCAGAAAGTTCTACAAAACTAGTTTCGATTTTTAACCGATGATTTTAATAATATGTGACTGATTTTTCAAAACATATCCGAAAGCAATTCTTTTTTACTTTATGATGAGCGAAATTTCAGCAACATTGAAACGGGCAACTTAGAGCAATATCAAAAGTAAAAGAAGTTGGAAGGTTTTTTTTATTTTTTATTTCAGAACTAGGCTTAAAATAAATACGTAATTCGATTTTCTTTAATAGGTACGAGATTATTTCCCCCTTATAATTTGATTAATATATGATTATTTAAGGAATCGAATTTAATAAAATGTAGTTATTTTTTTTAAACCGCAAGGAATACTCAATGAATTTCTAATCTACTTAAGTATTCTGAATTCTAATATTCGCGCGCGCGGAACTTCAGTTATTAAAGTAAACTATGTTTGTGTGTGAGTGCTATTTCAGTTTTAAAATAATACCTTCACTGCCGTTTTTGTTGTTGTTAATGACATCATTGCGAATCAAAAACAATTCTTTCAGAATAAATTACCATAGAAATATAGAAAAAGTATTAAATCCTAAGAGGATATCTAGAATTAAAACGTCATTGACCCTTTTTACTGTGCCTTTTTAATAATATTTTAAAGTTTAGAATAAATATATACTTAATATAAAATGGATTTAAACAGTGATGTACACAGACTTCTTTTAGAAAAGGGGCTGGCTTTGAACCCTCAAACTCTCCCCTTATGTATGCGATTGGGTTCAAGTAGATTTATAAATATTTTCTAAGCTACATTTCTAAATTAATATGGAAGAAGTGAATACTTTTGCAAATGCTTGCATTAAATGACGTAACAATAAAAAAATAAGATCGGTATTCGAATAGAATTCCTCGTCTATTTGGTATAAACCTTTTATTAAACTACAAAGAGGGGGGGGGGGAGATTGTATTTTATGTATAAAATTTCAGAAACAACACTTACATCTGTAATAGAAAAAAAAGCAAGGATATTATTTAATTACGCAAGAGTATTAAAACAAAAGCATTTTGATTGAATAGATATTACGCCTATCAGTCATTTTGTAGTATTAGGTATTTACACAATACAAGTCTATTTTTCTATGCAAAAACCCATAAATCACACACAGATTAAATTTTCTCACAGCAACTACCACACCAACCTCCGTTCTCCGAAACATAATAAAACATTGAACCCGGGAAAATCCATCAGGATAATTCCACTTTCATACATAACAGGTGATCATGGCCATCAACGGTCACTGCTCTCACCACATTGAAACAATAGAATTCAAAAACTGTTCCTCTCTGAGAATGTTTCTGAATGTTATAATGCTTTTTATTATCCGGGGAGCTCTAACTCGCCAAAAAGGACTTAAGCTGCAATGGAAAGTTTTTCGACGCCATAAGGCTGCAATAGAATATTTGTGACCCAATCAAGCCACACTCTTTCGTTTGTTTATAATAAACATCATTTTTCGGCCGTTGGTCGAGAATATGGCTCCTTTTTGCATTAAAATTCATTACAGATCGGGACACACGTTATTTTTATTAATCTCTTTGATTTCTTTGTGACTGTATTTTTGTAAAAGTACTAATTTCCCATGGCATTGAAAATAATCCACATTCACAGAAAAGGCTGGATAGAGTGGCGTACGCGCAAAGGTTCGTCAATTTTCAAATATTTTCACCAAGCCGGAAGAGTATTTTGAGGTTTGGTTTTATGCCTAATGAGCAGCAAATGATTTTATGGTTCTACATTTAGTGGCGTAGCCGGCTAGGTGGCGTGGTTAGTCTGTCGCTGGCCTTCTGCACCCAAGGTTGCGGGATCGACCCCGGCCAAAGTCGGTGGATTTTCGTGATGCAGAAAATCGACAGCAGCCATGTCGTATGATTATACGGCATGTAAAAGATCCCTAGAGTGTCTGTATGGCTTGGGTGTTCTCGGCAAAATTAAATCCTAGTACAGGTTTGCATTGTCAGAGCTCAGGTGCCTCCCTCTGTGGAAGAAACTGGGCGTTAAAATTACCTGCGGTGATTGGCATCCGCCTATATGGCGATGCGCTAAAGAGGGATACCAACTCCTGGGGATGTACTAGGTTTGCAATGGTAAAAATACCAATCCACAGCCCCATTGGATAAAAAAAACACACTCAGTGGCGTACACGAAGGTGGTGATTCAAAACCCTCTCATACAACCAGTGGCGTAACGTACGCCCCCGCATCGCTGATTGGCCGAGCATTCTAGGGGCCACAAAACCTATGTTACCTTATGGTTTTGCAATCTTTTTTAAGATCCGGCTTGGGACCCAAACCTGACTTTGCAGGGGGGCCCTAATTTTTTCCGTTATGCCCCTGCATGCATCAAAAGATTTTTTTATTATAAAGATTATGACCAGGCGTTTTCATCTACGTTTTTCTTTTTTTAAATGTAAGAGGTAATCCTTTAAAGGTATTTGGACGCCTCTAACTACACTACATAATGGTTTCGGTTTATTAAGAGCCTGCTATCTACTAAGCCTTACCTACTGATAAGGTTTCTCAAAACTACGTTGAAATCAGTGTTGTACAAAAGGATGAGGTTTGGGGTCCAAACCCCTCTCGTACTCCAAGAGTTTTTAATTTTTAGCTTGAAGATTACACCTCGGCCTTTTCTCTCTTCTACGTGTTTCTTAAAATGTAAGCCCCTCCCATACAAATAATCTGTGCACGCCACTGACGTCGGATTTGATCAGTGGTGCAACGAAGATTATTAAGCCCCTTCCTGCAAAGTCAGGATTTGCCTTTAATATTTTATAAATTGGTTAAATACGTACTTGGCGTCAGTCAAGCTTTGGGTCCCCTGGAATCCTGCCCCATCACCGCGATGCATGTGTTGAGGGGGTGTACGTAACGTCACTGGATTTGATTTATATTCCTTTCTGAAGCTACACAAGGGAAAAGGGGCTGCACAAGTGATGAAAACTACACCTGACTCTTCAAACTTTCACATCCCGCCAACGTTAAGACTTAGAGTATCGACTGATTTGACATGTTTTAGCTCCACTAAACGGCCACGATTTCACGACCGGGATTACTCGGCGACTACGGCCCGAAAATGTTAGAAGATATGTCATTAAATGTTAATTCATAATAAAATTTTTTGTATAGAAAATTCATAATTTTAAACGTTTGGTAAAATCCGAATCCTCAGTATTTTTTTCTCTCCCTTTAACACTGATATATTCTAAAAATTACGCTTAGTAATAAATTTTCTTCCTTTTAAAAAACATTTATGTCCCAATTGATTCAAGAACGGAAGAGAATTATTTTAAGCTACAAATAGAGCTACAACGATGTGCTATAAAATCGAAATCAAAAGGAAATGTTCGTCGATTCCAGAAAATAGTTTTCACAGATTTACTGTCTCCTGCATCAAGAACAGCAAGGAAAAAAATATTGACAGAAATAAGGAAATGGATTAAAAAAATTATATAAATGTTAGACCGGAAGTTAACAATTTTACTTATATAAGTTAAGTAAAAAATACGTTGCATTCACTTTTTTTCTTCATGAATCATTTTCAAACGAAAAAAAAAAAGAAAAGGAAAATAGTAAAAATAAACCAGATATAACATTTTAGTCAGCTTATAAAAACAGCACAAATAAAAAAAAAGTATATAGAAAAGATTTTACAGATAAAAATGACTCAAAATATCTCAGAAATTTCACTTTTTTTTGTATACTGCTGGCAAACCTTACAAATGCAATCTAGTGGTCTCTACGCCAAATTGCCGATCGCTACATTAGATCATAGTTTTTTATATTATAAAAATATTATTCTTGATATAAAGCGTGAATTGTAAGGAGAGTAAAATCCGATACAAAACACTGTATAGAAAAATGTAAAATAATTTTTTAATGAGTGCACTAATTAATTTTTTATTTATGACGCCCCTTAAGTCCTCGCGATGCCCCTTGGGAATAACTTTCTCAAACCCCTTTTGTAGTGGATTTCTACTCCATGAAAGGAACGTGCCTACAAAATTTC
Source organism: Trichonephila clavata (assembly GCA_019973975.1). Lineage (NCBI taxonomy): Eukaryota > Metazoa > Arthropoda > Arachnida > Araneae > Nephilidae > Trichonephila > Trichonephila clavata. Next base: position 103,013 of record BMAO01033430.1, read on the forward strand.
AAGCGTGTAAGTGTAATAGTTCAAAAATAGGAACATTTATCTTTAACGCCCCTTAAGCCCTCGCAACGGCCCTTGGGGGTAGATTCAGGAAAAAATGGGAACCTTCTTCATGGATGGGAATAGAGGGCTACCACACGATATAAACTCCCTTGATGGCGCCGGGACTCGTTTCTGAGTTTTAGCCCACGTACACACACAATTGTACACTTCTTTTTATAATATATATGGATTAATATAATCTTTTTACACCTAAAAATTCCTTAATATTTTTTAAATTTATAAATTCTACTTAGTTTCAAAAATAGTGACGTAAGTTTCAGAGAGAACAACCGAGAGCATATTTTGCATTATACTCAGCTATATAGGGTGGGGGCGTGGAAACTTCCTTTTTTGAAAATGCAATAAATAAAACACACTACATGTTTCATTCGACTTTATTGTTATTTTTCGCCTACCGCACAACATTTGATTTTTAAACACAATGTCTATTAAACATCGCCCTCCAGTATCAATGCATTGATGCAGTCGATTTCGAAAACTTTGAGCCACTTTTTCAAGAATATAGACAGGGATATTGACAATTTCGGCTCGGATGTTGTTCCATAGGTCCTCTAGGGTCTTGGAGCGATCTTTGTAAATCAGGGACTCAAAATAAGCCCACAGGAAGTAATCAAGAGAGGATAAATTAGGTGAGCATGCAGGCTAGTTTATGTCCCCTCGTAGGGAGATCAGTTATTGGGGGAAGACTGCTGTTAAAACACCCATGGAAACCCTGGAGGTGTGGGCCCCATCTTGATGTAACTACATTTTATCAAGATCCCTTTCTTTGAGAGTGCGTAAGAAGAATTGTTGGATCATTGTCACATACAGTCTGAATTGACATACGTACTCGTTCCACATATTCAGGTGTTCTAACGGTCTCCGGAGGTCCCTTTCTTTCTTTGGAGAAAATTCCCGTTACTCGGAAGGCATCTATCCACATTAAAACACATTTACCATCAGACAGAATACGACTTCGGGGAGAAATATAGCGGAACAAACGAGGACAACGACGAAAGGCACGTTGCACTGCAACCACCGACGGACCATTGGAGAAATACGCCTCCACGGCAAAAAAGCGCCTGCTGCCTCGATCACAACATGTTTGAGACTGAGACGGGCAGAAACACAAATATTTCACTCCACCCCTTCCACCGAACTCCTCCCCACACCCCTCCCCTCCCTACGAACATCACTGCAGCATGTTCAAAAAAGAAAGTTACCGCGCCCCACCCCTGTACTACATGCATATCATGTGTAATTTTAAGTATAGTTGGCAATATCAATATATAAATGAATCAAAAAGAAGAAGAAAAATATATTGATGAAAGTAAGCATTTTTTCCTGCAAAATTTACAAATTATACACGAGATTTTACTTGCAAATGAAGGTTCTTCAAAACTGACTTAACATAATTTCCCTGTACTCTTGGGAATCCCTTTAGAGGGGTCATCTACAATTTCACTGATTTAATTAATCATTTTAATTTTAATTAGTCTAAAGCTTAGTGATTAACTGTTTGGTTCACTGGATCCCATCTGACATACTTTCGGCCACTGGCCTACGAGATTGATTATAAAATTCTATGCATAGAGTCTTTACTATTGAATACATTCTTTTATCTGATGTTTTTCTATGTTTGTAATGGATTTAAATAAAATAGGATTTTGTAGTTTATTAACTGATAAAAATATATGGTAGCTCGAATTACCATTAGGATAATTAAAAATACTTCTTAATTTTAAATCGATTTCCGTATTAAAAAATGCAATTTGCAATGAAATTTCTAAGATACTTAAAAAAAAAAAAGGATTTTAATTCCAGCAGTAAGAAAAGGGTTATTAAAATGCAATTCAAAATATAGTTGTTCCAATATCTGTTCCATTAATCAAGGAAATGCATGAGTATTTTTTTTAAAAAACAGATTGTGGTGCACAGGAGCATAAAATATATTTTCACAAAAGATATTAATCTTAACAAAATGGTCAGTGTTTGTTTGTACTCAAATGTAGCAATTTAGTTAACTTTGGTAGTTATAAATGGATAAATTTTTATGGTTAACTAGGATAGAGAGCTGAAGTTGGGTATTAAAACAGCAAAACTAGTCGAAAGCAACGAACTTTTTAATTTCGAGTGAGGGAGTGAATATTAACGTCGCACTTTTCAGCTACACGAGGTCTTTTGGCGACGGACCGCGTAATTTTGAACCATGGTCAAGTGACGCGGATGACACCTGAGCTGGCACCCCCCTCTCCTAACTACTACACCACACCAACGGGAGGACGTTTGAGCTCTCGACAGATTTAACGTGCATCGCGCCCCTACACGGCGGGTCTTTAGTGGTACTGGTATCGAACACGCTAGCAATGAGTCCAATACTTAATTTCGAATAGTAGTCAAGAGGGACGGCATTGTCTCCTAGCACCTCATGCACTGAATTTTCCAGTGGCGTTACGGAGAACATTTGGCCCCCCCCCTGCACAGTCAGATTTCGGGCCCCTAAGTTAGATTCTACAAAAGGTAGATACTTGGTGGCAGTCAGGCCTTGGGCCCCCTAGAACCTTGGGTACCCCCTCCGATGCGGGAGGGGGGGGGGTTGCGCGTGGGTGTACGTCACGCCACTGGAATTTTCATACCAAACGAGGGGATGATTTTCGGTTGGATTTAACCAGAAACTATCTCCATTATTTCACCTCAACGTTCTTTAGTGAGTTGGTAATTGATTTGAATGAGCTAATTTCCTGTGACGTCATAGTCACATGATAAATGCAATCACATGTTTTCAGCCAATTAGTTTATCCGCCTCACTGTTGCCAACTGCTGTTTTTTTACAGAAAATTTTATTACCAAGCATATTTTTTTGTCTATAATGATAATTGCAATAGATCAACAGAATACTCGTGCTTAAAAAAAATCAGTATAATGTAATTTTTTTTTAGAAAATATTTTGAAGAATCTTAATACTTGGACATTTTTACCCAATAATCAAATTTAAAACAAAAGAAAAACAAAGATTCTATTGTATAAAAGTCTTTTAAGATCAGTATTAACTTATACATGTGAGACTTGGTCCATGTCTGGAGCGGACGAGAACATGATAAGTATTTACGAAAGTAAAATTTTAAGATTTATTTTTGGAGGAATTCAGGAAAATGAAACGTGGCGAAGAAGATCAAATTTCGAGCCCTATCAATCACATAAAGAATCTGGCATCGTTAACTTCATCAAAATACAACGAATTAAATGGACAGGTCACGTTGTCAGAATGGATGATGCACCACAAAAGAGTCATCAATGCCCAACCAATTGGCACACGAAGAAAGGGCAGGCCAAATCTTAGATGGATCGTTGGTCTGGAAAAAGATCTAGCTTTGAGAACTAAGAACACTAGCAGGAAGATGGTTAGCCTAGAAAAGGCTTCTTGATAAGGCAAAGGACTACCCTGGGCTGTCGAGCTACTGAGAAAGGAAGGAGGGAAGGAATCAAATTTAAAAATGTATTCGGATTTTACAAAGATACAAGTCTAATGCTAGCTTTGAATTCAACGGAAAACATTTGATTTCATTTATCATGTGGCCAGCATGAATTTAGCCCAATAAGATTACTCTAGAACCAGGGATGTCTAAAGACTTCTTTAAGCCCTGGACCTCTGCAAAAGTAAGCCCCACCTATGACCCTTTTAAGTAAATAGTAAAAAACCTGTGTTGTCCCCTACTCCTATAAACCCGTAAACAATACATATGCGTGACTCACTATCTCACAAACCTAGACACAAATCGTCTCAACAGATTGCCACCTTTCAACTAAATGAGCAAAGATAATAAGTATGTGGTGGCGAGGATGTCTTAAGGCATGGGTCAACTGAGCCTCGTCTCATTCTCGACTCAGCCTTAATAAGATTATGCTTCGAATAATTTCAAAAATCAAAGGTTTTTTCTGCTTCTATTCTGCGGAAAAACTGGGAAATTCGGACAATATGCCAACTGGCTACACATGATGACCGTCGTCCATGTGTAGGCCTAGGACTACCACTATACACCATCATTACACATTCAGTTAAAAGGCGGCAGTCGGTCGAGCTGGTTTGTGCGATTGTAAGTCATGCTCATTTATTTGTTTCGGGTTGTTGTTTGTACGAGTATTTGACAACGTATGCTATGTACTGTCTACTTTTAATAGTCATAGGTAAGGCCTTCGTTTGTGTTAAAACCCAGGACTTACTTTTGCATAGGGCCCTGCATCTACTTTTCTGTAGTGGTCCAGGGTCTGAAGACTTCCGTGTATGGTGGTAGGTCTAAGCCGACACGGGCGATAGGCATAACATAATAACATAGAATGCCACTATTGCCAGTTGGCATAGAGTTCGAAATTTCCAGGTTTTCGGAGAATATGCCAGGGAATAAGATTTGACTTCTCTCCTGCGAAATCGAGGTTCTGGACCCAGCTGGCTCATGCCTTAAAACGTCCCTGTCAAGAACTGCACCAGAACCATTTATAATCTGAATAATTTCAACGGTCAAATGTTATTTTCAGGTGTATTCTCCGAAAAACTGGGCATTTCGGACGATATGTCAACTGGTACCATCGCTGGTACAGGCCTAGGCCTATCGCGCCATACGCCATCATTACTCATGTAGTCGAAAAGGGGGAAGTCGGTTGTAAGTCATGCACATTTATTTGTTTCGAGTTATTTTTATAGGAGTATTTGACAACGTATGCTATGTACTGTCCATGTACTGTTTATGTAGAGGCCCAATGCCTACATTCGAGTAAGGGTTGAGGGCGTACTTTTGAATAGGGGCCCAGGGTCTCAAGAAGTCTTAAGATGTCTCTGACCAAGACTATTGGTCAGTATTGGATGATAAGGAATATATATAGGACTATTGGTCAGGGTTGTATGGTAATAAGTATATATCAGCTGGTACCTTCTTTCCTCACTACGCCTAGGGACAATTTGCGACTCAGGTGAATTTGCAAGACCAAGAATTGACAGCATCGTTGCCAGTCAACCATGATTACCGTAGTCCCAGCTTCATTTTACGAAAATAAACATTAATACAGTGGTGGACACCAGTAATCCCCAAGCTCCAGGCCGCGGACCGGTACCGGTCCATAGATCAAATAGTTCAGAGCCACACAAGGAACAATAAAATATTTCCTTTTTATTTACTGTGGTGTATTTCTCTCGGGTTTGTGCGACTTTTTATAGAAATCTTTTCATATTCCACGTTAAATCACTTTATATTCATAAATCGGTGTAACTCTGTATTTTATTCTGAAGGCACTTTTAAGTACAATTATAAAAAACATTAAATCAAAACAATCTTAAACACAAACCATCAACATACCGCTCCTCCCTCAGTGGGCCGTGGTATAATTATCAAATGTTGACCGGTCTGCGGTGATAAAAAGATTGGGGTGCACTGGTGTGTACAGATTAAAATTAAAAATCTGGTGATGTATGATATAGGTATGAATCCCCAAACCACTCCCTTATATACGCCCCTGCATCAATCTCAGGGGCGTAGCTACAGCCGTATTAATGATACGGGGCCCCCAACCTACAAGGGCCCCAACATGTGTAATATTTTTGCACTTTCAAATAAGTTTTATTATTGCGATCATTTTCACTATTTTTTTTAAAAAAAAGGGTCCCCAAAGAATTTTGATACAGAGCTCACTCAGGACTAGTAACGTCAGAGATTAATCTGTACAAATTTTAAGCAATTAACGCTTTGCTATTGTTTTTTTAAGTTTTGCCAAGACAATAAAAATTATTTGTATTATAAAAAATTGTATTGATAGCAAGCTACCCATTAGAAGACTGATGTTTCTATTATTGTAAACTGCCAATCTGATAGTAAAGTCAACAAACATTAAAATATTTGAGAGCTCCAAACTTTTTCTATCAAAATGATGGGTACCGGCTAAAAACTTTTGCTACCCTCATGAAAAGTGAAGAACGAGCCCACATGAAATTCGTCTTCTCACCCTAGTACAAAGAGTCCGCCAATAGTAGACCCTTATCTTGTTGTGTAATACCAGTCACAAAAGCAAGCCGCTCATAAAATAGGGATAACAAGAGTGGGACAAGGCCAATTCTTTGGGAAAAAGGAGGAGCAGTAAAACTCTTTTGTGTGGAAGGGGTGGAAAATAATGGTGGTCTTATTAAGAGGGAACCACTTATGACGCTGCCGCGACTGTTCTTTTTTTTTTTTTTTTTCACGCACGAGCTTCTTTTTTTATGCTTTCGACGATGGGATTCAGGTAGGTGTATAGTAAGTTATTTCGATGTACAGGAGAATGTATTGGTAATGTTCATCAGTGTAAATTGGAGTGCCGTTAAAAAGAATATTGGGATTTTGTTGCTTAAGGAAAAGATCAGTTATTTAAGGTATTCGACTACTTGTGACAACTGCATTTTTTAAAAAAATGGAAATATGGGGATTTTTTGGGTTTTTTTTAGATTTGTTTAGTACATTTTAAGAAAAATATGCTAAAATTAAGAAGATAAAAAGAAATTATTATTACTGAAATGGGAAAAAATGGGTAACAATTTATAAAAAATAACATTAACGGGGCCTATTCTGTACCAAAAGTTTATCAACAAATTTTCAATTTTTCACTTTTGATGTGTTGCTATGTTGTTCATTTCCGAAATGACCTTCAGGATAAGCGATATTTTAGTTTTTACAAAAACTAGAGCACTTTATCTTAGTTATTATATGAATTGCTTAAAAAACAGTGATTATATTCACATAATGGGCTGTAAATCTTGTAATAAAACAGTGATTGATAAATCTGAAGGTTCAAACATTTCTACTATTATACAGAACATACACAAAAAATTTCAGTTAATTATTTTCAAAACTTTTTGAGCAATCGCTGTCCTCTTTTGAGCATTAAAAAAAAAAAAACACACATTTGGAGCAAAACGCCCGTTTTAAAGTATGACATCTTACTTAAAGTAATAACATCCGCTTTTACTAAAACACTTGTAATTTTTTTTCCTAGTGAACGGAAAATAATAAACTTGGTATTTTTATAAAGCTAATAAGATGATCTATAAAATAAAATCATAAAAAAAATTAACAATTTTTGGCAAAATTAACAATTTTAGAGTAGTCGGTTACCTTAAATAAGTAATTTAAGGCATCTGATTACGTTCGGAAATGTGATTTTGAATGTAACATACAAGGGAATAATTTATTATTTTTTAGTGTCAGTTGAATTAGAATATACGTATTAAGTTGTTTTTAGAATATTACTGCAAGAAAAAATTATTTAAGTACAATTTTTTGGCAAGAAAATAAAGAAAGAATGACATATTTTAAAAACATTCCCCTCTTATGAAAAATAGTTCTATAATAATAATACATATTTGGCCTATATATATATAACTAGAACTCCTCTACAGAGTCTGAACGAAAGCTTTTTTTTAAAAAAGTCACATTACTTTGAGAGCTACGACGAATTGGCATAATATAGGGTTGTTTTTGTTAAAATTTATCTACTCTCATTTGTTAAAATATGAATAAATCCACTTCTACATAACACACTTCAAAAATCTTAGTTCAGCCCCGATGTAGAAGTTCTAGCTATATATAGGTAAAATATTATTATTATAGAATCCTTTTTCGTAAAATAAGACTGTTTAGAAAATATGTCATTCTTTTTATCATTTTTTTGCCAAAAAAATATTTACTTATACTGTTTTTTTTTAAATCAGGGTTCAGAACGTAGTCAGCCACCTTAATGAATCTTAATTGATTTTGAAAAACTCAAATGAAAAATCTGGATAGTGAAAAGAAAATGCAAGTCAAATCTATCATTTTAGTAATTGATTTCACCAACTTCCCATTTTGGGCAGTATTTTACCGACTAACTTCAATTAAGAATCTTCTTTCGAGGAGAAAAAGAAAAAAAGCTTTTTTTAACACCCTTTTATAAGCTTAACTTGTATGTAACGGAATCTTTGAACTCCATTTTTACCCACTTTAAAAGGCTTAAAAGGTCAGATTAATTCGAAATTTTGCTCACTTGTCCGAGACTGAGGACAATACAATAATTTCATAATTTTGTTCCATTGTTCTGATCAGGATCATCAGGATTAACGATTTCCCATTTTTAGATCCCATCCCACATCTTGCGACTAATTTCAGATCCTATTTCCAGATTTGGCGACTAATTCCAGATTTGGCGACTAGTTCCAGATTTGGTGACTAAAAGAGTAAGTTACAACTTATTTGGATTAACTATAAAAGGGTATTTTTCAGTTTTTTTTAACTATAATTTATTTTTAAATATAATCTCTTTCTCTCTCTCTCTCTCGGAAGAGTTATCTTTAGACTAATATTCAACAAAGAGTAACATATTTTAAATACTAAGCACTTCTGCTTCTTTTGAACACTTTTTTTTAACAGCGCAATATATATATTTCACATTTTATCTCAGACTTTTATGAAAAATATGTTCACACAACTGGAAGGCAAATATTTTAATATTAAGGCATCCGACTACGTTCGAAACCATGATTTTCTAATAGCGAACAAACGAATATTTCTTTCAATATTTAACGTCACTTAGATTAGAATACACGTATAAAATTTTTTTAGAATACTACTACAATAAAAAATTATTTAAATGCAATATTTTGGCAAAAAGTTGAACTTAGAATTATCTATTTTCAAAACATTCTCCTTTTTTATCAAAAAGGCTTCTATTATAATAATACCGGGTGTTTCTAAATGAATATCGGAGTTTAAACGCTTTATAGTATTTATTACACATAACTTACAGGTATAATTCACAAATCAAATGAAAGAGTAACTGAAACAGTTTTACTTACAGGCTTCAGTGTGAGCCTCATTCGTCATATGGCACACACAAGTCAATAGACGAGTTCATCCTAAACTTTGTTCAGTGTGTCTGAGGTAATTCTTGCAACAGCTGCCTCAATCTTGTGTCTTAAGTCTGGAAGGTCAGCTGGTAGAGGAGGAACGTACACACAATCCCTAATGAACTTCCACAGATAAAAATCGCATGGCGTCAGATCGGGTAAACGTGGTGGCCATGCGATACAAGCTTTATCGTGTGGCCTTCGGCGGTCAATCCATTGGTCGGGTACAGTGATGTTAAACCAATCGCGTACTGAGAGATGCCAGAGGGGTGGTGCACCATCTTGCTGTCAAATGAAGTTATCTGGTTCACTTTCTTCCAACTGAGGACTTAGCAATAGTTGTAAAGCATCAATATAGGCAGAACCAGTTACAGTTGGTTCACCAAAAACGAAAGACCCAAACACTTTCCGCCGATATATGGCACAAAAAACATTCAATTTAGATGAGTCTTGTTGCAATTCTATCGTGTGGATTTTCTAAGCTCCAGATGCGCTCATTATGAACTTCTGTTCACTAGTCGCCATTTTTCTTGTAGTGCGCTGATCGGCGGGGAAAAAGGAAAAATTAACATACTTTTCGCCCGCATGTGCACACATGCCAGAAAAAGTTTAAGTTGCTCTTCCATTCAATGTATGAATTATACATATAAGTTACATTTAATAAGTACTATAAAGCGTTAAATCTTCTATATTCATTTAAAAACTCCTTGTAGTTTGCCTATATATAGCTCAAACCTTTGTACAGAACCTGAAGTAGGATTTTTGAAAAATTCACACTATTTTCAGAGTTATTACCAATTGAAATAATTACTGGTGTTTTTTTGTTAAAATTTCTCCACTCTGATATTCTAAAATATGTATAAATCCACTTCTAAGTTATACATTTCAAAAATCCTAGTTAAGGCTCTGTATAGAGGTCTGCGCTTTATAGAGACAAAATATTATTATTATAGAAGCATTTTCCATAAACGGAAAATGTTTTGAAAATAAGTAATTCTATGCTAATTTTTTGCCAAAATGTTGCATTTAAATAATTTTTCATTGTAAAAATAGTTTTAAAACAATTTTACGCGTGTATTCTAATCTAAGTGGCACTAAATATTAAAAAAATATTCTTCTGTATGCTTTTGCAAAATCGCAGTTCCGAACGTAGTCGGATACCTTAAGTATGTAATATATGTTATAAAAAATAAATAATATATTACAGCAAGAATTGATGTATATTTGAAAACATTTTTTCGATATAAAAGCTTTTCGAATTTGAATTCTGTTATGCCATAAATAATAATAGAAAACAGCCAAAGGCAATATATTTTTTTATGATTTAACTTTTTCAAAAGCATTTATTCTTTTTTTTTATTTTTCATTTCTCAATAAATGAATTGCTGTAAATCTTATATAACAAATTCTTTCTGTATAAATATATATTCAACGCGGAAAACTGCGATGCATAAGAATTGGTATATCGAATTCTATTTTATTTCTGGATAAAAACTTAAATAGCTTTAAAGACAAAATATGAACTTTTGAAAATGTTTAAATAATGAATAAAATATTCTGAAACATTTTTTTAAATATTTGAATTCTTTAAATGTTATTTTTTTCATGTTTCAATACCTGTATAAGATATATAATATAAATTGTCGTTTGGTATAAATAACATATTAAAACTTAAATTATCGTTTGGTATTTTTACTGAATGAATGGTAACTAAAATTTTTAATAGAAAATAAAAGTTTTTGAAATTTTAGGAATAATTAATCATTTTTTTCATGTAATATTTACAAAAAAACTGCACTAGTTTTATAATAACCTATTAAGCAATCTAAAAAATGAAAGGAAATAGGAATTTAAATTAACATATATACACGAGAATAATTATACATAAAGCAATCTTCTGAAGAATTTAAAATATTCTCAATACATGATCATAAGTAAAGTAACAATAAAGAAAATGATGAAACGTATCATTGAATGTAATTTTGTAATAAGAATTCGAAAATGTGACCTAGTGAGTAACAAACGCATACATAAGAGAGAAAACTGAATTGCAAAAGTTACTATTGTAAATCATAGCAGTTTTAATTTTTAAAAATATGATTACTTAATTTTTTTCCTTAAATAAGCTTCATTCAAGCAAATTTTCATTCACAGAGAGGTAAGAAATATTTATCGTGTTTTAAATTATAAATATCAAGCAACTACTGTAATATAAAATCTTAGCATTTTTTTTAGACGACATATTTGTAATTTTTTTAAATTAAGAATTCTTATTGATTCCATTGTTCGATTTTTGAATCATTATTATTCTATTGTAATCAAACGAATAAAATATATTTTAAATTATGTATAGCCACTACAATGTCATTTGAAGGGCACAATGATTAACCGCCATTCTAAACGTCTTTATCCGACTAAAAAAATCAGTTTTTTAATTTCAAGTGAAACAAATATGAAACATGAGCAAAACATGCAACTCCCTGAAAATTATTAATCATATTTACTACGAAACATATAGTTCTTTCATTTTTAAATAGTTTCTGATAATAAATTTACCATGATTTACACCCATGGCAATTTAAATGGAACAGAAAAGATAATTGACAACGTTTGAAGAATTGAAACTTTGAATAACCTTTTCTGATTTTTAAGGTTAGTTAGATTAGGTCATGATAATTATAAACGCACACACAAAATACCAAATTTTTTTTTTAAAGTATTGTACTTTTTGAGAAATTGAGATATTTGTTGTAAATTTTAATGGAATTTAACCTAAAGGGTTTAACGCTCTACACAAAATTCTAATGCAGCAGTCCTGTTTTTCTTAGTACACAAATTATAGAGTTAGTTCGCACTATCAAGTAACACGAAGGCTATTGACAATGGACCTCATAATTTTAAGTGACGAGAATGACACCTGATCTAGCACTTCCCTCTCCAAACTACTACACCACACCAACGGAGTGGTGTAGTAGTTTGAGCCTTGACGCATTTAACGTGCATAAACCCCCTCTACATAGAAGGGGGTCTTCAGTGGCACCAGGATTCAAACCCACGAGTTCGTGACCATAACCACTAAGCTACCTTGGCCACCTCAATTTAAAGAATAGAATGATAAATAAAATGAACCAAAATCTAAGAACAAAAAATTTAAATGCATTTATGGCTAAGAATATCTGTAAAAATGGATTTCCTCCCAATAAATTTATAGCTTAACATGTTTTCTATGTAAAAACTCCTATCAGTGGTGCACACAAGGGGGGGGGGTGCCTTGGGACACCCCCAAAGCCCTTAATTTTTTTTTGATTGATGATAATCCTATATATATATATATATATATAACGTAAAATTTAATTAAGTATTTGTAATTAACAGTTTATTTTATTAGTTAATGCTAATTATTAATGCAATAATTTATTTTTTACTGTTTTTTGTTAAAAAAACCAACAAAATCAGAAGAATCAATTGGTGCTGTCTTGAGGTATGATACGAGTTGGGAGACCCTTGAAAATTTTTTGTGTGCGCTACTGACTCCTATGAATAAAAATATTTTGCCAACAACAAAACTTTTGCTTCATTGTATTGCCCATAACATTTGATACTTACTCTGAAAGTTTTACGCAAATATATCTATTAGTTTTTGAGATATGTTAGTGGTGGATAATTTCTTATGAAAAGCTAAGTTTTGAGAAAACTGTAATTAAAGATACATATTTGATATGGTTCTGTTTCACCCAAAGTATTTTATAATCCTTATAAATCTTGTTTTAAAAACACCTAGGAGGAAAATGTGAACTGTTTTGGAAAGAAAAAAATGTAAACTTAGAAAAAAAGTTACACCCCCCCCCCCACACCAACGTGGTTGAAAATTATTGTTTTCAAAAGAGTCAAATACCTAAATTTGTTTCAAAACAAATATTCTGATACATTCGAATAAATATCTAAATGTAAACATCATTTGATATTAAATTCTAAAAAACAATCAACTAATGCCTATTATGTTAATAAATATAAAATTAAAAAAAACTATTTAAAATTTAAAATAAATAAAATAAAAATTAAATCATATATTTAAAATGCATTCCCAATACAGCTTGCATTACAAACCCCATTTGATTTATCCCTTAAAATTTGTATTACAACATTGCATTTAACAATGAATTGAAAAAATAATCAGGCATATACAAATGAATGGGAAATTTAAATAAAAAAAAATAATTGGGTAATTCTTAAAGAAATGAAAATATTTTTAGCTTTTCGTTAAAAAAAATGTAACTTGGTTCCTATTTAAAAAAAAAATTATAAGAAAAAAAAATTAAGAAAAAATTATTAACACTGGAGTAATGGGCTCTTTATTACGTATTTTTAAAATTTATATTCAAAACTATAGCTAATAATGCAATTTTCTCACAAAATCATTTTTTGTGTGTTTGAGCCATTTCAGAAAATTTTAATATTTCAGCCCATTAAACTAATGTATAAAAGGGGAGGGGGGAGAGGAAAAGAAAAGGAAACTTAAAAGAATTTCCTTACATTAGCTTTAAAATAAAAAATAATTAAGCAGTTTCTTTAAATTTTAGAAGAAAATAAAAGTTTATCTGAGAAAAATAAATATTACATTCTCACAAAGCAGCAATAATTTTTTTTAAGATTACCAGTTCTAAAAAGAGGAAAAGCATTTCTCCCCCTCGCATACATGTAATTATGATATTGCAAGAATACATTTTTAAAATTAAACAGTACCTAAAATTGAATCAGTTATGCAAAATTACGTAATTTTTTTTAATTAACTTTATTTGAAAAGAAACTTATCGAAATAAGTACCTTCGCGAATTTTTATTCTATAATTTTTATATTTTTAAGGTATCAGAACACTTTTAAAAGACCGATAGCGATCCAAACATGCATTTTTTTCTTTGTTATTTTATTGAATAGAGCAATCTTTTAACTTTAAAAAACATATTTTGTTTCTACGTGACCTAGAGGCCCAGTTACAAAAAATTATATAAAATTAGAAAAACTTGAAATGGGTTTTTAATCTACCAGGAGTGAGCATTTAAATGGCTCGAAATCTACCATGGTGAGTCAGATAACTCAAAATATTATAATTCTATTTCTATGAAATTCTTTGAATTTGATATTTATATTGTTTTTTAGGGAATTTACAGGAATAATTCTTACTGTATGAATATTTTTTTTAGTTATGAGCTGTTATTTCAATAATAGCCTCCTAAATATGGGCCATTTCTTACAATATTTATTCAATAAGCTATACTTTAAAAAACATTAAAATTTTAGTACATTCCGTAGATAAATGAATGCAGATTATTTTAGTAATACTTTAATTGATATAAATTCATTATTTTTCTATAACTGTTTTAAAGAATTTTTTAAAAATAACTAAAATTCACTTTTAATTATGATTTTTGTAAAATTTTTAAATAATTTATTTTAAAGTTTGCTGACTCTGTTCGGAACCGTAATTTTGAAAAAAAAAAAATAACAAATAAATAATTTTTCGATATGTGATTTTTTGAATTATAATACACAAATAAAATTATTTTAAGAATATTATAAAAGAAAAATTTATTTAAATGTAATTTTTTTAGGCAAAAAATGAAAAAATGAACGTATTTTCAAAGTGCTCTGCTTTTATGAAAAATGCATCTGTAATAAAATTTTTCTTATAAATAGCTAGGACTTCTAAATCAAAGTTTAACTAAAATTTTTGAAGAATTTACATTATTTTCAGAGTTACACGATCTATTAAAATTATAATGGGAGTTTTTTGTTAAAATTTCACTAATCTGATTTTTAAATATAAATAAATCCCTTTCTAAATTATGTATTTCAAAAATCCTAGAATTCCTCCATCAGAAGTGAAAAATTGTTCATAAACTTCTAGTACAGAAGGGGCTTCGTTTATGTTATTTTTCTTAAATTTTTACCCATTTTAGTAATAATAATTTCTTTTACTCTTCTTAAATTTAGCATATTTTTCTTGAAATGTACTGAACAAATCTAAAAACCATACAAAAAAAATCCCCATATTTCCATTTCTTTAAAAAAAAAAATTGTCGTAAGTAGCCGGATACCTTAATTTCATCCCATGGGGGAAATTAATAAATATCCAGACATTTTCAAATTATCTGAATTCGATAACAAAGAACCATTTTCTTTAGATCTCTAAAAAAGAAAGAAAGAAAAACTAAAATCCAATAATTATTTGGGGCACTCATTTAACCTCAAATAACACAATAGACTATTAGCCAAGACAACTACACAGAGAAAACAATAAAAAAGAAAGATACAGACACAGCTTAATAGATACATTCTTTAAGTCTTTATTTAGTTTTCGTTCAGAAAAATCCACGATTTTTAACCGCTTTAGTCCGAAATTTGGTCATAAAACACAAAGCGAAACCACCACCAAATTAACGAAGTCCAAAAGATCCAAATATCATTGTATTGAAAATCGTCTTTTAAACAAGCTCATCGACTACTAACGGGGCCGCAATAATCAGAAGTTTCTAACTTCTCTTCGAACACAAAAGTCTGGTCCTTGATTGGCTGTTCCGAGGTGTGGGAACATTTAAGAATACTAAGGCACACGGTAGTAGAAAGACAGATGGAAATTAGAATACCAAACATTTAAGTGCTGTTGTTCTTTGTTGGAAGGGAATTCTCGCGGTCTCTCGTTTATCGGGTAATTTCGTGAGATTATTTTACTTGCGACAGGATTGCTGCCTTCCCATTTAAATACGGTTACAGTTTTCGTTTGATAAGAATGGCTTTTCGAAGGCATCTAATGGGTTTTTTTCCCTTCTAAGTGAATTACTTCGAGGATTAAACAAGGGTTCAAGTTCGTTAGTGATTGGCACGACTAAAAAGATTAATTAGTTAGTGGTTTTTTTTTGATAAATTAACTATCATTCATTAGCGCACGAAAATAATTTAATTAGGACGCTTTGTTAATGTTTTTCATTAGCGAATTGGGGAAAAAAATGGAAGAAAATTATAATGATGTTAAGGAAAGAGAGAGGCAAATAAATTTTATGTAATTAAGAGAAAAAAAAGAATGTTAAACATTCTATAATTTTAATGTATTCAAATTCACTCGGACAATGATTTCCGTGTGTATTTTTTAACATCTAGAATTTCAGTAGTTTTCGTGAAAAAAACAAGAATTAATAATGATTCAATAAGGTAAGGAAAAGTTATTTAAATGGAATTTAATGCTTTTTAAAATTTTTACCGTAAAATCCGGTGTATAACGCGCACTTTTAACACAAAAAATAAATAAAAAAAAACGAAATTCGAAAATAAAAAAAAAGATGAGCATAAAAAAAAAAAGGCATCCATTTTGATCAAAATACTGTTTGTTTGAACGAAATGACATTCTTGATAAACTTAAAAGGTTATATTTTTAGAAAAATACTTTTTTTTTAAAACTTGGCATTTTTACTCGAATGAATGACTTCAAAATAAAAGGGTATTGCATCCGGTACATTTCAGGTTTCGTCGTAAAAAAGGGAGTGCACGTTATACGGCGAATGTAATTTAAAATAAAAAAAGGCAGCTTCAAAGAATAGGTACGCGTTATACGCCGGATTTTACGGTAGTGTAAATTAAATATCACTCTAAATAAAATTTTAGCATGAAAAAAAGATTTATCAAAGTAAATGGGAAATTTCTTCATAAATATTAAATTAAAAATGACCATAAGTAGTTAAAAAATTTGATAGACATATCATAAGCCAACACGTTGTAACTTGAAATTTAATTATGGTTTCAATGAAACTGTCCCTGAGATTATGGATAAATTTTGGGAAAAGACAAAAAAAAAAAAAAAAAAAAAAAAAACCACGGAATTTTTTAATCATTTGACAAGTAAATTGGCGAAGATTTTGCGCCAAGATTTCCTAAGTCATAAACAAGGTTTTTGTGCCTGAGCATGCGCAGGAACGTGTTTGTTTCATTATAGGCTAAAGAATATTACAGTATTTGGCGACGTTTGGTTTGGCGAAAACAGTCGACGAGGTCAATGCTCAAGCAACAAAGAAATTCAGTGGTAAAAAATTTCTTAATCTGCCTATACACAAGAATCAATCTGCCTTCATTAAAGTTTAGGAAGAAATAATTTCGCGAAAGAAAATTAATTTAGTGAGAGGAAATGAAGCGAAATGAGTACGCAACAGAAAAATGCAATAAGTGAATTGCATATGGCATAAAAAGCAAATATATTAAAATAACATTTCAAAGGAATTAAATTTGAAGGACAAGAATGATTTGTAGAAATATTACAATACTAATATATTTGAACCCATAATTCAATTATTATATTCCTAAATTTAATTATATTCCTCCCTAAAATAATATTTTTCAACAATTGGTAAATGAATAATTTGAGAACGGACTCAATGTGCACTTTTTCGGAAAAAAGATAAAAACTACTCAAGAACTAGAAATAACGATCAAAAATATCCTACTGTTTTTTTTATTAATTCATCTGTAGTAATCATATTAATAAAAAGCAATAGTTATACCAAAACAAGTAATATAAAAATTTTTTAAGTCAATTCTTACTAAGATCAACAAAAAAAAAATTATTTTAGTTACTTTTTATTAAATAGTTACAATTAATATAATTTGTATATACATATGACAGGATCACAACACACACACACATTAAGTGGCATTTAATTTTTATTAATTATCATTAAAGAATCGTATTGTCATCCAAAACAATAGTGTATATAAAATTTTATTTCAACTGTTCAGCTTTAAAACGTGAGGAGAAAAAAAAAATCTTTTAAAGTTTTGACCCAAGTCGCTAAATATGAAGCCAACGTGGCTGTATCTGTAATTCTTTAAATGATTCATTTCAGTCAATAACTTTAATTAACTATAATTAAATTATCGTATTGTTACCCAAAACATTAGTGTACAGAAAATTTCAGCTCAAATGAGCGCTTTAAAATGTGAGAAAAACCTTTTCAAGTTTTGACATATTCGCCAAAATGGTCGCTAAGCCACCAAAAATGATGCCAACGTGGCTGTATTTGTAATTCTTTGAATAATTAGTGTTAATAAATTAACTCTTATTAATTTTTATTAAATTACTGTATTGTTATCCAAAATAAGCGTGTATACAAAATTTCAGCTCAATTGAGTGCTTTACAATGTATATTAGTAACGAATGAAAATTCGAACAAGATAAATATAGAGAGAGTCTGAACTAATAGTAGGAATTGAAAAAAATAGCCTTTTTATGGTATTTTTTATTCTTAACTCAAAATGCAATTCATTCCGATGTAAACATTTTAGTACTGATGATAATTTACTGCTGGGCAATTTGATTTACATAATTTCAAAAATGAATTAATTAAAAAAAAACATATGTGAAATCCTGCGAAGAAAAGCCATTAAATAGTAAAATATGATAAAAGGAAAACATTCTTTCTTTGCTAATACGGATTTTTTGAATATTGTTTTTTTTTAAGTGTGAACTTTGAAATAATATTGTAATAACTAATATTTACTCCAACAATCATTTTATCAGACTATAATAATAATAATAATAATAATAATAATAAATTTAAATTAAAAAAAACCCCTGCAGTTTCTTGCAATTCAGATTCAAGATTAGAAGTAACGAAAATAAGTCATTATAAAAGCATTTTCTTAACAGTCGCTTCTTCCTGCAGAAATATAAATATTATACAATTACGACTTAACCTTGAGTTTGACTTCAAAGCGCTTGCTTTGTCTGCAATCTTTTACACACAGCCCTAATCTTCTCAGTTATTTTTTTATTACATTTACTTCGCACTTCTATTTACTCACGACACAAATCAGACCAAAGCTTACACACTAACTCGTTTTCTTGCAATGGTTATTTAAATAAATACTATTCGTTCATTCCTTTCCTGTTACATGGGTTTAAATAACCATAGACAGTGTGTCTTGTATTGGTTAAGAATAATGAGGTATTCTTCAAAGGACATTTTTTTCTCTTCCTTCCTGAATACTAACACGTTGCATTTGTTAAAATGAATAACATGTATCAGTGATTAAATACAGTTAAGTAATACATATATAGAAGTATGCTAAGCTACAGAGGTTTATTTACTTGCGGTTTGCTTGGTTTCTTGTTATTTATAGAACATTATTCTCCAATAAAAATGGTTTTTGTAAAAAATTGTTTTTTTGAAATGTATTCCATCTACCCAAAAATTCTTAAATTTTTATAAGCCAAACGAATATAAAAATTACTAGAATATTCCATTAATTTTTAAAAAATTCGAACTTATTATTTTTTTAAAAAAAAACCTTTTAATCCATTTGTTTAAATAAAATCGTTTGTTATTTATAACTGTTTCCGTAATTGTAATTTAAGAAGAACTGATGAAAATATTTTAATTCTGTCCATAATTCATCATTATAATTGCAACCCATTCCATAGTGAAAAAAAATCGTCTGTTATTTCACAATAACTGTTTTTGTAATTGGAATTTGAAAAGAAAAAATAGTGTAAAATTTCAATAATTCCTTTGTTTATCACTGTAAATGTAATTCATTCCATAGTAATAAAATTGTTTGTTATTTCATAATCACTCTTTCTGTAACTGTAATTTGAAAAGAAGAACTGATGTATAATTTTATTTTATTCCATTGTTCATCATTGTAATTGTAATTCATTCCAAAGTTCATTATAATTGTAATTCATTCTATGGTAATAAAATCGTCTGCTGTTTCATAACTGTTTTCATACCTGTAATTTCAAAAGAAAATTAATGTAAAATTGTAATTTATTCCATAGTTCGAATTTTATATTTTGGTGCAGTGATATTATTACGAGAGAAAAGAGTCAAACTTTCTCCTGATAACCAATAATAAAAAAACTTTCTCTTTCTTTTTTAAGATGTTTTTCATAAGCCAAGGCAACATGATGCAAGTACTAAAGGAAATATAGTATTTTATGTCAATAAATTAAAAATTTTGCTCATTAGTACACAATTTATTTTACGTTCATAAGCATTTTCTTATACTAATTACGAATTTAATATATTGACGTATAATCGCTCAGAATAGCTAACATACTTTTTGACGAGAATATATAAATTTTCAGAGTCAGCTATACAATTCTTTTATAACTTTAATTTCAAACAATGAGAAAAATTATTGTGCTCTAACTTGAAATTAGTATATTATATAAAAAAATAGTCAAAATATATTACACCCAAAATTTTATATTAAGAAATAAAGTGTGATATTTTTATAAGAAAATGCTAATTTTAAACTGTTTTCCCCTTTTATTTTGTTGGTATAATATGTTGATGTTGAAAATTAATACTGAAATTAGGAAAAAAAAATTATATATAATTTTATATATTTTGTTCACAAATAATGAATAATGTTTTTCTTTACTGAGTTATCCATGAAAAGTATTAGTTTTTCAATTTATTTAAATTCAAATAAAAAAAAGTATACATTCTGGAGGGAATATGGAGGAATGTTTAAACAGTAAATAAAAAAGCATTATATCGAAGAAAGCAGAATCTGAGAATCAATAAATTAAAAAAAACAGAAAAAAATTATTATTTAAAAACAATATTAACAGACAACGAGAGAGTTATTTTTTTTATCGGTGGTAATTTCTGTACCTAATTACGTTCGTTCGTGAAAAATGACCTATTGGATTCTACACTTTTCCTTAAATATTTCTCAATTAAAAAGCAGGATTTATCAGTTATGTTGTATGTTATTTTTATATTTGTTTTCCATAATAAAAATTACCAATAAAGTTATATTAGCTTTCTATTTCTCTTAAGTAATTCTTGAGTAAAAAACAATCTGAACTGCTATTTTTTATTTTTATTTTCCTCGGTTTATAGCTACTTTAAATTTAAGATAGGTTTTATTGTGTTTTTAAAGCATTATATTATTTATTTTTTATACCTTATATTAAAAACACAGACTAAAAACAACCGGTTTTCCACTTTATTAGACTCTTCTAGAATACCTTGCGCAACATCGGAAGAAAACATCTTTTGCGCCAGAGCGATAATAACCGTTGCATGACACCTCCCTCTGTACACACGATTATACACAGGAAAACTTATTACCAACTCCACACAATACGTTCTTCAAAACCAAAGCCAGAGTTCTCCATAATCGAAGACATTCTTCCCAAACGATTGACACGCCTGTGCAAACGATTCTCCGCCAACACAGCTGCACGCATTTAGGAAGTGGTTAAAACCTCACAAACAGGTGGACCAACAGATAAATTGTGAAAATATCTTCAGAAAGAGCCTTAATACACTATGTCACACGCTCTTTCTATTAACTTTGGGCAACCGAAAAAGGCATTTCCCTACGGGTCCTGTAATGAGCAAAGGGTACATCTAATGACTTCCACCCCCTATTATCAGGATAATGCGTTCTTCGATGCAACGCTAGGGGAGATTAAGGAAAAGATGGGTACTATTTTTTTCTCCTCCTCCGTCCTATGTATTGCCTTTCTCGCTCATCGGACTAGGTTGTCCAATAGTTACCGGGAAGCTAATTATTATCATCAAGCGTAAGTGAATCAATTCTGTGCTCTGTGTTCGAGGTTATTTGCTGAGTTTAGACGATGGAAAGGGAATTATAAAAGTTTCAGAGAGGTTTATGAGAGAGGTAATGGAGAGGTCGGTGTAAAATGAACTCGCTTGCTTCAGTTAAATATATTAGCGATTTTTATTAATAAAAGATTGAAGCGGTTTTTGAGATTTATATTTATAGGGCTGATGCGCGATAAGTATATGAGGAGAGGACAGTGCGAATCAGGTTCTTGAAATGGTCTTAATTTATTTTAATTTGTTCCTAAAGATTTAAATGTAGTTGAAATTATATGATATTGTGAATAAATATTAACTAAAAGGAATATGATTATGTTTAGTTTATTATTAGAAAGAGAAGCAAATTACAAGTCAATAATTTAGTTAAGAACTACTATCGGTGCGTATATATAAATTAAAATACATATCCTAAAACACATATCCGTTCTGTAGAAAGAGGGGGGGGGGATGAGGCACGATAAATTGATCGAGGTTGAAAGTCTTCACGTTGCGTGATTTGGAAGTTGGGAAGAATGAGTGGAGAATGGGATGCCAGATCACTTATAGTTTTCTTGATGCTTTACCGAAATACAAAATTCTGACTTATATCGCCACTAGCTTTTGTAAAGCTTCAAGAATGAGAGTGAGAGAGCATTAACTTCGTTCTTTTAAGCGACACAATTGCTAATAACAACGGACCTCGTAATTTTGAGCCATAGTCAAGTGACAAGACAACACCTGAGCTGGCAAACCATCTCTGAATTTCCACACCACGTCAATGGGAAGACTTTGAGGCACAACAGATTTAAAGTGCATAAGCCTCTCCACATGGCAGGTCTTCAATGGCACTGAACTCGAACTCATGGTACTCCAGACACAAGTCCGTGACTTTGACCACTAGCCTACAGTGGTCAATAAGTATATGAAGGAGTGTATAGTGTGAATCAGGCTTTTGAAACGGTTTCAATATTATTTAATTTATTCAGATAGACTTAAATGTAACTGGGCTTATGATGTTATGAACAAATACTAATTAAAATACAAATGATTATGTTTAATTTATTATTAATCAGAGAAAACAAAATTACCTGTCAATAATTTAACGATACGAATTACTATTAGTGAGTATTTATTATTAATTAAATTATTAAATATTATCAAATTACTAGAAATTTAATTATTAATATAATTAATCTTATTATAATGTAAATAATAAAATTAAATTATTAATGAAATTAATGAAACTAAACTATTAATGTAATTAAGGTAAGTAAATTATTAATGTAATATTATTAATTTAATTCATGTAATTAAATTATTAATGTAATTAAGTTATCAATGTAATGTAATTAAATTATTAATGTAATTAAGTTATCAATGTAATGTAGTTAAATTATTAATGTAATTACTATAATTAAATTATTAATGTAATTACTATAATTAAATTATTAATGTAATTACTATAATTAAATTATTAATGTAATTAATGCAATTAATGTAGTTATTAATGTAATTATAATTAAAATACATGTCCTAAGACTATACTCGTCGAGTAGAGGAGTGGATGTTTCTTAAAATTGTCGAGGTTAAAAGTCCTCACGTTGGTGTGAAGTGGAAATTTGGAGAGTGGAATATCACAGCTCAGGTATGGTTTTCGTCATCTGACTATACTTCATAATTACGAGGTCCGTCTCCTCTAGCTTTTGAAAAGATTCAAAATGCAAAGTCAAACAATCGTAAAAGTTATTCTAATAGGGGCTAAGGAAATAACTACCTTTTTATATAAACTTTACTTAATTTTCTTTAAAAAAATCTTAATTAAATATAAAAGTGAACGATAAAATTGCAGTTTCTCACAGTTCAGCCATTAATAATTATCGCCTTAAACAAATATATTTTTGACTGTTTAATATTATAAATATTTTAAATATTATTATTTTTATTTATATTTATAACATTATCATATTGTTATTTTATCGTTATTTTATGTTTTGTATTCATATATTATTAATATACTAGTAACATTTCGAATGTATCGATATTGATATTCATTATCAAAAGTTATTTTGTATTCAGATAGCGGCAACATGTTTAGGATAGTTAAGAGAATAAAGTGTTTGCGATGGATGAATGTGAATTATTTTGTTGATAAAAAATAAAAATGAGATATTGAAACAACTCTCTTACAATTATAGTACATTGCTCCATATTAAAAACATACTTCTGAAAAAAAAAAAATTAAATTACTTCTCCAAATTAAAAATAGAAAGACCACAAGATTTTCAAAGGGAAAATCTAATTTAAACGATTACAATTGTTTAAAAACACAAAGAGAGTTAAAATATAGCATTGAATTAAAAATATAGCACATAAATTCGTCAACGTTTTTCAATTTCGGAAAAATAAAGAAAGGGAGGGAGAGTGGGAGAAAAACGCATTTAGCCTAAGAATAACTTTCACTGCATATTACGTTTGAATGCAGTAAAAACAGCTTTACAGATATGCGATCTTAAGTTGCACCGCGTGTAAAGGCAATTTTCGCCATATGCACAAGAGCGTGAACTTAACGCGGAGTACATTTTTAAACAGAAAAAAATGCTTCAATTTTTATAAAAATTTGTGAAATTGCAATTCATGCATTTGTTTTTTGTATAGTGTTTTTAAAATTTCTAAATATTTCATAAATAGTTAGTTTTTTTAAAACATGTAAAGGGATAGCTCATTTAGCATTATGATATAGGAGAAAAAGTGCGAAACACATCTCATAAAAAAATGTGTCAACTCGGGTAAAAATGAGTGATTTTTTACAAGGATATTGAAGCCAGAATATAATAATTAGTGTTTGAGTACTTTTATATCTGAAAAAATATTCCGAATTTGGTTCTTATTCTTAAACATTAGCCGAAAACAGGCTTAAAGCAGCTGTCGCTAGCCTTCACAACATTGTCTACTTCTAAATGCGTAATTTTATATTTGGCGGACCATTAATATAATTGACCCCTTTATGATGGGATACTATAACTATATTGTCACCTATTTGCGCCTTCATTAACATATCCATATAATGGAAAAGGAGTTTCACGAAAAGTAAGTACAAATCGACAACACAAAGCAATATCAACAAACGCTAGTGTTGTTGTCAATTTACCATGATTTCCTGCTCTTGCTTACAAATGTTGCTGAGATGCAACAACAAAAGTAGCTGAAAAGTCTCTAAACTCAGAGGGAGTTTCGCTAAGATGACATTTAAAAAAGTATAATCCATATTCCATGATACGTTTTGTTATTCGTTATTTTTGAATCTTCATAAACATAGAAATAATGTCTCAATTCCTCAGCAGATACTTAGGTATCCGACTACCCTAAAATTGTGAAAATTGCCAAAAATTGACAATTTTTTATGATTTTATTTTATAGGCCATCTTATTAGCTTTATAAAAATACCAAGTTTATTATTTTCCGTTCACTAGAACAAAAACCACAAATGTTTTAGTAAAAGCAGATACCACTACTTCAAGCAAAATAGCATACTTTAAGCAAGATGTAATACTTCAAAACGCGTTATAGTTGAAATGTGTTTTGTTGAAAATGCTAGAGTGATTGCTAAAAAAGTTTTGAAAATAACTAACTGAAATTTTTTGTGTATGTTCTGTATAATAGTACAAGTGTTTTAACCTTCAGATTTATCCATCACTATTTTATTACAAAATTTACAGTCCCTTATGTTAATATAATCACTGTTTTTTAAGAAATTTCATATAATAATTAAGATAATGTGCTCCAGTTTTTGTAAAAATTAAGTATTTCTTATTCTGAAGATCATTTAAAAAATGAATAAGCAACACATCAGAATTGAAAATTTGTTTATAAACTTTTGGTTTAGAATGGGCCGCGATTATATTATTTTTTGTACAATTTTACCCATTTTAGTAATAATAATTTCTTTTCCTCTTCTTAATTTTAGCATATTTTTCTTAAAATGTACTAAATAAATCTAAAAATAACAACAACAAAAAATTCCCATATTTCTATTTAAAAAAAAATAGTTGTCGTTAGTAGTCGGATATCTTAAAATTTTTTCACCGACGCCGTTTGGTGACCGCTGTGTTAAAGGCTAATGAATAATAACCCCAGTATATAAATATATTTTAATAGGCCATTCTTAAATTTATTCTATATAAATAGCTTGATTAGGCAACAGTAGGCTAATTAATATTTTCTCTATATACATATAGAATAAAACCCCTTTACGCAAATTTATATAAATATAGGTATTTTTTTCTATTTTAAATATATCATGAATATTATAATGCAATTTATAACACCTAAATACCAAGTATCTGAGTTGAAAAATAAAACATTGATTGAACACGTACCTGACACTTGACGAGAGGTTAAAATTGTAAGCCCTTGGTGGCGAGATTAAAAAAGAGCGCCTATTATTAGATATCATTAATTTCAGTGCTACGTGTCCAGAATCCATCGTACTTGGTAAACCCTGAAAGAAAATATCAATTTCAGTATACACCATCACCTTCCATTTATTCAAAAAAAAAATAGCCTATTATTTAAGCATTTTAATTAAAGATAACATTACTTAAGTTGATAAACTAAAATAAAATTAATTCTATTTTATGAAATTTAATTATATAAAGGTTTGAATTTGCTTGTGCTGTCGTTTATATACCAACTTTCACTAATAAAAAATACAGATTTTTTTTGAAAAAATAATTTTGCTCATAATTAATTTTTCTTAAAGCTCTTTTTAAATTGCAGACAAAAATTGATAGAAAAATTGAGTTTTATTGTTACCATTAAAATATATGCAACTGTTGACGCCAGTTGGTGAGAATTCCTTTGTATAGATTTCGCTCCGAGCCAACTGTTGCAAACTTTTTTTGTATTCAGTTCGAAATGCATAGTGATCCCATATGGTTGAAATCCGTTTTGCTTATTAAAATTTGTTAAAATTTACAGTCCATTAATTATTTGACCACAACAGGAACCAAAAATAAAAAAATTTAATTCAGAATTTTAAGATTAAATATGATGTCACTATATTATAGTCGCCATTTTTCTCTCTAGGCCTTAAAAATACTTTTTCTTCATTTCGCTTCTGGTATCTTTTGAAGTCAAACGATTTTGATATTGAGAAAAACTGTAATTAATTGATTTTTGAAATTCATTTCTTTAATTATTCTTTTCAATTTAAAATATCAAATATTTAAAAAAACTGAACATTTTTTTTTAAAGAGATTTGGAATAGCAAGAAAAAAAGTGATTGAAAAATCTATTGTTAAATTATCTTTAAAATTTTGATTTGGATGAAAGAATTTTTGCACAGATCCCAAAAAAATATACAATTTTCTATAGAAAAAATAGATACTTACTATAAATATTAGCTTCAAAAAACTTTCAATTTCAGCACATAGTATTTACATTAATAAAATTAATAAAATCTGCTTTGATTTTTTTTTTTTTTTGCGTAGTCTTTTATAGATTGAAGTATGATCCATTCTTTCATGTAGTCAACAGTTTGTCGTAATATTTACACATTCTTTTTAATAATAGTTATAATAAGCAAATTACCGTACTTATTCGCATCTAAGTTGCACCCCACACTCTCAACACTTTTTTTTAGAAAAAAAAATATTGTAAAATGATTTATTGATAATCTGATATTTACGATATTAAAAAGAATTAAATGAGAACTAATAAGATGCGAATAATTAATTAATTTCACCAGCAGTAAAAAAACCTTTAAATACGTGCATTAACCTGTAATTGTTCTATTTACCGTATCCAATGCATTTTTCCACCTTTGATTCTAAACCGCACCCGATTTTCAGTAGCAGTAACATTCGGGAAAAAGTGCGGCTTAGATTCGAATAAATACGGTATATCGTTCTTTTTTAAAATTTTTTTTTTATAAAATTGTGTTCGATCCAAAGGAATAATATTTGTTTTGGTCTTGAATGTAACCTATTACAAAGATAAAGCAGGTGTTCTACGTTATACAATTATTAAACAATTCTACAAAGTAATATTTTTTTATTATAAACAATTAACAATATTTTTTCTGGTACAAAGCCATTTTGTTCCATACAATCGAGCAGACGATAACGTATCTCATATTTCAAGTGGCGAAGGCAACATTCCATAAACACCACTACTTAACTTCATCAAAACGTCTTATTATAAACTAATGCCATTTTTCAATTAAAAAAAACAAAACAACAACACTTAAAATCCTCTTTCTTGGCAACAGGGATAAAAATCAGACGATAATTATGATGTCGAATAAAAGGTGCGAGTGGAACAAAAATAGGGGGATCCAAAATTAACGCCTGAGAGATGCCAGGCACTTCATTACAGCGTTGCCGCTTTATGACAAGCGTAAGAACTCCAAAAAGAAGTGACCCGTTAGCGAGAAGGGGGGCGAGGTAATTTATCACTACCCCATCATCGATTTAAGCCTTGCGCGGTTCCTCCAATAAATGTCCGCTATTTGGCGTAATCTTAGTAACAGCTGCCACTCTACACGATGTTAAATCTATAAAAAGGATCCGGGGTCCTTATCGCGTTTTCAAAGTCTTTAAAAGGATTTGGGATGCTTTATTTCAGGGTGAGATTGAATTTGAATTAAAGGAGAGATTCATTTTCTTTTCTGAAGAGATTACACTTGAATGTGTGTAGCAAATAGGATTATTGATGTTTAATATTTCTTATATGTATTTAAGATAAGCATCCGGAATCCAGGTGTGTAGGCATAGGAGGGAATTGATAGGGTTCAGCCCGTTTCTAGCAATTAATACTTTGTCTTTTAAAAGCATCCTCTAAAGTAGGAATATCAAAGAATATTAACATGTTTAATTAATTAGATCTCGGTTCTATAGAGGAAAAAAATTATTATTAATCACCTATGTCAGAGGTGGGCAGACTTTTCCAGGGTACGGGCTACTTCTAATTTTTTCAAGGTGATGCGGTCCACCCAGTATCAGTCGGCCACACAAAGGGTGGAGAGGGTCCATGGGTCCGGACCCTCCTCCATAGCCCATGATTTTTTTCGATCGATTATAATCCCATGTACATAATTTAATAAAGTATTTGTAAAACTTAAAATTTGTAAATTTTAAGTGTACATAAAATTTAATTAAGTATTAGTTATAAAATTTTTTAAAATTAATTATTGCTAATTATGTGTTTAATAATTTATTTCTTACTCTTCTTTGTTCCCGACAATCTACAAAACGAAAAAAAGAAATTATGTTTGGTAGCGTATCGGGGCAGGATATAAGAATGGCAGACATTCGACCCTCGACCACCCTTTGAAAAATTCACGAGTGCGTCCACTGCCCAGGGTCGTAGGTGTGGTGAGGCAAGGAAAAAGTCAACAATATTTATTATAACTTAATAATAAATACGGAATATGTACTTCCCTATGTAAATGAAATGAAAAACTCACTTTTTTGAAACCGCGTTTAAAGCAAAACGAAAAATACAAACATAATAATAATAGCCACAAATCTAATAATTTCTAATGCTGCATTTATTAGCAAACACAATTCAAAATACATTAAAAAATAAAACATTTGCATCTTAAGTTAGTTAGTTCTCGTAATTACAGTCAGTAGAAAACTTATACACAATCTTGAATATTTCCGTATACAATTACTAATGGCTTATCTTCAGGCGGTCTCTCCAAACTGTCTTGGTGGTCCACCGGTAGATCGCGATCGACGTAATGCTATGTGGAGATTTGGGCCTATGCCTTGGAGATTAGGAGAATAAAAAAATTAAAAAACACCCTTTTATAGCTAATCGAACTAAGTTGTAACTTAATTTTTTAGTCATCTAACCCGGAATTAGTCGCTAAATCTGGGAATGGGATTTGAAATTAGTCGCCAGATGAGGGATGGGATCTGAAAATGGGAAGTCGTTAATCCTGATGATCCTGATCAGAACATTGGAACAAAATTATTCAATTATTGTTTTGTCATCGGTCCTGGACAAGTGAGGGAAAATTCGAATTAATCTGACCTTTTAAAGTGAGTAAAAATTGAGTTCAAAGATTCCGTTAAATACAAGAGAAGTTTATAAAAGGGTGTTAAAAATGCAGTAATACCCCACACTTTCGTGATTGGGGGGGGGGGGATGAGTGATAACCGTGTAAGTCGAATTTTCGTAAGTCGTAGTATGATTTCGCATATAAATATGTATAAATTATTTTTAGTTGGGGAGGAGACGAAAGAAAATAATAGTTCAGAGGAAAAAAAAAAACCGTTTAATGAATTCTTAGGTAGCACAAATAAGAAATCGTAAGCCAAAGTTATTTTGATGTGTAAGGTTTCAAAAAATCTAACAAGTAGTCTGCTGGTTCGTAGACTTTTTTTCTCCCGCAAAACTTCCTCTTAGCATGCTAATAATTTTTTTAGTCCTTGCTTTGTTGAAACAAAACGTTCATCATTGGGGTCTTTTTTTTCTAAAATTTATAACCCTCTTTCAATTAAATTGTGGCTTTCTGTTGAATTCCCAACCGCCATTCGATCTTCTTATTGATCTGGGTCTACAGACTCACGTTCTTCAATGTCTTGCTCTTGCTCATGCAATTCTATGAGCCTCATCAGTTGTCAGGTTCTGATTGTGGGAACCCAGCAATTCTTGAGCGTCATAACTATCCTTTTCTAAATTTATTCGCATGGCCAGTTTGACAACTTTTTCAACCACTTTATCAATTTCCCAAATTTTACCATCCCCCCCCCTTAAACAAAAGACGAATCGATGAGATTTGAAAACCGTGTAATTCCGGGTTCGCGTAAATCGGAGTAGCGTAATTCGAGGTATTACTGTACTAAAGAAACCTGATGTTCTTTTAACACGCTTTTATATATTTTACTTGCATGTAACGGAATCTTGGAACTCGATTTTCACCCACTTAAAAAGGTCAGATTAATTCAAAATTTTGCACACTTGTCAAGGCTCGATGACAATACAATAATTTCATAATTTTGTTCCATTGTCCTCATCAGGATCGTCAGGAATCACGATAATCAGATTTGGCGACAATTAAATATATCACTTCCAGATTTGGCAACTTATTGTACTTACAATTTTCAGATTTGGCGACTAATCCGATATACCATTTCCAGATTTGGCGACTAATTTTATATAACATTTCCAGATTTGGCGACTAATTCCAGATTTAGCGACCAAAAGAAAAAGGTGTAACCCTACAGCGAGTGTTTTTAATTAATACACTTGTGGTTTATAAAAATAAAACAAACAAAGAAAGTGTTCTGTATGTGAGAAAGTGGAGAGTGGGTGTGTGTTATAAATTTCTTACTATAATATAAACATTTTTCTGAAAATGAAAACAAAAAAAATAGTCTCGCGATGTGAAAAAAATAATTTATGTTTTAACTGCTAAATATTTTTTATTTTTACAAAGCAATATGCTTAGAAGTGATGATACGAATTAACATTATAGCAATACGTTTAAAAGGTGAGAATTCGATTGACACTTAATATTACCATGTTTTTATTAACTCGCTTTCTTTAATGTCTGTCCGGGTGGAATTTTGTAATTGATTTTAAACTGTGTGACTTTCCGATAAGCTAGAGACTTGAAATTTGGACCATATCTCAGAAGTGGATGACAATGCATGAGAATGTGAAAAAGAAGAAAAAAAAAACAACGAAAAGGATGATTTTATACTTTTTAGTCCGTTATAAAAACATGTGGTACATTAAATTTTTTTTTAATTCGAACTTTTTTCCTTCTTACCACACATTTTATTTGTTTGACCTGTTCTTTTGAGACGGAATCTAATATAACGATACGGAACTCACCCGAGGCCCCATAAACAGAGAGAATAAATACACTTCAGACCCTTTAATAAAAATCCATTGAAGAACAAGACTTATTCCAGCAGCCACGTAATTCTGGCTCCAAATATTAAACTCAAGGACAACAATGCAAAAATAACAGTTTAAAAACTAAAAAACACGCTTTTATTGTAGATCGAACTAAAAAATGGAAAATAAATTATAATTTAAAAAAAACTAAAGAACACGCTTTTATACTGAATCGAACTAAAAAGTAATAAAAAAAAAATTCTTAATATAAGAATAAAATGATGAACGAGAAAATTAATGTCATCGGGGTAAAAGCGTGGGGTGCAATTTCGGAATTGAAAGAAGTTAGAAACTATAACAATTAATATATTTATAGAACATCCCACGCTTTTACCCCAATGACATTAATTTTCTCGTTCATCATTTTATTCTTATATTAAGAATTATTTTTTTTACTTTTTAGTTCGATTCAGTATAAAAGCGTGTTCTTTAGTTTTTTCAAATTATAATTTATTCTTGAAACTATTAAGTAGGTGCCCTGTCATCGCAATAAAGAAGCACTAAAATGCTTGTTTTTTTCTAACAAAAATGACTGACTTTTTACCATAAAAAGGCTCAAATACTTTAAACTTCATTCTCCTCGAGGCAGTATTTAACATATAAATAAATTTTTCATCTCCCCCCCCCCTTTATTTACACACCACAGAACATCTTTTCAGTATAAGTTGGATTTGAAATTCTGAAAAAAATATTTCTAATCATTTAAATATCTAAATATAATTTTCAAGAAAATACTTCTTGTAACATTTTACATTTGAATTATTTTTTAATAATTCCATATTTCAATTATTACTTTAAGGTATATGACTACCCAAAATTTGCAGTTTTGGTGAACATTTTCGAAATTTCTTTTATGCTTTTATTTTACAGCCCATACATTTAAGAATCCAAAAACACTCTATTTTTTGCTTCTACGATATTTAGAAGCAAAGTTATAGCATAATTAGTGAAACGGAAATGGAGTTTACAAAACCGGAAGTAGATCCATGCACAAAATATTTTTAAGATATTGAATTGAAATTTTCAGAAAATGTTTTTTAAAGTTCTATTTGTGTTATGAATCAAAATCTAATCTCTCTGTGTATATATTTCTGTACTACATTGCTTTTTTTATGAAAACAAATCATTAATTTTTTTTAAAAAATCGTATTTTTGCCTAAAATTTGGCATATTTCATAAACTCTCAAAAGTATTAGAAATCTTATAGCTCTAAGCACTGATAATGATGTTGTTTATGAACTACATAAATATTATTCGAATATATTAATTAGAATTTTCAATACAAGGTTTACCGTAATTGCCATTTTTCACTAAAATTTCACTCAAAATTCCCAATGTATCCAAAATTATTTTTAATTTTGTGAAAATTGTTCTTGAATCCCTAGTTTTATGCCCCATTTCAAATAAAAAAATGTTTATTTTGTTAAAAATTTATATATTTAAAAAAAAGTGCTCCGAAGGTAGTTACATACCTTAACATTTTTAATATTTGAGATAAATATGCGAGATAGTAGGAAAATATGGTAAAAACAATCAGAATACCAAAATTACATTTTATAAAGAGCATATCGCCAGAAAATGATATACATTCTTCAAAATTAATTGAATTCTAAACAATAATTACATTAATTTCAGCTTTTTTTAAATTAATTTAACTATGGAAATTTATTACATGGAACGACATTTTTTCGCAAGATGAGAGAAAAATGAAACTTAAGTAATATTCAGATTGTAACGGATGACAGAAATTCTCAAACGATAATGAATCTATGAGTTTAATTATCCAGAAAAATTATCGTGAACATGAATTCTTTCGCAAGAATTTCATCTGTAAATTCTTTCCGTCGTTAATTGTCACAAAAACTGATGTAACCATGACAACTAATTGTATCCAATTAAAAGAAATTAATTTTAACTACATAACTAATAGTTTAAATTAATCGTAAATTTAATTTAGGTAACTCTGTGCTTTATTTAATTCAGATACTTTTTAAAATTCATTAATGATCATTAATCTAATTAATAATCTTTTAATTCTTGAATAAAAGGAGCATCGATTCATCGATGATAAAATAACTATCTTTTCAACAATGATTATAAATTACAATGCAGACAAATGACATATATGTGTGTGTGTGTACTATAAAGTAAAAAAATAATTTCTCTCTCCTGCTTAATTAATATTCTAATCTCTTCTAATTCTTTTTGAAAGTTAATTATCGTTTAAATGTTCTAGTAATTTTTCGTATATTGGGATCAGATAAAGTGGAATCACATGAATTTTTTGAATTCTCAAAGAGCCAATCCGAAATTGATTGGAAAAGTTCTTGGTGGCTCAATGGCATGAAAAAAACCCCGAAGGACATTGGTAATGAACGATAACAATTGGTTTTGAAATTTAAATTTTTGAAAATGATAAACATCTATTGTACATCGAGTTTTTAAGTATCATTTTGGTCTTAAGGGGCTAATTTTAGATCAATATATTACACGAAACCCTGACATAAGATGTTGCTGGTTCCGTAATTATTACTACTATTATTTTTCTAAATAACCCTTTATGGTGATCTCCTAATTGTGGCACGTGTACTTTAGGGACGTGAACCAGTTGCGTAACGTTCACCCCGCAACCCCACATCGCAGGAGCCCAGGGTTTTAGGGGGCCCAAAGTCTGACTGCCCTTTGTAGAATCCAACCTAGAGGAGCCCCAAAACCTGGCTTTTCGGGGGGGGGGCAAATGTTCTCAATTAAGCCACTACCGTAGGGGGTACATAGTGATTCTTGGGGGTCCGCGAAAGAAGTACGCTGATGGCTCATGGTTATTTTCTACCGTATTTACTCGAATCTAAGCCGCACTATTTTTCCAGTGTTATTGCTACTGAAAATCGGGTGCGGCTTAGAATCAAAGGCAAACCAATTGTAACGGTACCGGTAATTGTAATTGTCTATACACAGTTCTACTAATCCCTTCATGACACTTTTAGAAAATATTTATTTCAACCAACTTTCGCCGAGTAAGAAAGCGTGATAAATCAAATGAAATATATTATATAAATTTTGTTTTCGCGAGTTTGAAGAGTTGGCAAGTTGGAGTTAGCAAAGAGTTGGCGAGTTAGTTTGTTAGTTGAAGATTGAAGGATCGTGGAATTATAAAGAGATTTTGGGGTTTGTCCAGGAAAAAGGATTACGGAGAGTGGATCCAACGACAGTGATTTAAATCCAGATAAAGATATGCAAGATTTAAGTGTAGGATCCGCTTCATAAAAGTACAGGTATCGTGAGCCTTGTTTAATTAGAAGTTAGCTTATTATTGTGCGACGTAGTTTATATTGAGCGTATTTAAACTATCGTGGATTCAGTTAAGAGCCCGTAGTAGTATCCCCGTGTTATTGAATTTCCCCTCTACGCTCTACTATTTGATTATTTATCTTAATTAGATTGTTATTGTGTCTGATTGATATTTTGGTAACAATAAAATAGTTAGTGTGAAATCATGTCTATTGATTATTCAGTTTCTCCCACACACCTAGCCGGGTCTGCGGGTAGACAAGGGGTTTCAGATGGAAGCAGAAACCATCCGGCATTACACATTTATTGAATGGAGAAAAATAGCCCTTTCTAGCCCTTTCAAAAGGAAAAATATAACCGTCTAGTTTGGCCCCTTGCATCGATGACTTATTCAATTTCGCAGTTTATCTCCAGTATTCCCTCTATCCTGAACATCGTTGTCTGCTCGTATTTAGAAAATTTTCTTGCATACGCTTTTTCTTTTAATCACTTACACATTAAAAATATCGTGAATAGTATCTAGACGAGATCACTATGACGCAAGATTGAAACGGGAGGCAATTTTATGCCGAAAAAAAAAGGAAACAGAGCAGAGGTCACAGAAAATTTCACACGGATGAAACAAATATACGTCGATGGCGTAAGCAAAATAATATAATTTTTGCTTGTAAATGTTCAACAGTATAATTCTTTTACATTCTTCTGCTATATTCTGTAAAAAAAGGTTGCATAACAAATGCATTTGATAGCACGGAAGACGACACCTGGTGGGAAAATGGCGAAGCTGGCACGAATTCCGAAGTTAGCTGTGAAGATGGGAATGACGAATGATTTTAGAAACATGATACTGACTCTAAGAGTAATAATAGGTTAATGTATGCATTTGCAAGTTTTTATATAATACCGGTAAAATAAATTAATTAACTTATTATTATTTCTCATTTAATTCTTTAAGAAAATTCTCATTATCGGATATTAATAAACCTTTTTTTACTCAATTTTTAAAATTTTTTTTCTCAGAAATGCGTTAAGAATTTGGGATGTGGCTTAGATTCGAGTAAATATGATATATATATATATATATTTTAAAAAATGAGGTACTTTTTATTTTTATTTTAGGGGTACACTACCAAAAAAGTTTGTGGATCACTGTTCAAGAGCAATAGTTTCCAAAGTGGGGTATATAGAGTGATATTCGGGTACATTCAGGGACGTCCTGAGACTTCTTGAGGCCCTGGGCCCTTGCGCAAAAGTAGACCCTGAGCCACTACGCAAAAGTAGGCCCAGGGCCCCTTCACAAAAGTAGGCCCCCATGACACTTAAAAGTAAATAGTAGATAGCATACCTTGTCAAATACTCGTACAAACAATAACCCGAAACAATAACGAAAAAGGACGACTGTCATCACATGTTTCCAGTTGACTTATCGTCCGAAATTTCTAGTTTTTCGGAGAATACAAACCAGAAATAACATTTGACCATTGAAATCATTCGAATCATGATCTTAATAAGGTTGAGTTGAGAACGAAATGAGGCCCCCATTGTGGCAACCCCTGGACCCGTTTGGCCTATGCCTTAAGACGTCTTTAGGTACATCAGAGAAGTATATTCGTGATCACTTGAGAGTGCTTACACGAGAGTGTGAGGTTCTTTCATTGGTAGCTGTAGTTTCATTCAAGTCTGAAAGCTTAGCACCATAAATACACCGAGTATAAAGCGCATGCGCTCGAAGACGAGGGAAGCTTAATCTTCGTAGGAAAGATACCTCATGAACATTCTGGAAGAATGAGTAAGTGAATAAATGTTTATAGGCGTCAAACTATAAAGCAACACTAGGGTTATTGCCAATGGAATTCGTAAGTTGGAATATCGGTCAAGTGACGAGGACGACACCTGAGATGGCACCCCCCTCGTTTAACCACACACGACATCAACGACAGATTTAACGTGCATAGCTCCCCTTCATGGTGAGTCTTCAGTGGTGTTGGGCTCGAACTCATGACAAGCCAGCAACGAGTCCCGTTACCTTGACCACTAGGCTACCGCGGCCTCAGTGGTACCAGAGCTCGAACTCATGACACGCTGGGTAGGAACGTGACCAGGACCATTAGGCTATCTCGGCCAGTATAGCTCACAAAATCATATGTAAAACAAATGCGTACGCGCGCGCGATTTACGTTGGTTTTTAAAGATGATAAAGAAATTATTTAGAATAAGAATTTTGCAAGAGCTAATAGCAAAATAAAAGATGTATTTCCTTCCAACTAAAATACAACATACCAAGATTATAATTCTCTGTTATTATTTTAAACACTATTTCAAAGTGAAATATTTATTATAAATATCACCCCGTTCAATTGTTTAGTAACCATTTACACAAGATACAAGCAAGCATTTACTTTGGATGAAATACTTTCTCTCATTAAAAAGTTATTTTTATGGACACAAAATACGCAAACAAAACATTAAAACAAAGAAAACATTTTTATTACACAAGTAAATATCAAGTTCTGAGACAAAATGCCAAATGTTAAAGAGCATCAACGTCATCTCTCCCAGAGAGCTCTTCTTTCGAAAAAAAGACCAACGACGCTTTCCACGAAACCAGATAATACATTTTTCTTCGAAAGCATGCGATTTCTAAGAGAAAATTTCATCTCAAAAGTACTCCTTTCACCCAATAGCACCGGATGGGAGGCCATTCCACCATCTCTTACCGATTCCAGAAAAGGAAGACTCTTTTTATGATGCCAGATCCGGATTTTGAGAAATATCCGCACTTCTTGCAGAAATAAAGACCAGCAAAATATAATAACAATATAAGTTTCGATGTTGGAAGAGAGAGAGTGGAGCCAATTTCAGAGTGAAAGCACGAAATTTAAGAGAGCATTGTGAGGACACAGACAAGCTTATATACTTTCCCCGCCAAACAACCGCCATTTTTGAAAAGAACGAAATGACAACTCGATAGAATTAATAACAATAATAATAAAAAAAAAACCGAAGGGGGATCTTTGGAATAAGAGGGTGGACGAGCAGTGTCGTCTGCCCTTTTAAATCAACTTACCCCCAGCGACACAAAAACGGGACAATGTTGGCAATTTAGCAAACTTGAATAGAGAAACACAATTTTTCCGAACGTCTCTTGACGGAAAAAAAACATATCTATAGAAAGACGCGACTTTGATCCAGGGATATATGAAACTGGGATCTTTTCAACTACTTTTTTCTTTTTTTTTTCTCGTCCTGAGTGAAAATATTCTTTAAAAAATGTAAAATAAAAAAATTCGTGAAACTGGGAAGAAAAATATCAACGTTCCATTGTTAGGGCCGAGTCGGCCATCTTGACAGATATTCTTCCGCGCTCCGCAGCCAAATCGCCCACTTCCGCCCAATAAAGCCGCGAGTAGGCCGTAGAACCGCGGAAGGAAATAGACATTAGAAACTATAAAAGATCACCGAGCACCGGGGAGGGTCGGATCCCATATATTTATGGCTATCGTAGCCCACGGTGCGTGGTGAGGATAAAATACAAAAATAAACACAGATCTGGCGTACTTTCCCATTGAAGGAGGGAGTATCTGAAAATATACGGCGCTGTCTGTATAGGACAAGGGGGCGGAAGAAACATATTTAGAAAGAAAGAAAGACATTTTTTTTGTTGAGGTCCACTCATAGAGCAACCAAGCGGAAAGGGTAATGCCACAGCATGAAGAGAGTTAAGGAAACAGGGGAATGTATGTCCTGGTTCAAGCTGAGGATAACACAATAGGGGAAGGAAACTTGTTCCTGTGGATTACAGTTCGGTATAAAAGAAGAAAGATTCATATACGAATGTTTCATTTCGAAGTAGAAAATCTTTCTTCCTCCCAAATTGATATTTAATTATGGTAGATTACTATGGTGAAATACGAATTTAGAAATCTTGTATTTTTATAATGCCAGTTTGAATCAATACATCTTATATAAAAACAAAATTTTCTTTGTGATTTATACACATCCCTACACACAAAATCCAACGTGCAGTGAATAAAGACTCTCATACAACACTAGATTAGAAGTTTTTCCCCCAATCTTATGCCCATCTCTGCCCTTTTGTCATGTCGACGGGCAGCTCAATACAATCTAAAAAGACAAAAAACAGTCAATGTGTGACTGATCTATACGCGGCACTACTAACCCCTAGGGGATTCTTTAAGAATTTAAGAAAAATAATTATTTCAACCAACTTTTTCACCGAAGACAAGAAAACGTGATTATGCAAATTAAGTTTATTATATAAATTCTGTATTCGCGAGTTTTGAGAGTTAGTGAAGGGAGGATCGTGAGTTATTAAAGTGAGAATTGAAGATATCCAAAGTGAAGATCACTCTGATGTGAGCTGATCAAGACAACTATTAGTGTTCAAGGCCTCATCTGCAAGACTTCTGACTGACAAGAGTTCAGGTATTGTGCGTATTATTTAAATATAGGTTAGAGAGTAATTTGTTAAAGCGCATCCGAATAAGAAACGAGCTTGTATACGTTATCGTAGAAATTAGTTGAATGTCTGTTAATATTATCACCATGCTAACTGGTCTCACCTTCGCGCTCTAAATATCGATCAAACTATCTTAATTGGATTATTATTGTGTCTGTGTTAATTCTTGTGACAAATAAACGATTTTAGTGAATCATATCGTCTGATCAATTAGTAGCTCCCACACTTCTAGCCGGGTCCGAGAGTAGAGAAGGGGGATTAGAGGGAAGTAGGAATAGTCCTCCACTACAAATGACATTCACAGACGTCTCTTATGAGGGAGTACATCCTAAAAAATATGGAGACGTAAGCGCAAAGGGGTAATTTCTATGGTGAAAATTAAAAAATTGTTGGTCTATGAGGAAAGGGAAAATTTATTTTAAGATCTTAGTTAGTGCCTATTCCGATCAATTCCACTTGTAATCTGACATTTGCTTTAATCCATTACCTACTTTGATATTATCATGGTCAAAGTATTCTCAAAGCTAGTTTCAAAATTTGAATAAAGGACATGTAAATTTTGAACGTAGGTCAAAATTTCCTCTTCCTGTCAGATTGTCTGTGAAGAATTGAAAAACTGGGAAAATTAGGAACACATCCAATATTATATTTCTTAGCTTAATTCTAGCAAGAAATTCTGAAGTGATGATCCTTGTATTTTCAAATTAGCTTCATTAAATTTAGTAAATAAATCTGTTAAATAGGCAAATTTGGTTTCAATTTCATTAAATTTTCTTTTAGCATTAAAGTCACGATTTGGTTCAATGAGAACCACTGTCGTAGACCCCCATTTACATCTCATGGATCCCCAAACTATTTTTTTGCACCGATGTGGACCCCTTGCAGGTCATCATAGACCCTTGGGGATCGATATAGAACACTTTGGGAATCACTGATCTAAAATAATAAGAGTTTTCATGGGATGAAATGTTCAATTTTAGGTTCATCTTAAAACTTGTCTTTACGCATATATGTGATGGTAATATAGTACGTGGAATTTTGAAAAAGATAAAAAAATTAAAGAAATTTAAAGTAATGATATGTTATATTGTATATAAACATATATATGTCTCAAGACAAAAATGGCGGCTTTTTAAGCGTATTAAAATTCAAAACAATAAAAATCTTTCGGTTATATTCTGAATTCTTGACTTCATACTCATTAAGGTAACATCAATTGATAAGAAAAAACGTGCTTAATATTCTACATAAGCTTTACTTTAATCCAATAAGAACTTAAAGAGAAAGTTTTGACTATTATAATATATTTCTTTAAAATTGGTGCATTACTGGTAAAAGCAAGCTTCAATAATAGCATAAACACACAGTTACTTTCTACTTGATACGTATATTAGATTTACATAGCAAAATTTCAGTTTTCCTTTTATATAATAAAATAAACGTTTTAGCGGGATTTGAAAATTAAATTTTTATGTTTTACAAAAAAGGAATGTATCTTTAAAAGATTGAAATACAAAATTGTCGAGTACATACTTTAAAGTAATGATCCAAAAGAAATTTAAATAATTTTTCTTTCGAGCATTATAAAACACCTCAATGAACGGAAAAATAAAGGAAGAAAAAAAAAATTTAAACTTACCAAAACTTCGAATTCTACAGGTTTACCGAATTCAATAACAGCTTCATGGTGTAAGCAGGGTTTCTGTGTGCATTTTTCTATTTTCAAACTCACAGAGGAACTTTTTTCCGAAACTGTTAAAAAACAAAAAATTTTCATATAATTGTTGAAATGAAATATTCAATAATATTAAATATTCAAAATGCCAAAATAAATTAATTAAAAACGGCATTAACAATATAATTTAACATACCGTACATACATTTGTACGTCAGAATAAGTATAGCACACAATTATTATTTAATAATGTCGAACACTATTTTCTTTACAATGATAATAGTGAAACAATATTTAATGAGTCTCTTTAATATTGGTGACCTAACCATGTTCGGAGCCATGATTTTGAAAAAGCGCATAAATGGATAGTTTTTTTTGTTATATTTAGTATCAATTGAATTAGAATATACGCATAAAATTTTTTAAAGATTTTTATTACAAGTAAAAATGATTTAAATGCAATTTTTTGCAAAAATGCTGAATGAATGACATATTTTGAAAAAACATCTATACCGGGATTGAAATAAAGTTTTTATTTTTGAAATATATAATTTAGAAATTCACATTTTATTGTGTCAATGTAGAGGAATTAAAAAAAAAAAACTCATATTATTCCAATTGATTGTAACTCTGAAGCAAAAAGTAAATTTTACTGAACTTTTAGTACATCTCTGGAATAGAAGTTTTTGATATTTATAGTAGCAAATATATTCCCAGTAGTTGATTGTTAGCGCCCGGCGCTTCAACACCACAGGTCCGGGGTTCTATTCTCGGGCTGGGTGAGGTTGACTCAGCCTTTCATCCCTTCAGTGGGTTGATAAATGAATACCAAGCTTGTTTGGGGACTAAACACTGGAGGCTCACTTCAGGCTGACCACCTGATCGGGACATCTGCTCAATCACTTAAGCGCCCAATGATCACATATACTGAGATGGGCACAGTAGGCCTTGACCCTCATTGGCTGTTGCGCAACTGAGTTTAGTTTAGTATAGGCAAATATTATTATTATAGATGCATTTTCCATGAAAGGGGAATGTTTTGAAAATATGTTATCCTTCCTTCATTTTTTGCTCACAAAAATTGTATTTAAGTAATTTTTTTCTCATAGTAAGATTCTTAAAACAATTTTATACGTATAATCTGTTTCAGCTGACTCGAAATATCCAAAAATTATTTATTTGAAAGCTTTTTCAAAATTAAGGTTCCGCATGTAGTCAGTCGCCTTCATTGGCATAACGTACACTCTCGAAACCCCCGCATCGCGGGGGTGGGGACCTGGATTCTAGGGGACCCAAGGCCTGACTGACTCCATGTATGTATTTAACCTATTTATAAAATATCAAATGCAAAACCTTGTGACGGATCTATATGCGATTCTACTGATATCTTCTTTTCTCTTTAAAACAAAATATTTATTTCAACCAACCTTCATCGAGAAACCAAGCGTGATTTATGTAAATGAGGAATATTATATAAATTCGGTTTTAGCGAGTTGAAAGAAAGTGAAGTAAGAAGTTAAGTTACGTGAAGTAAAGTGAAGGAAAGGAAGGGAGCAAGTGGTTTGTTGACACATTGTGGTTGACAAGCTGAAGTGTTAGATGTGTGCAAATAGAAGTTTAGCAGAAGTTGAGAATTAATGGTTAGTGAAGATTGAAAAGTAGTGGAATTAAAGATTACAGAGTGTGGAACCATCGTCATTTGATCAAGCCGAAGAAAGTGACTGAAGTTTCCCGTGAAGGATCCAATGCATTAAGGCCTCAGGTACTGTACACTTTATTAAGAAGAAGCTGATTGTTAGTGTGCGACGTAGTTGTAACTGAGCGTATTTAAGCTATCTTAGATTCAGTTGAGGGTCTGTAATATTATCCCCGCATTAGAGTATCTCACCTCTGCACTCTACCATTGTTTATATACCTTAATTAGAATTATGTTGTTTCATAATCATTAATAGGAATTAATAAATCAAATTAGATTGG
Source organism: Trichonephila clavata (assembly GCA_019973975.1). Lineage (NCBI taxonomy): Eukaryota > Metazoa > Arthropoda > Arachnida > Araneae > Nephilidae > Trichonephila > Trichonephila clavata. The sequence continues at coordinate 145,891 of BMAO01033430.1, forward strand.
AAATAATGTCTGTGGATTATTTAGTTCCTCCTACACATCTAGCTGGGTTTACAGATGGACAAGAGGGTTCGGATGTAAGGGTAACCAGAGGTTACCACAACCTGACTTTGCAGGGGGACCTTAATGTTCTCCGCTACGCCTCTGGTCACCTTAAGCCAGTGATGCACACAAGGGAGAAATTTGACCCTCATAGAACAAACCCCCTCAGCCCCATTTAATTTTTAACGTATATATAGAAAAAAAATTAATTAAATATCAACTTTCAAAATTTCTTGATTGTGAACAATGAGACATAATATTAAACTGCTGAAAATAAATGCATTAGAAATTAAACCATAAGAAAATACCAAGTATTTTTTTTTGTTCTAGTAATTAGAACGATAAGGCATTGTAATAATTATTCGTTAAATAATCATCTTTCCTCCCTGAAACATTGGTTATTTTAATTAGAACCCAAATGGCAACACAGAAGAAACAAATGGAAACCTTTTCGGATGCGATAGCGTTAGGAATTAATTTCAGTGTTTCCCGCCATTTCCACCTATTTCTCTCTTTGACTGCGAAGACGTTGATTAAATCGCCATGAAAAATTTAATGAAAGAATGGGAGGGGGAAAAATGTAACAGATTAACTGTACCGCGCGGAGAAAGAATTCTTCCTTTCTTTCCAAGTATGACTTTTTCGTCTGGGGAAAAGATTGCAACAAATGCCACCGAAAATCTAACTTTAAACGTGTTTGCTTAATGAAGACAATGAAGTTAATTAGCTGCTGGGAGTTGGAAAATGGTTATTTTCCAGTAGTTTTGTTTCATTCCCGAGTATTTAAAAGGGGGGCTTTTATAAAGCGAAACTTTTGCTCTAATTAATATAATTAAACCCGGTGACATGTTAAGAAAGAAACATTCTAAAACTTCCTTTTCATTTGGTGGAATTTTATTTTTTTATTGTTTTCATTTTTTATTTTTATTTTTGCCACCGCAATTCTTTCCCTTTTCCCTGAAGCAGTGTCGGATCATTTTACGTTTAGGAACACAAAAGAACACTTTAGAAGGAGGCTGGGAATAGTTCCTAAAACGGCAAAATGGCGCCCGCAGGCATTTTGAGCCATAGAACGAAAGAGAGAGAGAGAACGTGGTTGTTAACAAATGAAAGCGTCGAGCCAAACGATAACGCTGACGTTGCCAAACGGGAATTTGCTAAAATTTTCCCGCGGCTTTTCTGATAGCGATAATGAATTGTGACAAACGCAGCAGGACTACGGGGCGAAGTGAAAACCTCCAATATGTCACGTTTCCATTATCAAAAAGGAAATATTTCCAGCGGTGCCGTAATTGTTCCACTGGCTCCCAAAATTGTTCGAGTATCAAGTTTCCTCACCTATTTTGGGGGCATTGTTAAAGTAAAAGCTTAAATTCATTTCGGGTTCTGATGAGAGGAGGGGGGTACTTAGGGTTCTCGTTTTGGGTTTGTGTAATCGGGGGATAAAATTGGATAGGATACCGATAAATGCCTTTTTAGAAGAAAGCAATTATGAACATTAGTGGGATTTCAATTCAGGCAATAAATGAATTTAATGTAAAAAATTCAAACTTCGTTTAGAATGAAGTGAAATTTTTTGTCTAAAATACATATACATTCAGATTTATATGTAAAGACATTCAGATTTATTCTGAAAAGATGCTTTGCAGGGGTGCAAGCGAATGGGTTTAACCCCTTCTTCTCATACACCACTTATTTTTTTTACCTCAGAGATTACTCCTTGTGTTCATTTACGTGTTTTTTAGAATGTAACTGCCATAAGAGGGGGGGGGGGGTCTGTGTGCGCTACCGATACTCTGTTCATGCAAAAAAACATTAAACTTACTTTGGAGTTATATGCATATACACAGAAAGGAATAAGCATAAAATAATTTGAACACAGCATATCACTTCTATTTCTATATTTTTAACACTTATGTATATAAAGTAAAAAAAAATACATATATATTTTATTCTCATATATATAAATTTATATATATATATATTTCTCATATAACACAGATATAATTTTTATAATAAATGTATACATTGAGAAAATTTATAATGCTTTTTAGAAATAAATACTGCTGAAGAAAAAAGGTAACATATTACCAAACTAAGTCTTACAGTTTTTTAAATGGTCAGTATACAGTGGTGCACACAACGGCAGGTTTGTGGGTTGTACAACATATTTTTGAGATAATAAACCCATAGCCCAATATATAGTAGATTTTTATAATAAATTATACCCTTCGGCGCTTTTTTCTACGTGTTTTTCAGAATGTAAACCCCTCATAAAAGAGGGTCAGAGTTGTTGTTGCTGCCCCCTGTCTGACTATGTCAGATCGAGGTCCACGAAATTCATCATGGTAAAGGGTAAGATGTACGCCTGTTGTTAGCCGTAGCCTTAAACACCATACAGGTGACAGAACGATTTAGCTCGCCCCCCCCCCAATTTTGAGTGAGAACACCCTGGAGGTGGTCAGGAGTCTCCTAACTCTTTCTCCCCTCCACCAAACGCACGGGGGGATTTGCGGCTCGAGGGCTACTTAGAGTCTGTACTACCATCTGCCACCCAAAGGCACTATACATTCACAAAAACCCATGCCTTCTCCAGGATTCGAAGAAGGCACGAGATTCCACAGCACTCAGCGCCACTAACCACTATACCGGATGGGCAGAGGTAGGTGTACGCACCACTGTAAGTATAAAATAACTAAATGAATTAGTATTAACAATTAAAAATAACAAAATAAAATACAGATTTATATATAGGTACTAAAAATGCCTAATCAACAATGGCCTCAAAATTTGAAATATCCGAAACACAAGAAAGATACCAATAAAACAGATATCTAAGAAAGTACAGTGGCATATACAAGGGTGGAGTTTGGGAGTTTAAACAACAGATTCTTAATTTATAGCAGAAACATTTCATCTCAATTCTTTCACCTGTTTTTTAAAAATGTAACCCCATTTATGAAAATAGTTCACGTACTCCACTGGAAAAGTATATCAAAACAAAAGAAGTATCAGAAAAGCGATGTTTGAAAAGGTGTAGGGAAAGTTCGAATATCTAAGATTAGAGTTCAATGGCGTACACTGAATAATTTCAGGGGTGGGATAGTATTTGAAAAAAATCGTTGATGAAGAATCTAGACGTATTTTTTATGTTTAAAATTAATAATTTGTTGGCCTAAGGAGGGGTTTGAACCCCTAAACTTTCTCTTCGTTTATGCCACTGCTGAACTTACACCATTAAACTAATAACCAATAACCATTCAACCAATAATTGTAATACAGGTGAAAAATAAATCTAAATGAAAGATTTAGGATTTACAGTATTATATAAAAATATTTTAGAACTTCTTTGTCTCTAGTTCATCAAATTGCTGTTGAGTATGAGTCACTTTTTGAGAAGTTCTAAAATTATGTTATACATACAGGTATATTTAGAATGTCTTGAGATAGTGTATATATTAATCACTAAATACAGGATGACTGTATTTTTTCATATTTTACAACAGAAAATAGTTTTCAGTGGTTTTTGTTCTTTTTTAAAGATTTCAATAGAATTCTTTTTAAAAAATAGAAATCCAAAGATTGAATTTTCATTTTACACCAGTTTTCTGATTTAACAAAATCCAAGGAAGACAATATTTTGGAAATAAATTTCTCTCATTTCCCCAAATCACTTCATACAATTTCACAATTCGTAGGTCATAATACTATTTTCAGACAAAAGTCTACATTTTTTTCCTCTTGTTTTTTTTAATTCTAATTCATGGTTTTATGACTTCAAAACAACAGAAAGATTTTCGAAGTTCGGCGTCAAAAATGAGAAATGCCTTCTAACGAATAAAAAATGGAAACAAATTTCATTGCTTATAAATTTATGAATTTTGCCAAAAAACAACTAATGGTAAGTGGTAAACTATACATTAACATATGGCAAATCATGCCACAGATTCTTGATCATCTCTGTGAAAAGTAATTTTAAGCGAATATTCCCTATCTGATGGGGAATTCAAACAGTAAAGAAAGAAGTAATTAATTATTTCGTTTGGCACTGTGGCAACGATAATTTTTGCACCGAAATATTTTTATTTAATCGATTGCTTTATATAACATTATCGTCTGATTTTATGTTTTTTATTCTAGTAATTGGTTCTAAATGTTATATGGTTTAGTCTGTAAATAAAATAATGGAAGAAAAAAATTTGTTATGTTTATTTGGAATTGAACAACACGAACTTTGGAAAAAGAATAAATATTACACAGTACATGTACAACACTTTTGTGCAATATTTATAAAATAAAATATATAACACATAAAAATTCTAGTATTTTAATACGAATTTGCACTAGGATTATTAAATTATTTTTACTAATTTTTAAGAATCTGGGATCATTCTTAGATTTTTCAATTGTGAAAAGTATTTTTTAGTACTTTTCTGTTTATTCGGCGCAGGCGATAAAATCGCCAAAATGATATAACCGATGGCACATGGGATACTTCTGGTAACCTCTCACAATAACATTTTCAAAAGAAGTCGAGACTATTAGATTATTTTATGCGAAAATTGTGTGCTGTCGTCAATAAATTCTACTTAGGAAGATTTGTGCCTGCAAAACGGAAAAGTACCGTGTTTTTTTTTTTTACAGAAATTCTTCAGGAACATATGTTATGCATATGAGAAAAATGTTTTTCAGAGACTATAAGTCCTTTTTCTTGTCTTATGTACCATCCCTTGTTCTATTCAGAACAGATATGAAACTTTATAGTCTGAATCCATTTGGAATGAAATTTTCTCAGCTGTTTACGCTAAAAAAAAATCGAACAATCTGTTTTCAATCAGCACAGACGATTTTGCTAATGTTAAAACACAGTACGTTTTATCATTTGTAATGCAGTGCTCTGCCGGTACCACCATCTGCTTCACCCAGATCCGAATCCACTTTTATATGGGGAGGGGGATATCCAACCACGAGTAGAAAAATCGTCTGTGTAACAAACGCCAGACACACTTCATCGTGGCGCATCAATCTTCTAGTATAACTAGGGGCCAAAGAACTTCTTAATTGCCTGTCCCTTTTTTTTAGCAAACGGGATGAAATAGCAGGTGTTGGATTGCAGGTGGAGGGTATAGAGATCAGGGAATTGCAATTAATGCCACTGCCAGAACAGTGTTGTTGTCTAGAATCGCCCACTGCTGTAGGTTCCCTTTTCGCGCTTAATTATGAATAATGTTGGTGGGATTTCTGTGGCGTGTGGTTTAGCAAATGAACAGTGATAAATGTGGTTGGTAATACGTCCGGAAATATGGTGTGGTGAGACGAACGAGAATGAGAGATTACGGAATGGTTCTTGGTATAGACTGTATCCTCCTTTAATCTATTGGGTATCATAATAGAGGTCACCTTTGAAAGGTTGTCACAAGAACCACTTGGAGATGGAATTGAACGATAAATAGATTGTTTCGATAGTGAAAAAAACTATACACGTATTTTAATACATTAGCTCAAGACACACTTGATCAAGTAGAGGATTTTATTCAACCACAAAACAACGCTGACTGATTTTGCGACAATAAAGTTTTATTTTAAAATAAACAATAGAAGGAAATAAAACTTTTCATAAAACGGGTTGTCACAGCGTTTGTCAAACTGTGGGGCGTGATAACATTATGAGGTGGGCGCGAGCATATTAAAAAGTCGAAAACAAAAGATTTTTAAAAAAATTAATTTTCTGACAGTAAAGAAACAAAATTCATTCTGGCATAATAAAATAAAAAATGCACATCTGCATTGATGTAATGCATTTATAAATGTATCAGTACTACACACAATGTATTTTACAATTAATTTAACAATACTAAGTTAAGAACACGTTTAAAAATTACCAGTAACCCCATGGCTGGTTATATATACATTTTTTACAAAAATTAATACTTATCTCTCTTGAAAATTTGTATGGTTTATAATTAATCCCTTAACTGCCGGTAAAAAATTACGTGATTCACACCCTAATGCCACCATTTTCCACATAGGCGAGATTATGTGATGTATTGGGGACAGTGGCGCGCACAAGGGGGTGTCCTGGGGGTCCGGACACTCCACAAAGCCCTTGAGTCTTTTTCGATTGATGATAATCCTATATATATTTAACGTAAAATTTAATTAAGTACTTGTAATTAACAATTTATTTTATTAATTAATGCTAAATATTAATTCAATAATTTATTTTTTACTGCTTTTTTTTGTTAACAAAATCAACAAAATCAGAAGAATCAATTGGTGTTGTCTTGAGGTATGATACGAGTTGGGGGACTTTTGACCGTGGACTCCCCCCTTGAAATTTTTTTGTGTGCGCTATTGACTGGGGAGGATGAAAAGGAATAAATAAGTAAAACCTTCACTGAATTAAGTAAATCCTTCGTAAACACTGTCAAGGTCCTTTTATTACATTCCAGAGCCTTCGGAATAATTTTATGGATAGCATTACACAAAGAAAATTGCACTTCGGAAAGACGTATATATACGTCCGGGGAAATTAATATTTTGGCTGTGTGAGACGTTTATATACGTCGGTGGCCCTTTAGAGATTAAAGTCGTATTATAGCTTTAGCGTCAAAGTTTTTTGTTATTGAATTCAATGCAGTATTATTGTGTGGAAGGGGGGGGCGATGAAAGTTATGATTGAATATTTGTTTGCAAGTATTAAAATATTAAGAAGCACTGGGTTATCAAATTCAATATATCAGTGACGGATTTCGGTTCGATGATGCCCTGGGCCTAAGTCAATTTGGCGCCCTTATATAAAATAATAGCAACAATACGATAAATTTTTACGGATTCCAATTCAATTTATGTATTAAATTTAGGCATGAAACGTAAAATTATAAAATTTTTATGCGAGATTAAAAAAAAAATAATAATAAAGTTTTCGAGTAACGGGACAAAGGTATAAATAAATATGGTGGATTAATATTTTGTGCTACAATGATGAGTAAACAAACGCTACACTTAAATTTTTTAAGAAAAATTTATGAAAAATTTAACATTAATATATAAATGCTATACTAAAAATATTCTAAAGGACTTATTTGTTAGATATTTTAAATTTTACTACTTACACGATTAATTACTTTAAAAAATAGTTCTACTCTTTAAATACTGACATCTTAAAGTTGTCAAAATAAGAAAAAAAAGCATTAAAATTCGATAATAAAAAACACAGATAATAAAAAAGAAAATCGGTTTCAAATTTTTGCCACCTTGAAAATTTTGGCACCCGTAAAAATATGCCCCACTAGGCCCAGGCCTGGCGGGCCTAAGCCTAAATTCATTACCGTCAAACAATCTACCTGTATAGGAGAAAAGTTGGTCACTCATCACGGGATCGAAACTATTAGACATACACACTTGAAATTTGGCAGTCATGTTTCTCTTATTGAGTAGTAAGTATTTGCGAAAATAGACTACCAAGGGTGTTGTGGGTCGTTGTGTACAGAAATGGAAATTTCTGTACACAAACGGAAATTTCTACAAGATTAAAAATGGGTAAGCACATTTGTTTTGTTGAGATGAGGTACGTTAAAAATGGGTTTCACAGAAATCAACGCCGAAGGGGGGGGGGGGCAGGTTACGGGATGAAACAGAAATATCCTTTGTTTCAGAAATTCAAATCCTGCCCTTTTTAAAGAAAAAGGCGAGGGCAAAAACCGAGTTTTTCAGTATAATTGAAAGCTTAATGTTAAGACTAAGATGTCGACAACTTTATAATATATATATATATATACAACATAATAAAAAAAAAAAAAAAAAAAAAATAATGAAACACCCACGAAGTGAGCGGTAAAAACGTCTAGTATATATATATTTTAAATTTTTCACGCGGTGAACATTGTATATTCCCATTTGATAAAGAGCTTCAAACTTCAATAATTATAAAACAACTGAAAACGTAATAATGATTTTTTTTCAACCAGAAGTATTCAACCATTTTTTAATCCTGTGATACACTTGAATCCATGAAGTTCTCTTTTTTGCGTAATTTATTTATATTATTTTAACATGTACAAATTCACTACCAAATCCAAAGTTTAAATATTGCCTCCAAAAAGAATACCCTGATGAGATTGGTATTATTTCGTGTATGCATGGAAGTTCAAAGTATTAAATTTGAAGTTCAATATAAATAAATTATAGTTAAAAAAACTAAGAAACACTCTTTAATAGTTGATCGAACTAATTTAATCTTTTAGTCGCCAAATCTGGAAATGGGATCTGAAATGAGTCGCCAGAAGCGGGATGGGATCTGAAAAGGGGAAATCGTTTATCCTGATAAGGATAATGGAACAAAATTATTAAATAATTGTATTGTCATCGGTCCTGAACAAATGAGCAAAATTTCGAATTAATCTGATATTTCAAAGTGAGTAAAAATTGAGTTCAATGATTCCGTTACATACAAGTGAAGCTTATAAAAGGGTGTTAAAAAATACCAATTTTTCATTTTATAAATGCAATAATAAGCTTCCAACTTAATTCAAAAACAATTTTCTTCAAATTTTTTAATAATTTTTGGTTACACTTACAATTTTTAACATGAAACGAATAAAGTGACAGGTTTAGATTCTTAGGGAAAAAATGGTAATAAAGCTATAAAAGAACTATTTTGGTTAGTTTTATCATGTTTCTAATGTAATGAAAATAAAATCCGTTCCAAAACAACAAATTTTATTTTTGCAGAACACAACGTGATTAATCACTTCATAGAGCAATCGACATTACACATAACTTATAACAAATGTGTTGAAAATTGCAAAATAAATGCATTTGTACTTTTTATTTACCTGCCTTTAATCAGAGAAATAAAAAATTTTTAAGCTATTATCACATTAAATAAACTCTTTCCTAGTATTTTGAGTCGTAACCTATTGCAATTATTATTACAGACGGATTAAAGAAAACAAATTTTCGTGCACCCTTTTTTTTACGATAATGTTTTTCCAAGAAATAAAGCAATTGGAGATGAAAAATGTTTGAAACGCAAACGAACGTTAGTGAAGCGTAAAATCAATAAAACAAACATGGAAAAAACCTTTAGTGAAATAATGAGCATAAAAAAATTGTCCTATGAACTGAAAACATTAATACGCTTGTCACTTAAGAATGGTAAATAAATTTCTTAGAAATTTGATTTTTACAAACACTTTATTTTTCAAAAAGTTTATTTAAAACACCAAAACAAATTTAGTTTTCATAATGACTCCTTTATCACGAAAAGTTATTTATTTTTTTAATCTTGAGTTAAATAATTATTTCATTTCACTGAAAAAGAAAGTTTTGTTCTTTTGTTATTATTATCGTTATTATTATTTCATTTCAAACAAGAAAAAAAATTAACGATAAAGTTTTGAAATCACAACAAAAATTATTTAATGAGCCAATATTTCAAGAAATTTTTAAATGATTCAATTAAATGATTCGGAATTTTAAAAAATCTACAATTTAAAATTAAGTATTGCAAAGCGTACAATTTTAAAAAACATCGATTTTTTCCTGTGATTCAAGAAAATTAAGGAACTTTCAGATATAAATAATGAATTTTTAGAATGACCATTAACATGCAACTGTATAATGATACGTAAGTATTGGTATTTTATTCAACATTGGTTCCCATAGGGATGTCTTAAGACTTCTTGAAGCCCTGGCCCCATACGTAAAAATAGAACCTGCGTCCCTAAGCAAATGTAGGTACCCTTAAAAATAGACATTACATAGTATACGTTGTCTAAAACTCGTATATACAACAACCCAAAACAAATACAGGTGCATGACTTACAACTCACAAACAGGCTGAACCAACTGCCGCCTTTTGACGGAATGAGTAATAATGGTGTATGGTCAGGGATTTTTTAAGGTATGGGCCAACTGGGCCCGGACCCAGAGCTTCGACCGCTATAGGGACCTCGTCTCGTTCTCGACTCAGCCTTAATAAGATCATAATTCAAATACTTTCAATGATCAAATGTTATTTCCGGTTGTATTCTCCGAAAAACTGGGAATTTCGGATGATATATCAACTAGATACGTGTAATGTCCGTCGTCCACGTATAGTCCTAGGCCTACCACCATACATCAGTTAGTCCAAAGGCGGTAATCGGTCGAGCCGGTTTGTGCGATTGTAAGTCGTGTGCATTTATTTGTTTCGGGTTATTTTCGGTACTAATATTTGACAACGTATGGTATGTGCTGTCTACTTTTAAGATTCCTACGTTTAGGTCCACATTTGTGTAGGGGCCCAGGGCCTCAAAAAGTCTTAAGACGTCCTTGTATTTGGTGATAGGCCTGGGCTTATACATGGACAATGGTCATCACATGTCATATCGTCCGAAATTCCCAGTTTTCCAGAGAATACAACCGGAAATGACATTTGACTGTTGAAATCATTCGAATCATGATCTTATTAAGGCTGAGTTGAGAACGAGACGAGGCCACCATTGTTGCCGAGGCCCCAGGACCCAGCCCAGTTTGCCCATGCCTTAAGACGTCCCTGTTGGTCCCAGTTCCATTTATAGAGTGAGTGAGTGTTTATTAGCATCGAACTTTAAATCAACGAGGAGGCTATTGGCAACTGACCTCGTAATTTTGAATCATGGTCAAGTGACTGGGATGCGCCCAAAACCAGTTACACTCCACTCTCCTAACTTTCACACCACATCATCGCAACGTGAAGGCTTTGAACCTTGGCCGATTTTAGTGAGTATCTCTTCTCTACGATGGCATCAGGACATGAAACCAAGACTTAACAACACCGACCATGAGTTTAACCATCATAACCACCAGGCTTCCTTGGCCACTCCATTTATAGAGAATAGGGTGCTGGTTCAGGTGTCGTCTTCGTCACTAAACCGTGGTTCAAATTTATGAGTTCCGTCACCAATAGCTCTCGTGCAGCTTTAAACTGCGTTATATAAAAAATTTTTTTAAGGCAATTCTTACTTTGAATGGATGAATAGAAAGTATTTTATTAGAGATTGAAAATTCGAGCAAGATATATATACATATAAATAAATAAATATATATAGGGAGAGAGTGAAAGAGAAGCACAATTGAAAAAAAGCGTGATTTGTCTGCAGTGTTGTAACAATGCACACCCGGTTTGGCACACGCGTACCACACTTTGCTAAACATTGTTCCATACAATGGGCTTACAGTCAGGGACGTCTTAGGACTTAGAGGCCCTGGGCCTCTAGGCAAAAGTAGGCATTACCCGAGATCCCCAAAAGTAGATAGTATATAGCATGCTTTGTCATATACTCGTTCAAGCGGTAATTTGAAACAAATAAACGCGTGCACGACTCCCAATCTGAAATACCTAGGCACAAACCGGCTCGACCGATGGCCGCATTTCAACTGAATGAGTTGAATGATTGTTTATGTATTAGGCGTAGGTCCAGACACGGACAATGGTCATCATATAATAATGCAGTCTTACCACTTTTGCCACTTGACATGCAGTTTGAAATTACCTGTTTTTCGAAGATTGTGCACGGGAATAATGTTTGATCATTAAAATCATAAGGTTCATGATCTTATTGAGAAGAGAACGAGGCCCTGGGCCCGGGCCAAGTTGGCCCATACCTTAAGACGTCCTTGCTTACAGTTGTACCAGGATTCACACTCACGACTAGATAATAATAACGGATCATAACCAATCAGCTACAGCACAGTTACAGATAGAAATATAGCAAAACTTAAACTTAAACCTTTAGTAAATTAAGTTTAGTTTAAAATCCATATCAAAGATACGGAATTCTTCCGAATAATAAGTTTGAGACAAAAGAACAATACTTTACTTAATACACGAAACATTCAAACTAAAAAAAAAAAGAAAAAATAACGAAAAAATGAAACAAAAGCTAATGGCCAAGAATAAATTACAGTGAAAAGCTCTTTTAAGTGGATGACAATATCATTCTTTTAATAAAATACATATTTATTTAAATGGGAAAGATTTAACTTTCAATAAAAATGAAAGAAACCGAACAAAATCAAAGGAATTTTACGTTAAGTTTATAACTGAATTCTTAATGGGAATAAGCAAGATGGCGATGGCATCTTGCTCACTAGCAAAATATAGTTTTTTTTTTATTTCCAGACTTTATTAACCGTCTGTTTCTTTCAAGGAAGTCATTTGCAATGTAAATATTTTTGCGAACAGAATTAAAAAAAATATAGGAGGAGGGGGAAGGTAAAAAAATAAAAGAGATTATGAATTTAATCTATCCCAAAACTAGAACAGGAGTTTGACTTTTTTTTCCTGCCATTTTCTATTTTATTTTATTTTTCCTTTACTAATTCGAAGAACGGCTCCGAAATGACTTTTTCATAATCGGTTAATTCTTTCTAGAAGTTAAAAGGAGATGTAAAAAAAAAGGATGCAAATTCCTTTGTCATACTGAAAATTCTCTTCAATCACACTTTGATGCATTTTTCCCTTTTTCCGGAAACAAAAATCCCGAAAAACTTAAACTTTTTACTCAGAGAAAAAAAATGAAAGACGAAGCAAAGGAAGGGGGCATTCATGCAGACTCTGCTCGACTCCACATTTCCGCTCGAGTTGAGATTTACCGTCACTAGATGGCGCTCCTTTTATGGTAATGGATTGTGCATTCGCTTTGTCGGCTTCTTCGCCGTAAATAATAATGATCCCTGAAAAAAAAAATATAAAAAACTTCTTCGGGATTTTGTGATCGACTGTTTGCCGTACCGACCTTTTTCATTTCCGGTTGTATGCTGATTCATTAAGCCAGGACCGGAAATTGGGTCCCTAGCGGTTTTTTGGCTTCCACGCCCCACTTTATTTAATGGACTTTTGTTTGTTCGAACGCTTCTATAACTGTTGCCAGCAATTATGGACAGAAAAGTAATTTTAAATGTGTTTTGTGGTTGCTTAATTGGCTGTGACAATATTTGACCGCCTTTGTATTGACATCGAATGTACACATCTTTAAACTCTACACAGACATACATCTTTTCTTTATATATTTATATCCTTTTATAAAAATTGTTTATAAGTTCGAAAAAGTTTGATAATTTTTAATAAAAACTCTTTATACAAAGCAAATTCGAATTCCTTATGATAAAAATTTCATATGACTTACTTTATTTATGTTAAATTATATGGTTTAATTATGATAAACAAGTAATATATATATTAAGCCAATTCCAACTTAGACCAATAAAAAAAATTATTTTAGTTATTTCTTATTAAATAGTTATAATTAATATAAATATCCATATACATATGACAATCACAACATTAAGTGGCAATTAATTTTTATAATTATCATTAAAGTATCGTATTGTCATCCAAAACAATCGTGTATATAAAATTTCTGTTCAACTGTTGAGCTTTGAAACGTGAGAAAAAAAATCTTTTAAAGCTTTGATCCAAGTCGCTAAAAATGAAGCCAACGTGGCTGTATCTGTAATTCTTTAAATAATTAATTTCAGAATTTTTTAAAATTAATTATAATTAAATTATCGTATTGTTACCCAAAACAGTCGTGTATAGAAAATTTCAGCTCAAATGAGCGCTTTAAAATGTGAGAAAAACCTTTTAAAGTTTTGACACAAGTCGCCAAAAATGATGCCAACGTGACTCTACTTGTAATTCTTTGAATAATTAGTTTTAATAAATTAATTTTCATTAATTATAATTAAATTACTGTATTGTCATCCAAAATAATCGTGTATATAAAATTTCAGCTCAATTGAATGCTTTAAAATGCATTTTATTAACGATTGAAAGTTTGAACAAGATACATATATAAATATATAGAGAGTGTGAACTAAATGGTAGAAATTGAAAAATACAAGCATCCTTTTCTCTCCCCCCCTTTCATCTTTCAAATGGTTGCATTTTGGCAGGTAAGCCATTGTAGACACAAGAAACGAAGTGTAAAAACCATTTCATTGGTGGCACCATCTAGTGGCGACTCCCGCTAAAAAAATTTTGAATCTGGAATTCATATTCATTTCAGCTCTCATCGGATATTACATGATGCCATGTTTTAATTTTGCCGAGAGTATCAGAGTCAAATTGATACTCAAGGGATCTTTTACATGCCACTTAACTTATGTGACACCCATCTCCAATATTTCCACACAAATACAAATACAAGACGCTTTTACAGCCTGTTTTCGGTCACGTGTCCAATGACGTTAAACAATAGAGGGTTCACTAATTTGCATATTACATTCTCATCCATCAATAATTTTTTATGTACTCTTCATATTTCCGATATTGCTTACACTGCTCCGTATATTTCGGGGAATGAAAGCCAATTCATGTATAAGTTGAGAATACATTTTTTCTTCTAAAATTTACCGAAAATTCGAAATCTTAACATAAGCTGAATACGGGTGGGGGGGGGGATACTTCTAATGTTTAAACATGTCGCCGAGAGGACTTGTGTTGCCAAATGGGTGGAATATGTTCCAATCTAATTGCTGTGAAGTAGGACGTCAATGATGGCAGTTTATTTCTGTCTTAATTCTATCGAAAGCTAACTAATTTTTTTAATTCCTTTGTTTCCTTGTGCACTATCTGTGCTAGTTTAACTGTCTGCACCATTTTTTTACTTGGAAAGCGAGCGGAAGAGAAATTTGTATACGGCACGCAATGGTAGACTTACATTTCGTGCTTTGGAGGAAAATCTCGCCAAATGATGACAACCCAGTGAGAGAATAAAATTTTAAGAATTATTCGGAAACTCGGATTCTCTGACACTAACTTAGAAGGATTTATATGACTTTTTGCCTTTCTTTAGAATAAAAGCAAAATTCAAAATGCTCAAAAAGTTATAAGGTTAAAATTGATCGAGCATAGCTAACGGACAATAATTTTTAAAAAAATCGTCCCCAAACTACGGCTTTTTTCGAGTTTAGTGGATATGTATATAAGCCGACCCCCTTACCAACTTTAGCTTGTCGCGACCTGAAGGTCAAAGGTACGAGAGAGTTTAAGGAAGAAACAGACATGATCATAAATAATTAATTTTATTTAGTCTTAAACACTTTACGAAATCTGTAACTTCATTACTTAACTCTGGGAGCAGTAAAAAATTCTAACCCGTAATCGGATAACTAAATTATGGATGGTACTTATCTTGATTAAAGCTCCTTGTATGATCCTGCTCGCAACCTAATAGCTCGTTCAGCTCCAAGTTTGGTTACTTAACCACTTCCTGACGAATTCTCCGTCACATATTAATTCTAAGATACGCGAATACCAGTCGCTGCTTACTAACTCTTGGATTTCAGCTTAACGATCAACTCTTAACCCTCATCTCGTATATTCTATGAATGGCAATTGTTGTTACATTTGCATAAAATCAAGTCATATCTTTGGAAAGTGGTTGTTATAAATTAAATGTAAAATGAATAAATGGCGCTGCACGTCATCTGAGTTTTTTTAGTTTGTTGTTGCTTATGCCACCTGATCGACAGTAACATCAGATCAAGGTCCGCGAAATTCATCGCGGCTAAGAGCTAGATTTGTATGCCTGTCGTTAGTCTTAGCTTTGAGAAAAATGCAGGTGACAGTACGATTTTGCTCGATTCCGCCCCAATTTTAGGGAAGAACACCCTGGGGGTGGTCAAGGGCTTCCCGCCTCTCTTTCCCTTCTACCAACCTCACGAGAGGACTTGCGGCTCGACGGCTATTTAGAGTACCCCCCATGCCGCGCGAAGGCACTATACATTTTCAAAATCCATGCCTTCTCTGGGATTCGAACCCAGGTCCAACGGCAGCGCAGTCAGCGTTACTAACCACTATACCGGATGGGATTTAGTTTGTAGAATCAGTTATGTAAAGTTCTTTGTCCTGTATACGCGTCTTCTGTGTGTCGTCTAATAAACCAAACTGTCTAAAAGAATGGACTAAATCATTGGATTATATAGAAAATACAAATGATATAATCGGCTCACTGACAAAAGAAATTAAAGATTTAGGAATTATAACAGCGGTTTTTAAACTAAACTCACAGTGAAAGAATATTTTCCCCAAGAGGATTAGTAGAAGCCCCAAATAGAACCCGATGCAAGCTTTAAAAAAGTTCCAAAATATCTCGGCTTTTACACGGAAATATGCGGTAATTTGCAGTGTGAAACTAATAAATTACGTTGTATATTTTCTTATTGTTTAGTCTCACCCACACAGATATCCCAAATAATATTCTTTTTTCTCCTTTCTCGCTTCTTTTTTTCTGTTATAAACACAGCTGGTCCAACTTTCTCTCATATACACTTCAACGTGTGAATTAGAGAACCACCCAATCCAAACCCATTTGGGAGAGCGTGCACATATTGGGATCGAGAGGGGATAATATACTAACAACAGAGTGTATGTGGAACATATTTCGTGCCCATAGTCCCGAAGAAAATGGAAAGTAGCAACTTTTATTGTTTCGTCGAGGGGGTGGGGAGGGAAATGGCGAAAAGAAGAATACAAGAAATATCCCTTTCCTCATAAATAAAGCGACGGCCTCTTATTGGGCAAGAACGAAAACCTTTACGAGAGAGATCGAAGTTGAAGTGAAAGTAGTTTTCTTTTCCTGTGTCCTGACCAGCAACATGCTCTTCTCTTTCTCACTTTTTCTCATTTTCTTCTTCTTTTTTCTTTTTTTTCCATTGAGAGATGATGTGTAGCCATATCGGTAGCGAAAAAACGACAGGCGGCGGCTACTTGGCGATGATTGGCGCTTGTCTCCAGTTATTTGCGAACAGTCTTTTGGTCGCGAAATATGAGACTTCCTTCGGAAAGATATATATATTTTTTTGCTGTTGTGTTGCTTTTTCCTTATTTCGGTGTCCCATTTTCCTCTCGATACTCATTCTTTCTCTGATGTCTTTCTCTTCCAGTTTTGTTCTTTTATATTTTCCCACCACTTTTTCGAAACGGGGGGAAGGGGGGCTTGGATCGTTAAGGGAAAAAAGAGTTCTTTCTTTTCCCTGTTTTTGTTCGGAAAAAGTAGTATAGAGAATATTCGAGAACTCGAGGGACATTTTTATGTATACCATTTACAGAAACCGTGAATAGTAAGGAAGTTTGTGTAGGGGAAAGTAAAAATCTAAATAAGGAATTTATTTAAATTTAAAGCAATAGATAAGCAGTTCCATAGTTGGTCTTTTCTTGCTTATCATTTGATGACAAGTAAGTTAGTAAGTATCTAATGACGTTTCACTATAAAACAACATGAGAACTATTGACGACGGACCTCTTAATTTTGAACTATGGTCAGGTGATGTGGGTGATACCTGAGCTGCCTCCCCCCTCTAAACTTCAACACGTGGCCGTGGTAGCTTAGTGGTCAAGGTAACGAACTCGTGGCCAGGGTGTCATGAGTTCGAGCCTTGCACCGTTGAAGACTCGTCATGTAAGGGGGTGATGAAAATCAAACGTGCTCCCGATGGTGCGATGTGGAAGTTAGAAAAGGAAGGTGCCAGCTCAGGTTTCATCCTCATCACTTGCCCATGGCTTAAAATTTCAAGGTCTGTCGCCCAAATCCCTAGAGTAGCTGGAAAATGCGACGTTAATATTCCCCCCACTCACTCACTGAACTTTCACACTATGCCAACAGGAAGATATTGAGCCTTGACAGATTTAACGTGCATCAGCTTCACTACACAGCGATGGTTCAATGACACTAGGGGCCAATTTGTGACACAGAAGCCACGAGTTCGTGTGCATAACCTCTAGGCTACCACCAGGAACATCTTAAGGCATGGGTCAACTGGGACCGGGCCCACGGCCTCGGCCACAATGAAGACATCATCTTGCTCTCGACTCAGCCTTTTAATTAGATCATGATTTGAATAATTTCAGCTGTCAAATGTTATTTCTCATTGTATTCTCCAAAAAAATTGGGAATTTCAGGCGATATGTCAACTGGCTGCATGTGATGACCGTCGACCAAGTTTAGGCTTAGGCCTACCACCATACACCCATGGTCGTCTTAAGACCTCTTGAAGCCCTGGGCCCCTCTCCAAAAGTAGGCCCCACCTATGACCCTTAAAATACGTGTGATATGTATGACAGTACATAACACACGTTGTCAAATACTAGTACAAGCAATAGTTCGAAACAAATAAATGAGCATAATTTACAATCGCACCAACCTGCTCGACCGACTGCTGCCTTTTGACTGAATGAGTAATAATATTGTATGGTGGTAGGCCTAGGACGAAACATGGACGAAGGTCATCACACATAGCCAGTTGACATGCAGTTTCAAATTCCCTGTTTTTCGGAGAATATGTATGGGAATAATATTTGACCTCATTAAAATTATCCCGATCATGATCTTATTAAGACAGAATCTAGAACGAGTTCGAGGCCCCTATTATGGCTGAGGCCCTGGTCCCGTGACCAGTTGGCCCATGCCTTAAGACGTCCCTGCATACACCATGATTACTCATTCAGTCAAAAGGCGGCAATCGGTCGAACTAGTTTGTCCGATTCTAAGTCATATACATTTATTTGTTCCGGACTATTGCTTGTACTAGTATTTGACAACGTATGCAACCTATTGTTTACTTTTATGGCTCATAGGACATTTGTATTTTCCTACATCTACATTTGTTTTGGGACCTAAGGTCTACTTTTCGGTTGGGGCTCAGAGCTCTAGGAAGTCTTTAGACACCCTTGGCTACCGCTGCCACTAGTTTCTATAAAACACGAATTCACCAATCTGAGAATCTTTAAGAAGTTTTAAAACTACCAAATATTTGTTATTAAACTTAGCAATTTTCTTAGCACTATAAAACTTGACCTTCAATTAATCTATAGAAGAGTGAACTAATAGTAGGAATTGTAAAGAGATGCAATTTTTTTCAAAAAAAAAAAAGCTAATATAAAAAAATTCAACTGCAGAAATAATGCGTTAAATCGGGGTTTATTATTCGTTAAATGTCAGGAGGGGAGAGGGGGGGGGGCCTTCATTTTAATTGGAAAAAGAAAAAAATTCGTTAAATCGCGAAATTCGTTAAATAGGGGTATAAATACTAGTGGATGTGTGTGGTGTTATAAAATAATAATCATATTCTGGAGTTCTAGAATTGTCTTTTTCCTGGATTTATTGGCAACAATAACTTTAACAATAAACTTAACAATCTTTAACAAATTAAATCAAGTTACACTAATTAGACTGAAATAATAAAGAGAATAATTCTAAAATTCGAGATAAGAACCCTAGTAAACAACGGCACCTGGTACGCCAAAGCCAAGAATTACGAGTAAACAACAACACCTCTCGTTATGCTGAAGCCAAGTTCAAGATTCAACTGAGACAGAATCCATTACATCCGATAGACCACGTGGGGTCTGAGGGTGGTGTCAACCACGCTCCACCCACTCAGACCACCCGGTCCATAATTCACAACATCCTGCCCCCGGATGAACCAAAGGGTTCATAAAATGTTCATGTATTCAAGCAATTAAATTTTAAAATCAAGTATTTGTTTGCTTCTAGCACCGTTAAATTTTAAAAAATACATAAGGGGCTCGTTAAATCGGGGTCCGACTGTATGTTTAAGAAAAAAGATAACACACGAAATTGATTTTTTAATTTTAAACAAAATCTTATGATACATTAATATTTGTTAAATACACATGTGTAGCATTATTCATAAAGTAAAAATAGGAGACAAGGAAAACTAAACATATCCTCAGAAAAGTATAAGGAATTCTAATCTTAAGGGATCTAAAGAAAGCTAAAAATGAAGAAAAGAGAAGAGAAATGGTAAAACATGATGCACGTCAAAGAGAGACAAGCGGCTTGAAATTCGACCCGAAGATACTGTTGTTACATATTAGCCTGAACGACAATCTTAATAAAAAAAGGCGTGGGGAAATTGTCAGGGAATCTTTTGAAGCGTCTTCTCTAACATTTCCTCCCCTTTCTCCGACGTCGCTAGTCCAACTGTCTGCTTTTAACAAAGTCGACTTTTGCGAAAATAGGAAGGACAGAAACGAAAATAAAATCAAAGAAGAAGTTTGCGAGTTTATCGCAGAAATTTGAAGATGTTCCAAGTTACCCCATTGCATTGTTGCTTCGCGGGGTCGAATGATAGCGTGTTTAGTAAAGAATCCAATTCAATGAAAATGCATGGAGTTTTTGAATAACAAGACGGGGATATTATGAAGATGAATGCATTAAGTTAAGTAAGGGTTTAAATTTCATTTGGCTAGGATATTGACTTGCTGAGCTAGTATGTCTCTGTGCATCAGATGCATTTGAGATGCAATATTTAAATTAGAAAAGCGAGCTTTATTATCATAATGCAGTTAAACTCTGAGCAATATAGATTTATAAATAGTTTTACAAGATACCAATACGCATATAAAGGACTTTTCAATGAGTAGCAAGCAATTCTTATTAATTAAAAAATGGTAGTATGGCACTGAAATAATTTTAAAATTTTAGAAAACCGTACGTATATTTCAGAATTCTAGCCTGTCCGTGTTTAAACAGAGAGAGTATTTTTTTCTTCAAAAATTTGCCTAAATTTGAAAATCCTTATATGTAATACATTTCTATATTATTTTCCGATAATTCCCAGCTAAAAAGAACACAATTCTCTCTTTTCTATTTCAAAATTTTTCCAGCGCGTCGAGCTAAAACAAAGGAAAACTTTTTTTGTCACCTTCACGTTCAAAGGCCAAAGCCCCTTCTCTTTTTAAAAATAGCAACCCACCCCGCAGGTGTGGAGAATGGCACCAAACACTGAACAGTTCACCGCCAACTATAGCTAGACATAACAGTAAAAAGCCAGATTGAAAGAAAAAAAATCCTGCCATTCTCAAATATGTCGCCACAAAGATGAAAATGTTGCTAAGTGGGTAAGACGTTTTGAACATTTTCCAATCAAATTGCAGTAAAGCAAAACGCCAGACACCAATGGCATAGTTTTATTTCTGGTTACCTTATGTTGCGTGCTTTCTAGAAATTTACCCGATTTCTTAAGGTTCAAAATTCAGCTTGCAAAGTATCTAACGTGTTTTACATAAAATTAATACTACAAGCATTTTCGTAGAATCAATTGGCAACTTTATTCTTTCTACTCAACTAAATATATATTACAAAGATTGCTAGATTACAAAAGATAATATTACACATTGCCAGATTACAAAAGGTACAAAATTAATCGTTTGCTATTACACCAATAAACAAATACTATTCATAAAATAATTTTAGATTTACCACACACCCTTATTGAAGCTAGTATATTTTTTCCGTTCTCTTACTCACTTGTACACTATATGTGCTCGCCATAATCTCTGTGCCATTTTTTTTATTTGGAGACTATGTAAGTTAATTCGATTAGATTTACTGTACACACTGTTTGTTGGTTTAATTAAAACATTTATGGGATAGTAAAAATTTTAATTGATCGCATATTTTAATGTGACTCACAAACAATAAGCCTTTTTTCTCTCTTAAAACTAATATGCTGCAAAAAATTGCTGTGAACTAATCATTTACCAAAAAGCCTGTAACCTATGAATAAGGATTGCATAATATAAAAAAGATTTAAAGGACATCTTTTTTATTAGTAACAAAGGAAGTTATGTTATGGAGGTATTACAAAATCATAAACCTAATTTGTTTTCAAATATATAACTAATGATACAAATCATCCAAATCTTAATAAAAGTTTCTCCACGTGAGACCAAAAGGAATCCATTAAAAATTTAAAGACCTAATTAAGACAGAGGAGTCTTAGCGGCTTAATATCATCGGATATAAGGATATTTGTCACCAGTTTCTTTCATTTTCAAACGTATCCTTATCTCCTAAATAAATAAATAAATAAAAAGAATATCGTTGACTAAAAATCGTTTCTAAATATTTATTTATTAATTGCAAAATATGTTCATATTTCTGTAGCGAAGGATTGAGTTTATCAAAAAAATTTATACATCATATCAGATGTTGTAACGGAAACTTTATTTGAACCTTTCTACTCATCCTTCACTGGTTAATTACTTGCAATAAATTGTTTGACATGAGAACCTCTTTCTTTAAAGGTACCTTGCAAAATAGAACTATTATTTAAATTTCAACGAATTGAGTTCGTGGAGGAAGTTGGACGAGATGAAGTTAGATTATAGTTTATATCATAGTTCTCAACGTGGGCGATAACGCCCCCTTATGGACGTTTGAGGCTTTCAGGGGGGCAGTAAAAAACTCAGAGAAAATTAGGGGGCTGGGGCAAATTAACCAAACGTTGTCTAAAAAAGACTAAAAAACACGCTGATTATGTACTAACAAAGGTAAAATTTAATACTGTTTACTCTTTATGTTGATTGTATGTATTTAAATCATTTCTACATCACATGTACAAAAATGCACATATTTCGGAAGTTCGAGAAGTGGATGAAAAACTTAAAGATTACATTACTTTCAGACCTACATTAAATTGAATGATATAGCGCATTTTATATAATTTCTGTAGTGCACGTGTTGTCTTTGTCTGTGAGCAGTAGGAAAAATGTTCCGTTCACTGAATTTCATTACGTATATTATCCACAAGAAACATAATTAAATACGTTAACCAGGAATGAACGAGTGATTCTTTAAAGGCTTAAGCTGTCAATTTATATTTACTTTGAAAGAAATAGTTTATTATAAATTGATTCGTATCATCAAAACCCCGGTCTGTCTTTATAAAGTAAGCTAAAATTTTTATTCCACTTCTTTAAATGAAGAAGAAATTCAGTAGCGTGTGTTTCAGTTCCAACAATATCCCATCTATGGCTAAAATATATAATATTACACATTTAATTATATTTATGGCAATATTTATTTCAGATTCGCAAGTAAAAATAGTGGAGCTCTAGAAAAAAATTAAATTAAAAAATATATTCTATTAGAAATAGAGTATTTTTTAAAATTTAACTCTTGTTTTCCCAATGTATTATGTACACCCTTATTTCTCTAGAGTTGTAGGGAGCAGTATCAAAATATTCACTAGAAAAGGGGGCGCCAGTTTAAAAAAGGGTTGGGGGAACCTATGGTTTATATAATTATTGCATTTAGTGCAGAGGTTCCCAAACTTTTTAATCTCATAGACGCCTTGCAACGTTTTTCGGTTATCGGTAGACTTTTATTTATCTGATATTGATTTTTTGCTAATTTTGCTTACTTTAAAAGATTTAAAGTTCTAACTGAAGTGAAGTGGAGTGTTTAAAATTTAAGAAACATAAGTTAATTAATTAAATTAAAATTTATTTAATACATAAAGCATTTTTATTAGCTTTATAAAAATACCAGGTTTATTATTTTCTGTTTACTAGAATAAAAATTACAAGGGTTTTAGTATAAAAGCAGATGCTCTTACTTTAAGCAAGAAGTCATATTTTAAAACGCATTTTACTCGAAATGTGTTTTCATGAAAATGCTCACACGGGGTCAAGAATTACTCAAAAAGTTTTAGAAATAATTAACTGTAATTTTTTTGTGTTTGTTCTGTATAGTAGTACAAGTGTTTTAAACTTCAGATTTATCAATCACTGTTTTATTACAAAATTTACAGTCCCTTATGTGACTATAATCACAATTTTTTTAAGCAATATCATATAATAACTAAGATAAAGCGCTTTAGTTTTTGTAAAAATTAAAATATCTCTTATCTTGAAGGTCATTTCAAAAATTAATAACATAGCAACACATCAGAATTGAAAAATTGAAAATTTGCTCGTAAACTTTTGGTACAGAATGGGTCCCGTTTATGTTATTTTTTGTAAATTTTACCCATTTTATTAATAATAATTTCTTTTTCTCTTCTTACCTTTAGCATATTTTTCTAAAAATGTACAAAACAAATCTAAAAACTACAAAAAAAATCCCCATATCTTTATTTTTTTTTGAAAAAAGGTTGCGACAAGTGGTCGGTTACCTTAAATCTTGCTTTACATTCGTTTTGTGGTTTAAAATAACGTTATTCCTCATACTTTAATCAGCTTATTTTATCTTTATCAATAGAATTCCTTAAAATAAAAGACAAAAATTAAACAAGTTATAAACACGAGTTAATAATAATAATAAAAGAATTAAAACTGATGGAACATAATACTCATATACAGCAATCATAACACCATAAACATAACTTCAACCGCAACCACAAACTTAAGAAGTAAAAATGAAGGATGATTAAAATCTTCTTAATTGTATAAACTCCAAATAAGGCGACCCTTTCCTACTCGTGTCAAGGCAGCATCCCTCGAACTCAAGGGATGGAGGCGCGGGGGAGGATGAGATGTCGGTTCAATTATTCGGTTCCTCCCTACCCCCTTTTATCGTATTAATCTCTCTCAGTCAAGGAAAGAGGCCTTTAATCAATCAATGCCCGAATCACCCCCTTGTTTACCGCCCACAATATCTCCTCCCGAAGCGAACTGAAGTGAAGAAGGGAGGGTTACTTTAATTGAAGGAGCTAACAAGTTGGAGAATAACTTTCCTGCAGGGAAGGAGAAAGAAGTGTTTCGAAAAGAATAAAGTGTGCAGGGAAAAAAAGGAATAGGGACTTAGAAATCGACGAAAAACGTTCCCTGAATAAGAGGGAGGGGGGGGGGGAAGGAGAAAAGAGAATATAGTATGCTTTTAATGTTGAGGTATATAACTGAGGAAAAAGTATTTAAAAAAACCGGATGCTTTTTAAACTAATTGATCTGTTAATTTTTAATCGTTTGGCGAGTTTTTTTTAAAAAACTCGTTTGGGAGTTTTTGAAAAAAACAAGAAAGGTGACACTGAATTCTGTTTTTACGTTTAAACATTATTAGTAAAAGTTTAAAGAGATATTTTCTACTCTAAATTATTTTTAACCAGGAATAATTCTTCCATTTTGATTGGCTGCATTTACAAATAACTAATATTCATTTAGGTTGAAGACTGATTTACATAATTACACTTGCATTACAATTTTCGTTTCTTTGAATTCTTTTGCAAATATTATTTTTTGTATTACTTATAAAATGTTTTGATATTTTCAAATATAATTAGTTAAGATTTCCTGCATTTATTTTGAAATCTTATATTGTACACTCTCTTGTCCCCCCCCTCTTTAATATCTTTTTATTGAATGTCCTCCTTTTTCAATTTCTACTATTAGCTCCCTCTCTCTCTGTATATATATATATATATATATATATATATATATATTTATCTCGTTTAAATTTTCAATCCTTAATAAAATACTTTCTATTCATCCAATTAAGTTCAAATAACTTTTTTTATACTTGTAATGGATGACACTTGATGTTAATACAGTTTTTCAATTATCAATTCATTAATTAAATGAAAATAATTAAATTAACTACTGGTTTTCAACGCCAACTTAGATTTATCTCCATTGCTGTAACAATGTAACTGTTAAAACTATAATAAAAGTTGGCGTAGGAAAGCAGTTTTTCAGCCAAACCAGCCAAACCGGGTGTGCATTGTTACAACAATGCAGACAAATCATGCTTTTTTCAATTCCTACTATTAGTTTATTCTCTCCCTATATATATATATAAACATGTATTTTGTTCAAATTTTAAATCGTTATAAAATACTTTCTATTCATCCATTCAAAGTAGGAGTTGATTTAATTTTTTTTTATTACTTGTTAAATTAGTCCTGATTTCATTTTTATAGATGGCAACGCTCGGCTGTATGTGAGTCACCTGGTGTATGAATATCTCGGCATTGGTAAGAACATCCACAGTATGGATTGGACTGCCTGATTTTCAGATTAACATTATGCAATATATATATGGGATGTTCTTGGGAAGGCAAATGTGATTCGTCTTCACTCTCCAAGAACTATCCAGGATCCAACATTTCTGGAGGAATAAGACAATCAGCCTCAGGAACTCATAAACTTCAGAATTTCCAGCATGAATTTACATTATGAATGAAACTTCCAACAGATTTGGTCGCGAAGTCACCAAATTTGGTGATAAAATATAAGTCTATAGAAAAGTCTAGAAGAGTCTCGAATGATTATTTGACGATATATCCTTAAAAGCTCCTAAAAAGAATATTTTCGTCCTATTCAAGGACTTATACGATAAACAAAATTGTATGAAATATCATTTTAAAAACGCAATCTATTGTAATTATAATTATGAAAATTTAGGATTATGTTCCTATGTTATTCCTATACCAAAAGGGTATACTAAACAGATAGATTATTTATAAGCCACGATAGTACACTCTTTTAATAATGTTTAGTGATTTGGAATGATCTTTGTGACAAATTTGGCAATTAAGATAGATTCACCAAGAAAATTCCAGAAGGGCTTAGGATGGTTGGTTGCAGAGCTCCAAAAGCTTCAAAGGTTGGCTTCACAACCTATATAACGACAATGCAGGTAAGCAACATTGAAGTCAAACATTTGACTGCGTTTGTGTGTTTCATTCACTTTAGGTATTGTGATTACGGATTTGATTTGTTGTGTTCTATATTTGTATGATTTTTGAATTTGGGCGATTGTGAATCAACATGGGTGTGCAAATTGTTTCCTGTAAGAAGAAAGTCAATTGTAATTTCTGCAGAGTTCCACAATAAATTGCATTTATTTCTAAAGAACCTGCTAGTCATTTGCGTTGACCTTTCTACATTTGAAATCCTTTTAATCATGTAGCAATATGAAATGCATAATCCCAAACATGCTTTCTTCTACTTTTGGATTCAGATTTAACTTCTATCTCCATAACTCGAATGGCTTCTCTCAAAATACAATCTTTATATTTTTCATCATCAATAAATACTTAAAATAAAACAAAAAATAAACATAAATACCTTTACTCCAGTGAGTCTAAAGATTTCGAATATGTTATGATCACCCAATATGTATGATATACATTTATTAAAATTAGATGCGTCAAACCTTTGGTTAAAAAGCCAATTAAAACATTCGAATTAAGTGCAATTCTTTCCTAGTGAAAAGAGCTGAATTTATTATCGATATTCACTGACACAAAGACTTCATTAAAGATATCTCTAACAAGGTGCTTGCAAATAAAATTACGAGAGAAACATTTTATCATATTTACTGGAAACCATTTCTCTAAATAAAATGATAAATATTTGAATAAGTAATGCGCTTGATCCCAAGGTGTACGCTCAGATTAATTATTGTAATGGAATTAATTAACGAAGAACAGAGAGAGATAGAGAGAAACTCAAAGTAATTGATTTAAGGTGAACAAACTAATTCTATAACATGTTACGATTAACGATAGTGATAGGGTTGCAGTTTTGGAAGCGTTAGAATGCACAGAGAGGATAAAAAAAAGAGGGATGTTGTTATTGTTGTTGCTAATGCCACCTGATCGAGCGACGTCAGACCAAGGCCCACGAAACTCATCGTGGCAAGTAGGTTAGATCAGTGTTTCAAAAACTGTGGGGATGCGCATCTCTAGGGGGCGTGACAACCTTACGAGGGGGGGGGCGTGCATATGGAAAAGTCGAAAACAAAATATTTTAAGTAACCACAATTTTACAGAAAAGGAGACAAAATAAAATACATTCTTTCATAATAATGATATGCAATTTCTATAAATGTATCAGTACGGCAAAAAGTATTTGATAATTAATTTATCAATGCTGAAATAAAAACAAGTTTAGTAATTACTAGTGACACACACTTCCAGGGTTGTCATCTACAAAATTATATTTAAAACTTCATTCTTAAGTTGATAATTTGTGTAGTTTACAATTAAAGTCGTATTGCAGCTTTAACGTCAAAGTACGTTATTATTGCATTTAATATACTCATTCAATATGTATAGTTGTATGAGGGGTGTGTGATGAAAATTATGACTGCAAATTGGGTCACAAATATTGAAAGTTTGAGAAACACTGGGTTAGTTTTGCGCCTGTCGCTAGTCGCAACTTCAAGCACCATGGGACGGAACTATACGCGACCTTCAACAAACAACTCCTTTTGGGTATTCTTTTGGGCCAGCAATTTTAACCAATCTTTTCCTGAAAGAAGAAAACGTGATGTGCAAATTAAGTTTAATATATATATTCCTTCTTCGCGAGTTTGTGAGTTAGTGGATTGTGAGTGGATTAGAAGTGAAGTGAATAATGAATATTTTCCCCAAACACGAATCTCGTCTCTCTCTCGCTCTATTACTGAATGGAATTATCTTATTCATAGTGTTATTTGTGTTTGAGTTGTTTATAGTGATAAATTAAATAACTGGAATTCATCATGTTGTAAGATCCTTTAGTTCCTTCCAAACCTTTAGCTGGGTTACAGGGTAGAAGGGGTATAAACTCGTTTCAACTATACAGGAAGGCAATATAATTTGGCTTGGATCCACTCCAATTTTGAGGGAGTAATCAGGGCTTCCCATCTCTCCTCCCCTTCCACCAACTTCACCCTTTAGAGTGCTCCCATGCCTCAAAGACACTATACATTTTCAAACATCCATGCCTATAAATATTCAATACAATACAAACAAAAAAATCCTTATCATGTTGTGTGTGTTACTAATGCTACCTGGTGTCGACTGCGTAAAATCGAGACCCCCGAAATTTATCGTGGCAAGAGGCTAATTTTACGCCTATCGTTAGCCGCTGCTTTGAGCATCATGTTGGTGACAGTACGATTTGGCTCGGATTCAGCAAAATTTTAGTACACCCCGGGGGCTCAGGGATCTCCCACTTCTCGTCCCCTTCCAACAACCTCACGAGAGAGGACTTGCGCCTCGATGAATATTTAGTGTGGCGCCAAGCCGCAAAAAGGCACTAAACATTTTCAAGCATCCAATGCCTTCTCCTAGGCCTTACGTTACAGCAGTTAACCGTCACTAACCGTTAAAAGAGGGATTTAGCAACACATTCTCATTTGAGACAACAATCTGCTGAAGGCAAAGTTAAAACATTTCCCCCCCCTTTTTTAACATCGTTTCCATTTCGTTGATTTTTAGTTTTTTTTATTTTATAAATCAATACAGAAAGGAAAACCTTTTCCAAGTTTGTGTCATTAGGAAGCAATTTACAAGCCGGAGGGGAAAAAAGCAGAAACAAAAACAAAAAATAAAAGTTTTGTTTTAAAAAAATATGAGAGAGAGAGAGAGAGAGAGAGTACACACTTTAACTCGTAAAACTGGCTGCCATTTTGACACAAGTTTGTTAGCTCTTCGACGATGCCTTTTCTCGTAATTTCGATTTGTTTTTATCGACCAAAAACTCCGGTTTAAAAAGAAGAGAGAGAGAGGAAAAAAATAGGGAAAAATAAAGACGGTGCGGGGGAAAAAATAGAGGTAGCGAGGGAAGGATTTTTCGGGTGATTGAGGTAGGAGGCGGCAATTATGTTAAGTATGGCAACACGTGCAGTGGCGAAAAAGGGCTCGTTTCGAGCTCCTTTCTCATTACTCAAGTCGAGCAAACGTTGCTCGGCCTCGTTAACGAACTAACACCGCCGTAAAAATCCCTTTTTCTTTTTCCCTACTGCTGCAGGCACAGTCCGGTCCGGAGTTAGCAACTTTTCCTCTACTCTCTCCTTAAGCATCCGTTTCGATGCGTCACATATAAACAGCAGATGCCAGTCGTGACTTTGCATAAAATCGTTTGTATAGGGATGGGGTGTTTTAGATACAATTCATTGTGTCGATCGGGCAGAGGAAATGGATTTGAAAACGGATATCTTATCCTGTCTTGTGATTCGAATTGTTGGTTGGCTTCTTTTCCAGCTTGTGTCTTTTATATGTAACGCTGGAATAAACAGTGGGTACGTGTCCTTTCGGAAATCCTGGAGCTGGAATAAATAAATGGGAAGAAGATAAATGCTTTTGTTTCACTCGCGTGGAATATAAATTCTGTTGTTTACAGTTGGGGATGTAATACATTATACGTAATTACCTTAAAAATTATTTTTCAATTTAATTTCTTTTTCTGTAATGATTGTTTATAATACGAAGCAATTCTTTAAAAATTGAATACTTTAAGGGTTAATTTCTATTTTGAAATAATGGCCGTGGTAATCGAATGGTCATGGTCACGAACATGGTCATGGCTTGCGATGTACAGGGTCCGGTATATTAACTTCCTTTGTTTCAAAAGGCAGTTACAAACTAACAAAACAAGATACAGAGGAAAGTCTTTAATTTGTGAACAACAAATACAATGCTACTTTACATTAATTATTTTTAAAAATTATGTCCAGGGCCTTGGTAGCCTAGTGGTTAGAGCATTGGACTCCAGACCGGAATGCCTGGGTTCGATATTCGATGCCACCAAACACCCTCCGAGTACACACGGAGTACGTACTCGTTAAATCAGTGTGTCCGAAAGTCTAGTGGGAGATCGCAGCAGAAACCACGAGTGCAGGGAGCTGGAGAATATCTCCCTCCCCTCCAATTCCATGCCTAAATTGTGGAAGTGGTGATAGGTGATGTCGCCATCTATCGTGTAAGAACCGAGGCAAATCGTACTGTCACCTGCATGGTGCTCAAAGCTTAGACGTAAAAATCTAGCCCTTAGCCGCGATGAATTTCGTGGACCTTGATCTGATGTTACTGTCGATCGGGGGCATAAGCAACAACAACAAAAATTATGTCCGCTAAATAGCGTCCTCCAATGGTGACACATAGACAAAGTCTTTCCCGAAAGTTGTCCATAGTTCTTCGTGTCATTTCTGGTGGAATGGCAGCCACTGTCTGGGTGATTGCCTCCTTTATTGCTTGCCGGGTTGTAGGACAATGTACACTTGCGCCTTTAAGAGTCCCTAAAGAAAAAAATATCACAAGGTGATAAATCAGGTGCCTTCTCTTGGCAGGCGATGGCTTCTCGCAAAAAGAGAAGACGTCCAGGAAACAACCCACTTAGAACGCTCAGCGAATGTAGCAAAGTGTGAGCTGTAACTCCGTCTTGTTGGAATCAGATTTCTGCTTTTTCATGGTCCCCAAGAAACTGGTTTAACTTTGTTTAGAGGAAGGTTGTGACGGATCTATACACGTCCTTCAACTAATCCTCTTGGGAAATCTTTGGGCTATCAATTGAAATCAATCACAACCAACCCTTTTGAACAAGAAACCGTGATATGCTGATTAGGTCGGTTATATATAGTATAGGTTTTCTAGCTAGTTAGATGGATAGACGGAGTTACATGGAGATTGAAATATAGAGAATCTAACGACGAGGAGAGTTTGCTACCGATCAGTTATTAGTATATTTTATAGCGCGTTTCAAACATTTGATAGTTGAAGATATTAAAGTGACGATTGGTCACCAAAGCTAAATTATAACTCAAATATTTAGACTAGTGGATTGATCCCAAAAATGGAGGATCAATGTAACAGAAGTCTTCTCATATGTCGCGTCTCTCGTCGCTTATTCCCCTATTGCTCTTAGTAGGAACATCTCTTCTAGTTTGAATATTAGAATTGTGTCTGTTGATAATTTGAGTGTTGAGTTAATAGTTGAAAGGCATTACGGCGAGTCAACCTTCACTTCCTCCCACACCTATAGGCGGGACCGAGAGAGGTCGCGCCCCTCATAAGGTCTCGATGTTGTGGCAGTAGCAATCTGAAATAACCGTTACCATTAGTTTATCTTCTTCGAAAAAATAAGGACCCCACAAACCAAATTCCGCAACGGCACACCAAATTGTCACACGGGGATTGTGAAGTGGTCGTTGCTGAAGCAGTAGAGGGTTTTTTGCTGAGCAGTAGCGAAAATTTTGATTATTCACAGTACCTGACAAGCGAAAGTGGGGCTCACCAGACAAAATTAAAACTGCGCCATTGTTCTGGATTGTATATATATATATAGGAAGAGATGGAGCAAATAGTAGGAATTGAAAAAACGTTGTCCAGGAATACATTGTATTTTTACCTTTAAAAAATAATTTTATATTAAAATTAATGAATTTAAGGACATTGTAATTTTAATAATACAGTATTTTATAACGAATAATTTTAAGCGTATATTACCATATGCGTCCTTAAATTTGATACTGATAAAGTCTGCCAATTTTGTTTCAATTTTTGTTTAGTTTAAAATCCTAGAATTACGGCTGTTTTACTGCTCTCGGTGATTTAGGCACCTGGTAAACCAGTTCTAGGTCATTGATGACCATAAATTGTGTTAAAGGAGAGAATAATTTGTAATGTCCAAACATATTTTTAAAAATAGAGAGAAAAAAAGCCTAAGAGAAAAAGTTTGTTAATCAGAAAATGCATTTTGCTATTTGGAGGTTATTTGGAGGAAGAAAAATATAAAATTCTCTTGGTTTCAGAAAAAGTTCACAAAATAAATTCATAAAACAGAGGTTTATAAAATAGAGGTTCTACTGTATATATAAATTACAGAAACCTATAATATTACTTCATATATAAAATTAAACGAACGAAACACATGCGGAAATACTAATACTTGCTTATAAAGTGAATTGAAATGAAATGAACTAATCAATAAATCTTTCTATGAATACATTTAAAAATATAATAATTCATTAATTAAAAAAATTAGATGGATTTTACAGAAAATATAGATTACTGTTTAAAAATGTTGTTTAAACGGCAAAAAAATTGTAACAAATACAATTTTAGAACGATAATTTAAGTGTAAAATCAGAATTAAAATAAAGGAAGACGTCAACAAGAAAATTAATTTTTGAAAAATTTACTACATGGATGCTCGAAATTTGAAAAAATTCACAGATATATTCTAATTAAGAAACAAAAATATTATTAGTAGAATGCAGTAAACTTTTTATTCAAAAATTTTCTGAAATAAATAAATTTATTTTGTTGCAATTTTTTATTGTATGTTTGAGTTTAAGATTAATGATTTGGTATTAAGTATGCATTTTTAGAAACGTCTACAAAAAATAATTATTCACTTCACATTTTAAAAAAAAATATTTATGGTTAAACATTTCTTATTGTAATCTAACAGGAGTAAAGACTACATTAGTCTTCTTTTCTTTTACACTTTGAAAACTTTTCCCGTATAAAACGTGTTAAATATTTATACTAGATAATTCTTTTTCGCTCGTACATTTCCCAGCATCTCTTTTTTATCATCCTTTTTTGTTCCCCAATTAGCTGCAGGTAATTGGGATACATTTCTTTTCTTCTTTTTTTTTAAAAAAAGAACTGTGTTTATTTTAATACAAAAGGAAAGGAAAAGAATATTAAGACGGGATATAAAACATTAACCACAAAATAATAAAACTAAAGTGTATCAGCATTCAACAATTCAAGCGATAACAATTTTTTCCTTCCAAGACGAGAGACAAGTTATCCTTCTTGAATTATTCTGAGAGGAACAACAACAAATGTTTCGATTTTTCGGTACTCGTGAAAATGTCATTTTTGCGGTTTTTATGTTAAACTGTGGGGTTTGCTTTTATTTTTACATGCTTTGTTCTTGTAAGCATGATTTTATTTTGTTCTTTCTATCATTTATATTTCTTCCGACGAGACGACGTTTCTCTCACCCACCCCTCAAAATTATTTCTGAAAATATACAAAAAGATTTTACTTTTATTGTTCTGAATGATGTTCTTAGTAACCGAGAGGTAGATCCATTTCGAAACACGCCACGTCTGTTATTTTCCCAGCAGCAACTCTTTCCTTGCCGGAAAATTCAATTTTCCAGGTAAAATTTGCTTCCCAGCATTGTAAAGTTTACCCGTCACACAGCTGAACGGTCGGTTTTTTTTTGTGTGTGTATAGGATAAACACGTTCCAATGCACACGTGCA
The DNA here is from genome assembly GCA_019973975.1 of Trichonephila clavata. NCBI lineage: Eukaryota > Metazoa > Arthropoda > Arachnida > Araneae > Nephilidae > Trichonephila > Trichonephila clavata. The sequence continues at coordinate 179,699 of BMAO01033430.1, forward strand.
TCCTTAAAATATTGCGAGGTCTTGTCTTTGGTCATTCATTGCCTCGGCAACCTTTGACACGCTGAGATACCACCCACGAGCCAGTTTTAACTCGAGGATAAAGAGGCCTACCACTACCATCCAGTGTCCCTAGAGAGGTTCAGAAAATTATGCTAACCATTTAAGAAATTAGTTTTAATGGTTCACCGTCCTACTGGAGCCACTGGACCTAAGACTATTAGAGCCACTGGACCTAAGGCTATTAGAGCCACTGGACCTAAGCCTACTGGAGCCACTGAACATAAGCCCACCGGAGCCACTGCACATAAGCCTACTGGAGCCACTGCACATAAGCCTACAGGAGCCACTGCACATAAGCCTACAGGAGCCACTGCACATAAGCCTACAGGAGCCACTGCACATAAGCCTACAGGAGCCACTGCATATAAGTCTACTGGAGCCACTGCACATAAGCCTATTGAAGCCACTGGACATAAGCCTACTGGAGCCACTAGACATAAGCCTACTGGAGCCACTGGACATAAGCCTACAGGAGCCACTGAACATTAGCCTACTGGAGCCACTGAACATAAGCCTACTGGAGCCACTGGACATAAGCCTACAGGAGCCACTGGACGTAAGCCTATTGGAGCCACTGCTGTATAGGATAACCGCGTTCATATGCACTAGTGCATCCCTAAAATATCAAAAGGTCTTGTTTTTGGTCATTGCCTCGGCAACCTTTGACACCCTGAGACATTGTCCACGAGCCGGATGTAGCTCGAGGATAAAGAGTCGGACTGTTACCATCCAGAGACCTTAGAGAGGGTTCAGATAATTAAAGTAACAATTTAAGAAATCAGTTTTAATGGTCCACCGTCCCTTTAGGCAAGCATGTATCTTTTTAAGTAGAGATCCCCTAAGCAAAGGATTTTATGGAAATTCTCTCTCAATGTAGGTTGCAGGAGAGAGGTTATGGGAGATACAGAAGAAAAAAAAAACCACACGCCTTTCACCTATCTCACCAACAGACCTGAAATCTAGCAAGCATGCTTCTTTTTTTTTAGTAGAAATCCGCTAAATATGGGTTTTGAGAAAAATCAATTCCGGTATGGAGGGGAAGGTTACGGGTTCGAATAGTATAATTATGTTTCCGCTTAAGAAATTTAAAATCTGTCCTTTTTAAATCAATAGGCAAGGGTGATAAGAAAGTATTACAATACAATTGAAGAATTCGTGGTAGGAGAAAGATATTTATTACTTAAAAAGAGTATATTATACACTTTTACCCATTGAAGAGTGTAGGTAACGGCTAGTACCAAATATTTACTCATAGTAAATATAAATTGCACAGATTGAACATATGAACATAATTATCCACCTACATTTTACATAACAATTTATACGTTAATTTACTCGAAATTTCTATCAAAATAGTTAAAATCACTAATAACACTCTTTCTCAGCATTATTACTAACTGTTTAATTGTACCATATGAAATGATTACAGACTCACACGTTAAATTTTCAATATCTGCACAACGGAAATTGAAACATACGCTTCACATTGAAAACAATGTTTTCAATTTAAACTACCCTGCATATAATCAAATCTGTATTTACCTTCGTATGCATGACATATACAGGATAATGAATAATCAGGTGGATGAAATCAATATTTAATGTTAACTCCAAGGTAGATATGTACTAGTAATATAGCCGTAAAACGGACATCCTATATTGCACAAATATAGTTATATTAATAGTTATGATAACTTCAACAGGTTTCATTACGCGAATGAGGAGATGAACTCATTCTGAAGAGACAATGAGTTCGGAGATATAAAGGCCATCAAACCGTAGTTAAAATGAACGACATTATTACTGAAGTGAGTGGATAGTGTATAAATTTTATACAGGTAATTATTAACTGAACAAACTTGCTGTTGAGCCACCCAGACGGAGACTGATTAGTGATCCTGTGCCGAAGGGTCTGGGTTTGAATCCTGGAGAAGACACGGATGTTTATAAATGCATAGCGTTTGTGTGGCAGGGGTTCTAAATATTCGGCCAGCTCTCTTGATAGGTTTGTGGCAGAGAAAGAATGGGAGACCCCCGTACCAACTAAACAAGCGGTACCAAAAGTTTCACAGTGATTTATTGTTCAGAGAAAAACGTAAAGAAAATGCTCAAAGTTGCGGCCGCGCGTGTTTCTGCTTCGCGGACCATCTTGAAAACTTCTGGTATTGTGTTCATTTTGTATGCGGGGACAATGTATCTCACGACGCGATCTTTTAGTGAATACCACTTCTTAAATTCCACATATCCCCCACGATAGATCAGACATGGTGGACTTGTAGCTTAGCCTCGTTGATCCCCGGACTTAAGCCTACTAGTGCCACTGGACCTAAGCCCACTAAAGTCACTGGAACTAAGTCCCTTGAAGCCACTTAACCTAAGCTTCCCTAAGTCCACTTGCGGCAGTTTTAAAACAGGATGATGCAATTTTACATCATCCGCGTATTTGAATCAATCGCGGAAAAGTCTGACGTGGCGCACTTACCCGTAGAACAGAACCCGGGATCCAAAACAGAGTAACTTAACCACTACACCAAAATGATCACCATGGTGCGGAGGTTGTTACTGGCTTATATAGATTATATCGCTACACACTCCCCTACCAGTGAATTGGTTAGGCTTACGAACGGTATAGTTGTTAATGGGAACGGTCAGTTTTTTGTGTGTTGAATGAGTTGCGTCACGTTAATATGACGAATTTTTTTTCCTTGGTTGCTCTCTATTTTTTTGCGGGTAGTTGGCGCCACGACAGATCAGTATAGGTTTCGCTTTTCTTAGTTAAGCTAGGATCACCAAATGACTTGGCGCACTTACCGGTAGAACAGAACCCGGGACCTTCAGATCCAATATCGAGTAACTTAACCTCTACACCAAAATGATCACTATGGTGCGGAGGTTGTTACTAGCTTATATAGATTATATCGCTACAAGTGTTCTGAAAATCATTGGTTTCTAACAGCTTTCTGTTGACCAAAACTATAAAGGGCGGAGATCGCGAGAGTGGAAAAAGGATGCTTTTGGTAATTGTCCTGTAAATCGTGCGTGTTTGTGTTGTGCTTTATGTGAAGGGGCTTTACAGTTGGTGATCGTCAATAAATGTAGATTTTTAATTAACACGTTTCCACCTCAATTGTACAAAGAACAGCAACAAGAAAAAATATCATTCGAATGCAAAAATACTTTAAGCCAAGACTGATATTATCATATATATGCAGTATCCATCTACGCCAGTTGGTGCAGCAGTGACTCCTAATTGTAACCCCCACATTAACTATAGCCATGATTCCGGCAGACATGTTGGATTGAGGGCGAAACGGTGCAACAGGAAAGTGGACGTTTTTGGCGTTAATTTCTCTAACTGATATTAAAGGAAGCAACCGCCCTCTTACTTATTTATTTTATTTTCGTAATTATATGTGTTGTGCCGTCACCTTTTTAACTAACTAAATCAGTGTTTCTCAAGCTTTCAGTGTTTGCGACCCAATTTTCAGTCATAATTTCCATTGGCCCCCAAACAATAACAATGTATTGAATGCAATAGTAATGTGCTTGACACTTAAGTTTCAATATGTGGCTATAATTATAAATGGTACAAAAATTATCAAGATGAGTATTAAATTTTGTAGATGACAACCCGAAGGGAGTCGTTAGTATATAATTATTAAACTTGTTTTTAATTTAGTATAAATAAATTAACTATCAAATACATTGTACAGCACTTAGTCGGTCACTTTATTCGGTCAGAATGTATTTTGTTTTGCTTCCTTTCAATAAATTAATAATTATTTTCAATGTTTTATTTTCGACATTTTGATATTCTCACACCCCCTAGAAGGGCACACCCCACAGTTTGAGAAACCCTGAATTAAATGTGTGTGTGTAAATATGAACTGTTCCTTCCTTTTTCAATCTTAAGGTGAGGTTTGAATCCTCATCTCACATATATATATATATAAGTTTACAAAAATCAAAATAACACTCTATATTTAAAACATACAGTCGACTCTCGATAATAACGAACCTCTTGCTAATTCGAAGTATATGCTCAGTCCCTAGAAAAACTCTTGATATTTCGAACTAAAACAGTGCGTTTGGGTACATTCAATAATTCGAAGTAAAATATGTGGCTGGCCAGACTACAACACGCAATAATTCGAAGCTATCTTATAAAATTTTGACAGTTCGAACACTCACTATTATGTGCAATCCTGTAGCAAACAGGTTGGAGCTTACAAATTTTGTGTTGTAGTGTCTGCGTGTCTCCCCTGTAACGTAGCCCCTTTAATGACCATCTGTCTGCTACTCCCTCTTAGCGTTTTTTGGTTCATCAGGCAAAAATACACTTTTATTGCTTCTCTTCTTCAAGTGGACAATAGACCAACTAGACCTGTTGTCAGCCGTCCATGTCTTTCGTTTAACACGTGACCTTGCTACACATGTGTTCAGAAAGGATGGTCCACTATTGTGAAGAAGAGATGCATAGGATTGTGCATGAATGTATTGAATGTATTCTTTTAATACAGGACTTTTAACTTCTGTAAAATATGTAATTTTTAAAAATTACTTAAAAATATTTTTATACATATGTACAATTGTTTTATTACGTAGTTTCAAATTTAAATGTGTTAGAAAAAAATTATCTTAGAGTACTTTGGGAGTTTTTTTCTACCTTCTTGATAATTCGAAGTTTTTCATTGGAACCTCTAATTTCGAATTATCGAAAGTCGACTGTATACATATTGGCTTAAAATTAAGAAATAACAAATCATCTCTGTAATGTATTAAGATAAAGCGAACCATTTTAGTAAGGAGAATCTTAATTATCATTAAAATTGTGTTTCAAAAGGAAAGCAACGAAATTCAAACGAAGAGGCGTTGAAATCGTCGCAAATAAGGGAATTCCATTTCCTGTTAAGACTTGTTTACACTCGTGAAAACAAAACAACTAATAATGAAAAGGAAAAAAAACAAAAAAAAAACAGCAACACGTATAACTAAGCCTCTAAATAATGTGCACGTCACCAAAAGATCATTTCAAACTGCAAGCCTTGTCTTGCTTCTTAGCTTTCTCTCCTTTTAAATCCGTAACGGAGAAGCAACTTGGTTATTCGGAACTCCCTTTCTCCAGTGCGAAGGAACTTTAATGGGTTGAGCCTAAGAAATATGTTTTCGCATAGTAATCTCTCTCTCTCTCTTTTCTTACTCTTCCCTTTTGAAGTTTCGGAAAGTTCCAAGTGAAATGGTGCATGCAAGACCGCTCCATGGAGGAGTTCGCTCGAGAAATGTGTTCGTAAATTCGGAAAAATTCCTGTGTTCATTTGCTTTGTTCGGCTCCATTAAAGTAATTCGTTAGTGGAGCATGACGATTTTAAATTAAATGCGAATAATTAACCTGAATTAACCGAGAAAATGAAAGACTCGCTTTGTTGTCGGTTTCAAGTTTTGATTGGTCGGTTGGGTCCGGATTTGTACAGAGTTGAATCTAATTGCGCTTGGGGAGGGTGTGTCGAAAGAAAACATCTTGAGATCGTTGTGTTTGTTGACAGAGCATGCAATTCTGTTATTTGAAGAAAGGAAACTCATTCATTATGTTATCTAATTATGTAAAGTTGCTTAAGAATTATTAATCTAAGATCTCTTCTTTGTATATCTTATATTCTCTATTTCTTTTACTTCTTTCTTTGTGACTCCTCTCATTTCAAGCTATTATAATTTGTACAAATTTTGTTCTACTCTCAGTTACGAAGTAGCGGATAATCAAAAGAATGCAAATGAAATACTCCCAACACTTTTTTTAAAGTTTCTGGGGGGCGGGGGCTGCGGATCGGTGTTTTACTATTGTAGACCTAGTGCCCCCAGGAGCTGGTATTTCTTTTTAGTGCGGCACCCTATAGGTGGATACCAATCGCCGCAGGTAATTTTGACACTCAGTTTCCTCTACAGAGGGAGGCATCTGAATGACGATGCGAACCTTTACTAGGCTTTAATTTTTCCGAGAGCACCCAAGGCAAACAAACCCTCTAGGGATCTTTTACATGTCGTATTGTTATACGGCATGACTGCTGCAGACTTTCTGTACCATGAAAATCCACCGACTTGAACCGGGGTCGAACCCACAACCTTAGGTGGAGAAGGGCGGTAAGAAACCAACCACTCCATCCAACCGGCATATTTCCCAATATTGTACGCAAATAAACAGGTGTCGCAAAAATAGCACCCAAACTTTTGAACAGCCAGATTATTCATTGGGAATATATGAAAATTGCCGAAAGAACTTTACTTGTACGATCTATAGTTTACGTGAAAAATACGGTAAATGACGATGAATGAATAATAATGTATCATGGGACTTAGGATCATTTCTGTGTTCCAGAATGGTATTGGTTGGATATTGAATACCCTGCCACTGGATCGGATATGGAGTCCGGTTCTATGGTTGTCACAATCACCAGATCTGACACCGTTGGATTTCCCCCCTATGAGGTCCTCTGTAAGAACTGGTGTATGTAGACGTAATGACAACACACAAATGGACTTAGTTGCTCGTCTGCATACTGCTTGTACTTCGATGGACATCAAAGTACAAGCAGGGGAATGGTTATGCACTCATCCGTTCCACGGCGTGCTCAAGCCTGCCTCGATATGCAGGGTGACTTTGAACATCTGTCTTGATAAATATTTGAAAGTACTGCTGTTGTAGTGACTAATACGGCTGTGACGTCATACTTTGGTTTTCGTTTTTTTCTCTCGCGCGCTAACTATGGATCGTACAGGTTCAGTTCCTCGGGTATTTTTTATGTACTCTCAACGAAGAATCAGGCTGTGCAGAGTTAAGGGGCTAGTTTTGGGACACCCGGTATAGGTAATAAGCATTTTAATTTTCTCTCGAGCAATTTTATTTAATAAATGGTCTTGAGCCCTCCAAGACTTGGTGTGATAATTAAGTTTTAGTACACCCAACTCTTAAGAAAAATAAACACAATTTTATCTCCCAAAAGACTGCTATGTTCATGTTCTTTTCCTCTTTTGAAATATTATATAATTATTACTCAGGGACGTCTTAAAGCATGGGCCAACTGGCCCCGGACCTAATTTTGTTTTCGGCTCCTTCTTAATAAGATCATGATCTGGATAGTTTTAATGGTCAAATATTATTCCCGTACATATTTTCCGAAAAACAGGGAATTTCAAACTGCATGTCAACCAACAAAAGTGGTAAGACTGTATTATTCTGCAATGTCCGTAGTCCATGCCTAGGCTTAATACCATAAACAATCATTGAACTCATTTAGTCGAAATGCGGTCATCAGTCGAGCCAGTTTGTGCCTATGTTTTGCAGATTGAGAGTTGTTCACACTTATTTGCTTCAAATTACCGTTTGAACGAGTATTTGGCAATGCATGATATATACTGTCTACTTTTAAGGATCTCAGGTAGGGCCTACTTTTGCATAGGGGCCCGGGCCTAAAAATCTCAAGATTTCTTTGGGCCCCGGGCCTTAAAGTGTCTTAAGACGTCCCTGCTCTTACTATATTATTATTACTTTATAGTTTACTTTTTATCGGTAAATATTTTAACAGAAGAGCTATAAGTTATCTGTGAGCTTTGAATGAATGATATGAAATATACTATTTACCAATAAATTGAGAAATATAAACCAGCCACTAAAGATAAGAATTTAATTTCTCACTCCAAATCATCAAAACGATCTTTGTAAATAAAATTGCATTCATCATTAAAAAATCATTTAAAAATAAACTAATAATGAAACATAAAAGGAAAAATGCTGTCTAGTACAATAACGATGGGTTCTTCTAATGCATTGAAGGGGGAAAAGTATCAGAGAGAGTATAATTAAAATTAATTTATAGCTTCAAATTACTTTTTGGAATTTGGGGATTAAACATAAATGGAAAAAAGCTTATTTTAATTTTTCCTTACTTTTAAATTTTGAAAATTAAATGTTCCTTGAAAATTTATATTACCAAAATGCATAAAAAAACAACAAGTAATACATAAAAAAAATTTAAGTCATTTTCTACTAAGGTCACCAAAGAAATTTTTTATTTTATTTATTTTTTATTAAATAGTTACAATTAATATAAATATGTATATACATATGACAGAACCACACTATTAAGTGACAAAATAGAAACGATTTTCCTTGCAATTTTCCATTTTTCTTTCTATATAGGGTGTTAGACTATTTTTGTTTGTGTGTTACTTTTTATTCACGAATTAAATTTAATTATTCTAATAAAATAGTATAATAAAAAATAAATATAATTCTCAGAAATTAGGCCATCCCAGGTGGGATTCAAACCCACGACCTTTGGATTAGAAGTCCAACGCGCTGTCCATTGTGCTACAGGGACACAACGAGTGATTTTCCTTTTTATATATGCCGTTGGACTATTATTTTTGTTGGGTAATATTTATTCATTAATTACATAGAATTAAAGAGTTAATATTTGAAAAAAAACTGTATTAACATCTAGTGTCATCCAATACAAGTTTAAAAAAATGCATTTGAATTTGAGTGAATGAATAAAAAGTATTTTATTAACGATTGAAAATTTGAACAAGATATATATATATACACATATATGTATAAATAGATGTATATAGGGAGAATGTGAACTAATAGCAGGAATTGAAAAACCATTAGAATACTAGTAAAAATGATAAAAAAAACATTTAATAAACAAAGGTGGTTTATATTTTTATATGAGTTTCGATCAAAATTCTTGGGTGTCATTAAATTTTCATAGTCCTAAATGGAACAATAAAAAAACCCATTTATTAAATGCCCAACCAGGATGTATTAAGCAAAAAGAACAATTATATCCTGTTAAAAATCCCCACACTGACTTCTTAATTGTTGAGCCCTATTACAAACCACAACTCAAAAGAACACAGGAACATTACTCAAATAAACGTCACCTCTAAAATCCAGAACTACCCCAACCTTACACCAGTTTCGCAGCCGACACCATTGACCTCCCTCCAAATACAAGATTCCACCCTCCCCCCATTTCTTTATTACGTGGGCACTGGGAGGGGGGAGTAAAAGTGAAAGATGGAGGTGAATTAGAGGAAAAGAAGCAGGACTTACTTTCTGCGGGTACTATAATAAAGCAGCACGCACTCTGTAAAAACGTGAGATAGACCCCCTTTTCATGTGCAAATGATATCACGGCCTAGCACCTTAGAGGTGAAAACTTCTCTCTTCCTTTTTGGAAGGGGGAAAAAGTCCTTTTTGCTTGCGCCGAAAGAACATTGGAAAGGGGTGGTGGAAGATTATTTAAGAAGCTCAAATTCCGAGCTTGTTTGAGTGAGTCGTGTAAGCTCTTTTCACGGTATGTGTGTGGGCAAAGAGTGGCTGGATATGTCCTTTTGATGTATATCTAGACAGAGGAATTTTAAATATGGATGGAAATTTTGGAAGAAATTCTTTCGGGGTCTTTTACTGTTTAATAACAGAAAAGACAGCAAGGTATTGTTATATGCATATGTACCGTTAAAGTGTGAAATCCGTTATTTCTATAGACTAGGTATTTCATGAAACAACTAGACAAGTCAGTTCAAGTACATAAAGTTATAGAATTCTACGATTTAACTAGGTATTCTATAGAGTGAATATTAACGTCCCACTGTTCAGCTACACGAGGGCTTTTGGCGACGGACCGCGTAAGTTTGAACCATGGTCAAGTGACGCGGACGACACCTTGGCTGGTACCCCTCTCTCCTAACTACCACACCTCACCAACTGGAGGACGTTTGAACTCTCGACAGATTTAACGTGCATCGCTCCCCTACACGGAGGGTCTTCAGTGGTACTGGAATCGAACTCATGACATGCCAGCCACGATCCGATGCATAGACCACTCGGCTACCGCGGCCACAGGTATTCTATAGAATAGCGATTACTTGATCGTTGTGAAATACGGCACTCGAAGGTTCTTGGAAATAGTTCTGGTTACTTTTAATCAGTTTTGAACCCCAATTCAAAGTGTCATCACAGAAATTCTTGCTCTAATAAATAATGAAAAGTAAAATGAAGGTATATCATAAAATTTAAATTAATATTCTTTTACAATTTTGTTTAAAAAGGTTCACACAATGTTTTATGAGAGAAGCAACAGTTTTCTTTCCAGCATGTATTTTTTTGATAATACTTAAATATAACTATTTCTGCAGCATATTATAATTTTCCCTTTCTGTTTAACTAATGTTAGCGATATGAACAATAATAAATAAAATCATCTGCTTTTCCATATTATTTATCAATTAAACATCCGCAATAGGGATAAAATGTACTTTTCGAGAGATTTTAGCTATTTATGATCAATTAAATTGTAAAATAATTTTGAAATTGTTTATTTATTTTCCTTTTTAGCGGTCTATAATTAGTTATTTCATAGAACAACTAGGTAAAGTATGAAATTTTCTCATCTATTTTATACTTTAACTAACCTGTCTAGTTATTTCATGAAATGCTTAGTTATTCTACGAAATAATTGAATTATAGGTTTTAACAATAACACATATATACTATTAAAAGAAAGTCTATAGTTTAATTGTAATTATTTAAACTTGTCTTTACCCACAATACAGTCCAAAATAAAACTATTTATCTTAATACAAAGTTCATTTGATTGATTAATTCGAATATTTATTTGCGTCGCAATTCAAGGAAACACGAGGGCTGTAAGCGGGATGTCCAAGGGGACCGATTTTTGAGGGGGGGGGGTCCAATAAATACAATAACAATAACAATGTATTTAAATGCAATAATAATATACTTTGACGTAAGGCTACAACACGACTTTAATTATAAACCGTACAAATTATCAAGACAAGTATTAAATTTTGTATATAATTTTATAACATGTCCATAGGGGGTCACTGGTAATTATTAATGTTGTTTTTACTATAGTACTTGTTAAATTAATTATGAAATACATTGTGCATTACTGATACATTTATAAGAGCATTATATAAGTGTAAATATGTAGTTTATTTTTTATTATGTCAGAATGTATTTTGCTTTGCTTCTAAGTAAATTAATAATCTTTTTTTGAATATTCTTTTCTTTTCGACTTTTTCGATATACTTGCGCCCCTCAAGTAGGGTCATCATGCCACCCAAGGGGAGGGGGGCGCACCCCACAGTTCAAGAAACGCTGGTTTAACAGGTATAACAAGCAAGATAAATAGAACGAAGAAATCTTAGCGACAGACCTCGCAATTTTGAACCATGGGCAAAAGATAAGGATGACACTCGAGTTAGTATTCTACACTCTAAATTTTCATACTACGCCAATGTGAGGTTATTAAACCTTGACAGATTTCATATGCACCAGACCTCTACACGGCGGGTCTTCAGTGGCACTAAGGCTCGAACTTGTAACACGCTGGCCATGAGTCCATGACCATGACCACGGGCACACACATCACCGTTCAGATCAATTAATAGACGTGAGAGCTCGGTAAAGATAAGCAAGTGAGAAAATAAATGAAAGAAATGAAGATATTTATAGAACAAAATGATTGTTCATAAGGGTTGTATTTCGAAACCATGCAAGGATACTTTGCAATTTGGAATCTTGATCATGTGAAGCAGTCACTCCACTTTTCAAACTTCCTCATCACGCCAACGAGTGGACTTTCAGCTAGACAAATTTAAAGTGCAACCTTCTACAGAGCGGAGATCACGAACTTGAAGTCAGCGCGTCAGAAGTTAGAGCCCGATGCTGTTGAAGACCCGCCGTGTAGAGGAAGCTGATAAGTGACAAAATAGAAAGCTATTTTCCTTGCAATTTCCCGTTTTCCTTTCTATATATAGTGTTGAACTGTTTTTTGTTTGTTTGTTATTGTTTATTAATTCATTAAATTTAATTATTGTAATAAAATAGAAAAGAAAAAAGAAACCTCATTCTCAGAAATTAGGCCATCTCAGGTGGGATTCGAACCCATGACCTTTGGATTAGAAGTCCAACACGCTATCCATTACACAACAGGGACACAACGAACGATTTTCCTTTCTATATAAGCTGTTGGAGTATTATTTTTGTTTGTTACTATTTATTCATTTTTTAATTTAATTAATGAATTAATATTTGAAAAAAACTATTTACATCAAGCGTCATCCACTCAAAGTTTTAAAAAATGTATTTGAACATGGATGGATGAATAGGAAGTATTTTACTAACGATTGAAAATTTGAACGATATATATATATTATAGGAAGAGAGCGAATAAAAAAAGGAATTGAATAATAATGAAACTTATCACAAAATACATATTTTTAATTACTTCGCAAATAATAATATTTACGCGAAATAGTTATTACCACAATATAAACTGAACCCAACTTAAAATTCAGTCCTTAGGCAAAAAATTCGACCCACCAAATCCATCCCTTTATCCTAACGCGATGGGGGTGGAGACCCTTTATTATAAAACACACACATATAACTCCCCGAGATTTCTGGGATCTGACTTTCATAGCGCCGATGCAAAACTCGCCAAGTAAAGGGGTAAGGATAGAAGAAGAAGAAAAAGGGGAAAAAAAAAAGGAATTCTGAAAGCGGAGAAAATTGCGACTTGCTGTCTCCAGCAGCGAGTGTTTTGCATAAACTACCAGCTGGCAACATTACCATATAAATATCAGCATCGTAATTCAAGGCCTGAATAAAAGGACAGGAAAAAAAGGGGAAAAAGCGAGACGAGAGGGAAAACGAAGAGGGGCGAAATGCAGGAGGAAGGAAGGAGAAATCAGGCACGGAATAAGAGATAAGGCCCAAAATCAAATATAATGCGAGACACACCCCACCAACCTTCCCCCCCCCTTCTAAAATGAAAGGGAAAAAGGAGGCTTTATCTATTGCGGAGACTGAACTTTTAAAGTAATTATTTATAACTTCGCAAGACAGTCTTATAACTCGTCCTGAGTATTTTAGGGTGGAGGGAAAGTCAATTTCTTTTGCGAGGGTGGACAAGTAGTATCGGATTCGGGAATGAATATTAGATCGGAGTTCGGAACGACTTTTGAGCGCTGCAATATGATTTTCGTCTGAAGAAAAGAGTGAGATGAAAAGGGTTTGACAGCACTGATGGGCGTTTTGCATAGAAGGCGCATTTGCTAAAGGATCCAGTGATGTAATAACATTCGCTGACATTTGCCAAGCGTTTAGGAGAAAAAAGAAAGTATATAAGATTATTTGATTTATGCTGATTCTCCAAGGAGTGAATGAAAGTTGAAATAGAATAAAATACTATATTTGTAAGAAATGAGAATGGGAAATCTGATGGCTGTTGTAAGCATATTAAAAAAGAAGCTTTTTTATCCTTTGTCAGTTTAATGTGCATGAAGTTTGAATAAATGGTAATGTCATTTCTCAATCAGGATCCATGGAATCTGGATTCACAAGAAAAATTTCTGTCCCGCTATCTCTTAATCTAAGAGCAGGCGCGCGGGGCGTAGATTTACCCTAGACTTATGAAATTGTTAATTCTGGGAAAACTGTTTATTTGTTGCAAATGAGCTTGACAGTATCCTCCTATATGGCAGTCTTCAGGGGATCTAAACTCAAGTGTCGTTCGCGTCACTTGACCAGGGTTCAAAATTATGCGGAGCGTCCCCAAAAGCCATCGAGTAGCTGAACAGTGGGACTTTAATATTCACTCACTCACTCACTCATGGGATCTAAAAAGTATTTGTCACATATCACCCTCTTTTTTGGGAGTGGCCAACGTTTATTTACAATATTAAGGTATCCGACTACCCTAAAATTATGAATTTTGCCGAAAAATTGACAAATATTTTTATGATTTTATTTTATAAGCATTTTATTAGCTTTATAAAAGCACCAAGTTTATTATTTTCCGTTCATTAGAACAAAAACTACAAGCTTTTTAGTTTGAGCAGATACAATTACATTAAGCAAGATGTTTAAAACGCGTTTTACTCGAAATCTGTGTTTTTTTTTAAATGCTCAAACAGGGCCAGCGATTGCTGAAAAAGTTTTGAAAATAATTAACTGAAATTTTTTGTGTATGTTCTGTATAATAGTAGAAGTGTTTTAACCTTCAGATTTATCCATCCCTGTTTTATTACAATATTTACAGTCCCTTATGTGAATATAATCACTTTTTTTTAAGCAATATCTTATAATAACTAAGATAAAGTACTATAGTTTTTGTAAAAATTAAAATATCTCTTATCCTGAAGTTCATTTCAAAAATGAATAACATAACAATACATCACAATTGAAAAATTTAAAATTTGTTCATAAACTTTTGGTACAGAATAGGCCGCATTTATGCTATTTTTTGTAATTTTTTACCCATTTTTTTCATTTACTCTAATTTCTTTTTCTCTTCTTGATTTTAGCATATTTTTCTTAAAATGTACCAAATGAAACTAAAAAGAACAAAAAAATCCCCATATTTCCATTTTTTTAAAAAAAGTTGTCGCAAGTAGTTGGATACCTTATGGTGGTTGTTTTGATTGAGTTCCCCGTGCCACCATTTCTGTTCTAAAATATTTTTTATGAAGATTCTACATTTCCCACCTGTGAACAACTTAGTGGTTTTTATTACTGTGTTGTATGACTATATAAATGTAAATGACCATATATAAAAAAAGAATTGGGTCTCTGTGCTCTCTATTGAAGTAAGTTGAAACTGATCAAACAAGGTAAAAACCTGCTGAAAGAATGCACATTAATCATGATAGCGAGAGTAAATTTCAGAACAGCAATGAAAATGAAACGTTTGAGTTGAAAAGAAATGTTTTAAATGCTACCTAAAGAATTCCATCAAGAAAAATATGAAGCCGTAGGTGTAGCACACTTCGCCCTGTCAAAAAGACACAAACAAGAAAAAGTTCAGCATGCTATTTGTCGATCATCAAAGGACAATAAAACTTCAATAACTTGCACAAGATATATGACAGTTTTGCCTGCAAATAACATTTCTATAATGTTAGTGAAAAAAAAGTCTATGATTTGTGTTCTTTATTATAATCACGCACATTTGAAACTTCTTGTTTCAGTTTGATTGATATTTTTTTCCAAAATTATCAAAGAAAAATTGAAAAGTTCTTAACAGTAGGTAAATATACTTTTGCTTGATTAAATTATTCACTGGAATAAGGATTTTTGCCGTGTACAATATATATATATATATATATATATATATAATATAATTATTGGGTGACTCACCAGGCACGACCATTAACATTAGTAATGAGGGCGCGCCTGCTTCCATATTAATATGAACTAAGAGGTTTGTTTATGATAAAATATCAAAAAAGTAACTAAATAATTTAAAAAAAACCCTAAAACTAAAAAAATTCTTCTATACTTCTAAAGTACTTCTTCTATTCTGTGAGTACCTTCTAAATTCCCGTTTATAAGGTACTCGCCATTTCTGAAACTTTCTTCTGTCAACATGGAAAAAATAGACATAGAAAAGTTTCTAGTGATTATTAACTTTGCATTTTGAAGTAACACTAGGGCTACTGGTGACGGACCTCTTAGTTATGAACCATGATGAAGTGACGTGAAAGACACCTCGGTCATCATGGGAGGACTTAGCGCCTCGACATATTTTACGTGTATGAGCCCCTCAACACGGTGTGTTGTCAGTGGTACTAGGGCTCAAGTTCATGACACGTTGGCCCCAAGTTCGTGACCATCACTTCTAGGCTACCATAACTTTATTAATTTGAAAAAAAACTATATTTAAAATTTTT
The DNA here is from genome assembly GCA_019973975.1 of Trichonephila clavata. NCBI lineage: Eukaryota > Metazoa > Arthropoda > Arachnida > Araneae > Nephilidae > Trichonephila > Trichonephila clavata. The sequence goes on from BMAO01033430.1 coordinate 195,518, forward strand.
TTCCTTCGTATGTTTTAAAAAAAATAATTCTGCTTTCACGTAATTGAAAATTGAGAATAATTTCTAATAATACATTCGTAATATCAATTTAATTCTTTCCCACAAATTAAATTTAAAAGAAAGTTAAAATTTAGAGAGGGATTAAAAAAGACTATTGTGAGTGTTTCAGAACGATTTGATAAAATAAGCACTAAAACCATAAACATTTTCTGTTTTGAAAAAAATGTAATATTAATTAAATTTAATATTAAAAATTAATTTAATATTTAAATTACTGTTATACTCTTTTTTGATAGTTATTCATTTGTTTCAATAATTCAGCTAAAATTTATTTTGATGAGAAAATAAATTTAGCGATTGAAAAGCAAGTATAAGTAAAACCCACATTAATATTAGGCATCACGGGGGGATCAAATTTTTTTTTTCGGAATTTGAAAACTACTTATACAGAAAAGATGTTCTTTGGCATGTAATTGAACATAAAAATAAAATAGAAAATATTAGGCCATCTTTTTATTTTTATAAAAATACCAAGTTTATTATTTTCCGTTCACTAGAACAAAAACTACAATTGTTTTAGTAAATTCAGATGCCATTAGTTTATCCAAGATGTCCTACTTTAAAACGCGTTTGACTCGAAGTGTGTTTTTTTGAAAATGCTCAAACAATGACAGCGATTACTCAAAAAGTTTTAAAAATAATTAACTAAAATTTTTTGTGTATGTTCTGTTTAAAAGTAGAAGTATTTTAACCTTCAGATTTATCAATCATTGTGTTATTACAAGGTTTACAGTCCCTTATGTGAATATAATCACTGTTATTTAAGAAATTTCATATAATAATTAAGATAAAGTTCTTCAGTTTTTGTAAAAATTAAAATATTTTTTATTCTGAAGGTCATTTCAAAAATGAATGACAAAGCAACACATCATAATTTAAAATTTGTTTATAAACTTTTGGTGTAGAATGGGTCTTCGTTTATGTTATTTTTTGTACATTTTTTCCCATTTTAGTAATAATAATTTCTTTTTCTCTTCTTAATTTTAACATATTTTTTCTTAAAATGTACTAAACAAATCTAAAAACCTTTAAAAAATCCCCATATCTCCATTTTTTTAAAAAAAAAAGTGGTCGCAAGTAGTCGAATACCTTAAACATTATAAGGAAACACAAAAGAAAAATAAGAATATTAAATTATAAATAACTGACATAGCAACAATTCCTAACACAATTTTAAAATTCGATAGAAAATACATACATACATTCATGCCGTTTTTCATTTAGTTTAATTTATTTGAATATTGTTGTAATCTATATAATTAAATCTTAATTAATACGAATGCTAGCTTTTACCAAGGCCGCAAAAGAAGCTCCCTCAGGCCGCGGGTTTCCCACTTCTGCTCTATAGCATAGGACATCTTTTCAGCATAGGTGGGTTCGAATTAAAAATAATTTTTTCCCTCCATAAAACAGCGATCCATCCTATTGAGCAGTGAATCACAGATTAACTTAATTTTTGAGTTTTCCTCTTTAGAATTTAGTGAATTCAGCGAAATAAATGTAGAATAATAATACAGGGTTATCAGAAAGGAATGACCCGGTTAAAAAATTTGATAATTCCCAGATGAAAAAGCAGAAAATGATCACTAATATATCATTGCGAAGATAAAATATGAAATTTTGAGTTTGTAACATTGTTTTTGTTAAATAGGTGGCAGCAATGTTGTAGTTGTGAACAGAAGTGAAAATGGCGTCGCAGCGGGGGAAGGCATTTTGTGTGCTCTCGCTTACAATAAGTCTGTCAGTAATCACGGTTCAGCGTGAATTTCGGTGAAAGTATCATAGAAATGCACCGCCATCTAAGAGTATAAAGAAGATGGTATAAACAGCTCCAGGAAACTCGATGCCTGTGAATAGAGGTATAAATCCAGGGTGACCAGGTTCGCAATGATATTATACGAGTGACTAAAGGAAGTCACATTGAACATTTGTGAAAGCAAATTTACTTTACGTCAAAAAACGTTATGTATGTAAAAATTTCATATTTTATCTTTACAATGACATAAATTTATATTTATTCATCTGGCAATTATTAAATTTTGTAATCGGGTAATTCATTTCTGATAACTCAGTATATGATACCCAAAAGCAACTTTGGAATTTTCAAAGGGAAAATTTATTTATTAAATTTCACAAGGTTGTTCATCTGTCCAAGCGTATAATACACGGATATAATAAAAAATACTTAAAGTAAAATAGTTTGAAAAAAAAAAGAATTTAAAGTCACCTGAAAAAGGCTTTAAGGCATTAACTCCTGAACCTATAGATAAAAAGAAAAACTTAGTACTGGTAAATAATTGCTTAAAAATAAACCTGTAATTGCGAATGAGTAAAAAAATATTCCATTTGAAACTGTACCCAAAAACAAGCAAATAGTTCAGCACAAAACATTGTGCTTAAAGATCACTATAAACAAGTTCTAACAAACAAGTTCCAAAACATGTGTGTAGTGGAAGACATATTCCAGAAAAAACACATTCAATAGAACGAAACGACACTTTTTGAACTATTGCATGCGATCTTCTTTTTCGAATTGCTCCAAGCCAATGAAAAGAAGCAAAAACATAAAAGAAATGAAACGATAAGGGAAAAAATATAGAGTGTTATCTTGATTGAAAACTATTTTTCGATGAAATATAGAGGAAAGCAATACAAATGACCCTAGTATCGAAAATTGTTTATCAATAGGGGGAAAAAAGTGAAAAAATTACAAATAGGAATCTTGAAGCTAAAAAAAGCAACTGTTTCTTATATATTTTAAAGATTAAAATGCCCTTTTATTAGTAAAAGATCTGCAGTTTTGCTTACGATAATGTGAGAATTATACAGCTTTTTAAAAAAAATACTTCTAAATCCTTTCATTTTTTTTTCAAATAAATTTTTTGAAGTTGGTACTTTACTCTTTATTTGCATATACGTCATGTGAAATTGATTGCACTTAAAAGCAATATGAGGGTTACCAATGGCAGACCACAGTCAAGTGTTAAGGATGTCACCTAAGCTAGTCTAAATATATAAACCTCCACACTACGACAACGAAAGGACTTGATTCTCTAAAAGCATTAGCAATGTATGCGTTACCGTTAAAGAGTGAAATCCGTTGTTTCATAGAATAACTAGTTAATTTAAGTTAAATGAGTTAAAATTGATAAATCAGTTAAAGTATATAAAATGACTGATTTCTACGATTTAACGAACGCTTACGTTTACGTTTTGCTATTCTTGCGAATTAGATTTTTAATTATCTGAGTTGTAAAAATGGGATTTAGTATTTGTGCTTTGGGAGAATCCGTTTTGAAGTTTTAATTTCATTTATATTAATATCATAAGAAGCACGTACAACTTATAAATCTTGACCAAATCCATTTGCTCTTCCACCCCCCCCCCCAATAAACAATACACAAACTAGAATTTTTGCATGAATTGCACAATTCTTTCTCGAAATGATTTGTTTCTGCATATATAATGTCGGTCTCATTTAAGCGCGGTAGAAAAACAATAAATTCATTTTTTATCAGGCTCTTTTCTAGCAGATAATCTGAAATGTGGGCGTGGTATTTGCTGTCCAGCATCAAATATTGCTCCGTAACTTGATAAATAATGCAGGTAAAGCTTTGAAATTTTGCAGGCATTTTTATAAAGATTTCAGGTATCAAATAAGTCAATAAAAATTTCGATAGTTTGATCATTTTTAGGGTACCATATCGCCTTAAAATAAATAAAGACTTTTAAAAATACACCGAAGCAACAAAAAAACCCCCACCTTAATTCGAACATATTCACCGAGGAAAAACAAAACCAGTATAATCCACACATACACAGGAGTGAGAAAGAAAAAAATCTGACCGAAAGCATCAAAATTCCCCAGTACGCAGGTGTGCCAAGCGTCGCCTCGCAATGTGGATCCCCATATCGCATTCCGTCATCAATCATAACAGTGTGGGTGGTGGGTGGTAGCGAGCAGGGACGGAAAGGCTCATAATTACCCAGCAGAACCGAAACTTTCCCCACAAAAAGAAACCGCGAAAGCAACGATTACAATGAAAAAGAAGTTAATTACCACCGATTATGCGAGCAACTTACTATTTTTTTCCCTTTTTTATTTTTCACCCCTCGCGAACAGGACTGTCGTTTCTATTACCTCCCCAATTAAGAAAAGGGTAGAATGACTGACAAATAACGTGCGATTATGCAAGAAAGGGAGGGGGGTTGTAGGAGCAAAGACAGAGAGAAAAAAACATAATACGAAAAGGGGTTTTCGCCAAGATCCAATGAATAATTTATAGTAAATAATTAACGGTGCATTAGACAGGGACTTTTTCTGTCTGGCGAGTTATTGGTGAGTTGGCGATCTTTAAATAAATTTCTCTCGACGTGCTAAGATTAATAGGATCAAAGTGACACAAAGGGGGATTTTGAGGGAAGAAGTGTTTAAACGTGCCAAGGGGTGGTGGCGGTGGAAACATTTCACCTGAAAAGTTCGAATTCTCGTTTAATTAATTATTAATGACAAGTAATGAATATCTTCTGCTGTCGTCCAGGGTTTGGAATTATCTCAACACGAAGGAATCTCCAGCAGAAGTGATATTTGGAATAAAATAACGAAATGATTTTACTAGAAAGAATGCTTTAATCATTAATTTAGAGTTGCAAACGAGTTTTCGGGGGTTCATTTATAGATGCAGTACTACAATATTAGCGATGCAAGTGATGTAAATAGAAGGATGAAGCTATTTAGAGTTTAAATGTCGAAACATCTGCGTGTTGAGGAGTCATTAAGATGACTCATAGGGGGAGTAATATTGTAATACAATTTTGCAAGGTGACGGATGAGGAATGTATCTAATGATGTTGAGTTAAATGGTGTAAGGGTGCTAATTTTAACTGTTATTACAATTACATGAACTTTACACCAGTGCTTCTCAAACTTTCAATATTTGCGACCCAATATTCAATCATAATTTTCATCTCCCCCCTCCATACAATAACAATGTATTGAATTTAATAATACTATACTTTGACGCTAATCCTACAGTACGATTTTAACCTCTGAAATGCCACCGGCGTATTTAAACGTCTCGCTCAGCCAAAGCATTAATTGCTCCGGACGTATATATACGTCTTTCCGAAGTACGTTCTTTTCTGAGCACTGCTATCCATAAATTTATTCCGAAGGCTTTGGAATGCGATAAAAGGACCTTAACAGTGTTTGCGAAGGATTTATTTATTTCAGAGGATTTGCTTATTTATTCCTTTCCAACCCTCCCTCCCCCAAATAAACCACATACATTCACCTACGTGTTAAACGGTGGTTTGGGGAGAGAATCGCGTAATTTTTAATAGGCAGTTAAGGGATTAATTATAAACCGTACAAATTATCAAGATAAGTGTTAATCCTTGTATATAATTTTATATGGGACAGACCCATGGGATCAATGGTAATTATTTAATTTGTTCTTAATTTAGTATTGTTAAATTAATTATAAAATAAATTGCGCAGTAGTTTATAAGTATGTTATATCAATGTAAATGTGTATTTTATTTTTTATTGTGGAATGTATTTTGTTCGTTCTTACTTTTAGTAAATTAATAGATTTTTAAAATAATCTTTTGTTTTTGACTTTGCAGTATTCTCACGGCCTCCTTGTAGGGTTATCCTGCCTCCTAGGGGGGGGGGTGCCCTACAGTTTGAGAAGCACCGCTTTACACAAAACGTAATTCCATAGACAAGTAGCATCAAATTGCTTATAGGAGAAACAACATATTGTAAATAAGGTATCCAACTATGGTTGGAATCATGATTTAAAAAAAAACCCGCATAAATGAATAATTTTTTCGATAAAAAGTGTATCCTGAATAGGAATATACTTTTCAAAATTTTTACAAAAAAACATCAAAAATAGAATGAAAATGAAACGCAAGAGTTACTGAAGATTTCAAGAGTTACCAAAAGGTTAATATTAAACTCTCTGATCTAAGAAGGAGATATAAAATGAACTTTGTTACTTAAGTATTGCACTGTCCACCAATTTCATCATATGGAAAGACGTTGCCAAATGCAGCGATATGCAGCCAATATTGGAAAACTGTTTACACGCATGTTCTAACACTATAATGAGATGGGGGGGGAGGGTGAATATTAACGTCGTACTGTTTAGCCACACGAGGGGTTTGGGCGACGGATCTCGTAATTTTGAACCACGGTCAAGTGATGAGGATGATACCTGAGCTGCCCCCCCCCTCACTCCTAACTATCACACCCAGACCAACGGGAGGACATTTGAGCTCTCGACAGATTTAACCTGCATTTTAGCGAGGATTAACGACAGATTTAACGAGGTGAGTGATAATGATAACGGAATTTGGCGATGTTTATTGAATTGGCGACATCTCTTGATGTGATAAAATTAATCGGCAGTATAATATATAAAAATATTCGAATTTTAAGTATCAAAGCAGATAAATTATTATTAATAGTATTAGCAGCAATTGCAGTTAACCACAACTCAATTTAAGCAGCACACTTTTATAGGGAACTAAGAATACAATGAGATAGATATGAGTAAGCTATAAATTACAATACTTTTTAAGATAGTAAACATAGAACTTACCTTTGTTACTAACAACAACAGATACATTTAGGGTTCCTTCTCTCTCCAAATTATCAGTTTGTATTAATGGTACACTCGTAAGATAATCAACTGCAGAATTATTTTCCAATACAACACGCCATTTGTAGAGGAAGGAGCTCTTTCCAGAAGGAATATTTCCTGAAAGAAATAAAAAAAATGTTGCTCAGTTGATATTATGCAATGTAAATAATAGTTATTTTCAACCTCTGTTTTGCCTTTAATGTAGAGTGTGAGATTTTAATCCTTTAAGGATCCGACAACTTGCTACAATATTTTTTTAAAAAAATGGAGATATGAGGATTTTTTTGTAGTATTTAGATTTGTATTTACTACTGCAACAAGTAATTCTTAGATAAAGCTCTACACCCTGCTCCAACTAAGACAAATCTTACAAAATGAGAACCTATAAGGTATTTTATTACGCTTAAAATAATCATTAATACCATTTACTTACCGCAGTAAAAAAGAAAAAGCCCAGAGGGGGAGGGTTTATTATTTACTGTTACAGTATCTAGCGATACAGTTACCTTATCAAAGTGAAACAGAGCATTGAGGCCTTTAACAAAAATTTATCCTTCAGAGGATGAACCCATTCCATTCACACAAGATGGAGGGGGCACGAGAGCAGTTTGCGTAATGAAATTAAGGGCTCACAGTAACGACAACGTTTGGTAGTCAAGAGGGGGCCCAGCTTACCATCTGGTGGGATCAGGTGTAATTGGCTGCTTCTAATTACCCAGCGATGTAGCACGAGCCACAACAGAAAGTCCACATTTTCCCGTGGTAATCGGGCCATTTGCCCTTGCGACTTCCTCTACACCCCCACTCCACCCCCTTTTAAGAAAAGGCAATTTCCAGCCCAGAGATTAAACCTAACTATGATGGTTGGAAAATTCGGAAAAGGGTAATTTATTTGCTGCAAGATATAAAGGCGGCACTGCAATATTTTAGCGTTGTCGAATTTTCCGGACCAAGGAATTTTAAGTTATAGCTCTTCTCCTCGGTAAAGTTTAAGTTATTGCGTATCAAGCGGAACTCTCTAGTTTATTATATTACTTGTTTTTTATTTCCTCTCTCTCTCTCTCCTCTTCCTCCTCTCTCTCTTCGTTTCGCTTCGGTTTTAAGATTGCAGAATAGCGTGAATGTGAATTTTGTAATATTTTAAGATTGTCGTTTTAATAGATAACTGCAATTTAGAGGCTCGCGGAAAATCGGGCGGCCTGATATTTTATGTCTGTTTTAGTTTGTAGTTTGTTGCAGTGTAATGCAGTTTATGTGCAATATACCGATGTTTAGGTTTAAAGTAGTTGTCTCGTGAAAATTAAAAATGGCTGCTATGAAAAATATTGTATGTATCGTGCAGATTTTTTTTAAACATTTAATTTAAACGGTTTTTTTATATCAGAATTTGTGATTCGTTTGTGAAATAAAAATTTCTGCTCGAAAGGAAGTGTACCAGCGTAAAATAAATCTTAAATGTTAACATTTTTGCATAAAAGGACGAAACAGAAATTGTTGCAACTCTGAACTACTTTTTGCTTATTTCCACTTTCTCAATCGTGATTTGGTATTTTATTTTTTAAAAAAAAATTATTTGATTAGTTTATTATAAGTAAACGCGTAAGAAATAACCAATTCGATTTTTTTGAGATGTAAAAATGTATTTTAAAAATGTAGTTCCCCGATATTTAACAAATAAACTTCAAATAAAAAAATTCACTTAAGGTATCCGACTACCCTAAAATTGTGAATTTTGCCAAAAATTGACAAATTTTTTGAGTTTATTTTATAGACCAACTTACTGGCTTTATAAGAATACCAAGTTTATTATTTTCCGTTTACTAAAACAAAAACCACAAGTATTTTAGTAAAAGCAGATGCCATTCCTTTAAGCAAGATGTGATACTTTAAAATGCGTTTTACTCAAAATAAGTGTGTGTGTTTTTTAAGTACTCAAACGGGACAGCGATTTCTAAAAATTTTTTGAAAATAACTATCCAAAATTTTTTGTATACGTTCTGTATAATAGTAGAAGAGTTTTAACCTTCAGATTTATCCTACACTGTTTTATTACAAAATTTACAGTCCCTCATGTTAATATAATCACTATTTTTTTAAGCAATTTCATATAATAACTTAGATAAAGTGCTCTAGTTTTTGTAAAAATTAAAATATCTCTTATCCTGACGGTCATTTAAACAAGATATCAATCATTGGCATGGCCAAGTAATTTTAGCGCGTTTTTCACATGTTGTATTTTACAATAATGCAACTAATGAACTTTTTACTAACAGAAAGTAGTGTGTACTATACTTAAAAAAAATAAAAAATAAAAAAAATTAAAAAAATTGAATTTTTTAAAAAAAATTATTAAATTTAAATATGATTCAGCTCATCTAGGGCACAAATGCGACCCAATGCCGAAAACCCGAGGTCAATCGGTTAATTATTGGCTGAGAAAAAGGTACGACAAAATATGGAACGAAGACGAAATTTGCGTCCTAACAGCGCTTTTTTTACACTACGTGAAAAACGCGCTAAAAATGAATAGCATAGCAACACATCAGAATTAGAAATTTGTTAATAAACTTTTGGTACAGAATGAGCCTGGTTTATCTTATTTTTTGTAAATTTTTTCCCCCCATTTTAGTAATAATAATTTCTTTTTCTCTTCTTAATTTTAGCCTATTTTTCTAAAAATTTACTAACCAAATCTAAAAACCACAAAAAATTCCCATACCTCCATTTTTTTAAATAAAAGTTGTCGCAAGTAGTCGGAAACCTTAAGCAATTACACATACCTAACATAAATATTAGGGTAACAACTATACAGACTAGGAATTTTTAATGCACTGATGTTTTATTACCACAGGAAAAATAAGAATTTTTACTAAATATGAAATAGCTATATCAATAATTAATTCTGACAGATTAGTAATATTACTGTTACAGAGTCATAATCTTTGGTGTTACTCGAAACGGACAGGCAACATAATAAATTTTTATTAACCTCAAACTTCAACAAACTATTCAGCTTAAGCTTAGCTTTTAAATAAGAATACACTATTATATAATATCAGTAAAATATCTTTTCAATTTCTTAAAAATGAAAGCTATATAAGAGTGAAAGATGGAAATGACCTTTTCCCAGCGCAGTAAATTAAATTCCAGTAAAAATGAGGCAGCAGGTCAAAATGCTGCAGCAATGTATGCCTACATATCGGAAAAAAAGAAAAGAAGCTGAACAGAATACGAAATGGTAGAAGTAGGAACCATTTTCCCTTACACATCAAGTTCTCATAAATACAAAATGCGTTACAATAATTGTTACAGAAATTTTGAATTTTGTTCGCTTCTGTACCGACAGGAAATTAAAAAGGGAAAAATCGTTTGTAGGGGCCAAGAGAGAAATATATATTTTTAAATATATTTAGAGTGAATGAGTGACATAAACGACAAATTTAATCGCCAAAGGTCACCAACTCACCAAATTTGTCAACAAAGTTATGTCTAGAAATGTGTGAAGGATTGTAGGATGATTATTTTTTAAGAAAATTTCTGAAAGTTTCTGAAGATTCTTTCCAGTCTATATAAGGGCAATATAAGAAGCAACATTTAGTCAAACATTTGACAGAGACTGTGCGTTTCATTTGATTTATGAGAAATTGCAATTACGGATTTGTATTAGTGAGTTCATTGACTGTGTGATTTTTGAATATGTGCTATTGTAGATTTGTACAGGTTTTTTTTGTTTCCTGTTAGAATAAAATGTAGTCCCCAGAAAAAGGCAGAATTTAAGTAAGGAATTTGCTCCTACAGAACCTGCCTTGTTCATTCCATTAACCTCTTCTGCATTTGAAAGACGATGTGTCACTTGTAACAATATAAATATCATTGATAAAAAAAAATTAAAATTTTGCACTAAAAATCGACATTTAGATAAAACACACACAAAAAAAGAAACACTGAAAAGTCATACTCCTTGCAATGAATGCTTCACAAAAAATATTTTGCTTGTATAACAAAGTATATAAAAGCCCTTAAATAAAAAAGAATGGAAGAAAAAACATATTTTTCTTTTCCCTTTAGGGACACTGTGATCAAAATTGCTACTGAATAAAAGCCTGGAGGTATCTCCAGTATCTTTTAAAATCGATCCATACAAGCAACGATGCCACTTAGAGAAAAATTGTGGAGTGTAATAAAAAAAAATAGATATCTACTCCCAGGAACTCCACGAACTATCTTCTGACTAAGATTTTGATACTGGAATAGCATACAGAATCCTAATAGCACACAGAAAACTGTATTAAAATAGTTTTATGTTACAGAGTAAAGTTTCACAATTTTTAGTTTCTCAGTTTACTATTTCAATTTTTAATGTGATAGCTTTTCGAAACGCTGTTCTGAACAATAATTAAGTTAGAAAACTTTTACTCAGGAAGAAAAATATAAGGTATTGTACTTGAAAACAAACAGATACTGTTACATAAAGCCAAATAAATAAAATACATCCTGAAATGTGATAAAGAAGTATTTAATAGTTAGTGTATATAAAAGACTTGAGAAATACTGTTAAAAATGTTCAAGAATTTTTTTTCGATATAATCGTTAAATTGAAATATTTGGGCATCTGTTTATTATAATAATAAATTATATAGTTTCAGTAAAGTATGATACAATAAAAAGAATTATTGAAATATGATAAATAAATTGCTGATTTACTACAGTGATTGACTCCATACACTTTACAAAATCAGTTTTTAGAAAAACTAAATAAATTTTTTAAAAATATTTGCATTTTGTTATTTAAATTAAAAATTTTTAAATTGAAAACTTTAAGATGTGCAAGACGCAGAAATATCAGAAACCAGAAAATATGCCAATTAAATCAGTTTAATTAATTATCACAAATAAAATTAAAATTTAAATGTTAATTAAAAGCTTAAAAAATTTCTAATTTGAAATCTTTATCCAATAAAATTCAGATGAAACAAAAAACAATATTTTCTTCAAAAAAATCTTTAATTCTCTTTAAATAATTATAATATAATATTTGTATATATTCCTTTATGAAGTGTAGAAGATTTTTTTTTTACCACATACTAAAGCTCTTCGAAGAAAGAAAACTGTAACCAGAGATGGAGTGAAAGATACAATAAAGCACTGTTAGTAATAACTTGCCAGATTTTAATTAATATGCAAAAAAATACATTTTATTGTAAAAAGTAAATTTTAAATTAAATTTAAGCAATAAGTGGGAAAAAATAGATTGCTTCTCAAACAGGTGGTTGTAGAAGAAATGAAAAATATTGTAGAAGAAATAAAAATAAAGTATTTGTCTTCGTAAAATATCAAAGTTTGGATTTTTTAAAAAAGACATCTACAACTTGCACTCTTACTAATGTTAACATTTTCTTTAATCAGATTAATGGCACATTGCATTTATGACAGGTAATGAATTATATTTCCTAAGATTTAAAAAATACATAAAAAGGATAGATGTAAAAAAATAATTGATATCCTTAATATAAATTTTTGGAGCAATTTAAACTGTTTAACTAAAGAAATGTGTTAAAGCATAATGAAATTAAATACAAAAATCATCTTTGGTTTAGTTTTAATAATTTTTGGGAACATGTGTTATAAATTTAAAGATTTTGTCTGAGATAAAAAAGATGTTTTGAGTTTCAAATATTATTGTTTATAGTATCACATTGTTATTATTTTGATTTGTGTGGATATATTAGAGAAAATATTTTTTTATTGCAGAACACTTACGGGAGTTTAAATGCTTCAAATGTTTTTAAATTAAAGAAATTTTTAAGGTTAAAAGTGTGGAGAAGTCCGAGGTTTCCAAGTCAGAATTATATATAACCAAAGTAATTTAAAATTTCACCATCCTATTTTAGTCCACCCTTTTATTTAACGCCAACTTGGCGAACCATAATCCTTACACTAAGGGTAGAAGTCCAATACAAAAAAAAACCAAGATATCAATCATTGGCATGGCCAAGTAATTTTAGCGCGTTTTTCACATGTTGTATTTTACAATAATGCAACTAATGAACTTTTTACTAACAGAAAGTAGTACTGTACCACTCCTCTAAATGTACTACTATTGAGCTGAAAAGAAATAATGACACAAATCTGTATCAGCACTATACAAAAGCAAAAACTAGCGAAATTCAGGAAAATTCGGGAAAACTATGGGAAAATTTAAATATGATTCGGCTCATCTAAGGCCCAAATGCGACCCAATGCCGAAAACCCGAGGTCAATTGGTTGCTTATTGGCTGAGAAAAAGGCACGACAAAATATGGAACGAAGACGAAATTTGCGTTCTAATAGCGCTTTTGTTCCACTACGTGAAAAACGCGCTAAAAATGAACTACTGGCGCAATTTGGAATGATTAGTTTTTCCCTTTACCAAAGGTGTGGGCTAAAATGAGATTTTATCAAGAGTTTATACATAAAATTCTGTAAGTAATTTAGGAAAATAATTTTCAACAATATATAAAAAAATGGCCCATTAAAAGTTAATAGCATGCTAATAACATCTCAAGGCACGTAATTAAAAAAGATGTTTAATTGCCTCATTTTTTCATCATTAACGATTTTTCCCAATTTTCCCACGTATTCGCCTTTTATCTGTAGAAAATAATTTAAGCAAAAATGAAATTATTTAATTTAATACCGTAGGAAAAAGAATGTCTGACAAATATATGTTTTTTTTCTGAAAAAATTTATTAATAAAATAAGATAAATTTTAAATATAATTTTTCATTACATATTTAAAAACAGTGTAAATGCTTGTAGTTATTGTTTTCCGAAATAGGATCACCAAAAATTAGTTTGCATACATTCGAAGCCTACTGAGAAACAACTCAAATTAAGAAAATATGAAATGAGTTAATGATTAAAAAAAAGTAACTAAATCTGCGTCATTTAAAAGTCCGCGAATTTTTTTTAATGATACAATTTTATGCATGGAACTTCAAATACACATTGAAAAATTTTATTGTAAGCCTTAGCAAGAGTACGGAAAATGACTATTTCATCACAACTTTTTTTTTACTTACATTAAAGTCCTATAACAAAAATATAGTTTATGTTGAAATTTTTTAAAAAGCATTAAAAATTAATCCCGTTATTTAAGTAAGTCAAACAGATATGAAATAAATAATCAGTATCAAGTTCCATTCTGCCATACGTTCAAAGATTAATTCGACATATAATTACGTCTTTTTCTAATCTTTACGGCGCCATTTGAGCACCCAGTTGTCGCGACGTGTTTCCCTAGTCCTACAACTTTTTTGCGGATTTATGTAATCTGTTATTGCCACCCACCATCAACTAAAAGAAAATGAAGATAATATTTTCCTAAGAAACACACACATTGCTATCGGACGCTGAAGATGACAAACTTGTCCACAAAAAATGACCATCATATCACCAGAGAGATTAAAGGGAGTTATTTATTGCGGCCACAATCCAGTACAGAAAAGTTAACACCCTTCGAGAGAAAAAAATCTAGCCAGAAATATATTTAAAGAAAAAAAACTAAAGGAGGAAATAGATATACGAGATAGGATTCAAAAGTTCCCGGACTGTCTATAATTTAAAAATATTACCTACTAAATTGCTGAACAAGTAATATAAAAATTTTTTTAAAGTCAATTCCTACTTTAAATGGATGAATAGAAAGTATTTTATTAGCGATTGAAAATCTGAACAAGATATATGTATATATATAGGGAGAGAGTGAACTAAACAGTAGGAATTAAAAAAAAGAGCATGGTTTGTCTGCATTGTTGTAATAATGCAAACCCGGCTTGGCTAGTTTGGCTAAAAAACCGGTTTTTGACGCCAACTTTGTCAATTTTTTAACAATTATATTGTTACAACAATGGAGACAAATCTAAGTTAGCATCAAAAGCCGGTAATGAATTAAATTAAATTAATTATTTGGTAATTAATAAATAGATATTTGAAAAACTGTATTAACATCAAGTGTCATCCACTACAAGTTAAAAAAATATTTGAACTTGATTGGATGAATAGAAAGTATTTTATTAACGATTGAAAATTTGAACAAGATATATTTATATATAAATAAATATATAGAGTGAGTGAGCTAATAGCAGGAATTGAAATATGGACTACGTGTAAGACCAGAAACATTTGTGAAAAATAATGCTTTTAAAGCATGGGTGGTCTTACGCACAAACTCATATTGCTCAAAAACACGCATAATATCCAGAACATCATTTTGTAAATACAGTGAAAATCATTTAAAATGAAATTGACGGGACCGAAATATTTTTTCGTGTTAAAACAAAAAAGAATTTTCAACAAAATTAAGTTTATTATTGTATACTTTTTTACATAAATATGTATATATGCAAGTATTTAATAAAAATCAATGAAACAAAAATAACTTCACTAGAACTTAATTAAATTTAATACCAAAATTTATAATTTTTTCGAAACGCAAAACATTGATTGAGTTTTTGGAACAAAATCT
This sequence comes from Trichonephila clavata, assembly GCA_019973975.1. Classification (NCBI taxonomy): domain Eukaryota; kingdom Metazoa; phylum Arthropoda; class Arachnida; order Araneae; family Nephilidae; genus Trichonephila; species Trichonephila clavata. The sequence continues at coordinate 210,737 of BMAO01033430.1, forward strand.
GATATTTTTCTTTGCATTGTTCTTTTTTTAGCATCTAATTGTCAAAAAATCGCTCTCGATGTCGTTCTTTCGGTTATTCATTTCACCATAGGAATGTGCCTCTAAATAACTAAACATATTTTTCATGATGTTTTTCATTTCAGATGACGTGGGAACAAGAGCTGCATTATTCATTACATTTTCATCGTTGGAATCTGTATCAATGATATTTTTTTGAGCCTTTATCAAACCTCCGAACCTTTTTGTCATAATTGGGGCTGTACGCACATTATCATGATGAACTGCTACTAATTCTTCCGATGATACAGTAAGATAGTCCAATCCGGCTGGTGATTTCCGAATTTTGTTCATTCCCAGATGAGAAATCCTTTCGTGTTACATGATGTTCATTTCATGTTAAGAGGAAAAATGCATGAAAATACATACCAGTTTGTCGGGACCGTTGTACTACTTCGTGTTAACCGATATTTCATCTTAAGCATTTTTGCTTTAAGGTATCCGACAATTTTTTTTTTTTTAAAAAGGAGATATGGGGATTTTTTTTGTTATTTTTAGATTTGTTTAGTGCATTTTAAGAAAAATGTGCTAAAATTAAGAAGAGAAAAAGAAATTATTACTACTAAAATGGAAAAAAATAGGTAAAAATTGACAAAAAATAGCATAAACGCGGCCCATTTTGTACCAAAGGTTTATGAACAAATTTTCAGTTTTTTCAAAATAATGTGTTGCTATATTTTTCAATTTCGAAATGACCTTCAGGATAAGAGATATTTTCTTTTTTACAAAAACTAGAGCACTTTATCTCGGTTACTATATGAAAATGCTTAAAAAGACGGTGATTATATTCACATAAGGGACTGTAAATTTTGTAATAAAACAGTTATTGATAAATCTGAAGGTTAAAACAATTCTATTATTATACAGAACTTACAGAAAAAACTTCAGTTAATTAATTTCAAAACTTTATTAGAAATCGCTGACCCCGTTTGATTATTTTCAAAAAATCACATTTCGAGTTAAACGCGTTTTAAAGTAAGACATCTTGCTTAAAGTAATGGCATCTGCTTTTACTAAAACACTTGTAGTTTTTGTTCTAGTAAACGTAAAATGATAAACTTGGTATTTTTATAAAGCCAATAAGATGGCCTATAAAATAAAATCATAAAAAAATTTGTTAATTTTTGGCAAAATTCACAGTTTTAGGGTAGTCGGATACTTTAAATGTATTTTATTGTATTTAAATCTAGTGTTCAACAATGCCTAAAAATGTTTTTTGAGAAACGAACAATTACCGTATTAAATTATCCTTCATTTTAATTGTATTTTTCTGTATGATTAAAGCAAAGTTTACAAAGAAATCTCGCCACAAATATATTTAAAGGAAAAAAAGGCGAAAAAGAAAAACCTAAGGAGGGGGGGGGGGGAGGATAGATATATATACACATGTAGAAGCGTGAATAAGCCTATGGCGAGGTTTTAAGATCGTACTATGTTAGAATTAGATGCCTTCCTTGCGAACTTTACAGCCATTTCTCTTCATGAAGTTGTCAAAATGAATCAAACTTGCACCACCCCAGGGACCAATTTCAACATATGTTGAAAAAGGGAGAGGAGTAAAAAAAGGAGATATAGTAATAAGAAAAAGTTTTTCCTGGTATTTTTTATTATTTTTATTTATTCCTCTCGAAAACATTTCTTCGTTTGGTCGCAGAAACTTTTTTTATTTTCATTCATTCATTTATTTATTTATTTGCTTTTTTATGAAAAAAAAGGGACAAATAAATATAAATTTTGCACGCTTTTCAATCCTCATGCTGGAGTGTAGGGGGTATGTATACACCCCTGTTATCGCCCCCCCTCGTAAAAATCGAAAGTAAGGTAGTGTGAACTTGTGATTTTCTACTACTATTTTTTCCCGGTCGTGTATTTTGTAGAATAAAATAAGGCAACGAACGCTGTTCGGAATTACCAAAAGATATTCTTCGATACTTTTCCCCACTCAAATATTTTTGTGAACCTTAGTTTTCGGCGGGGTTATGTAAATTTAACTCCTTTTTTTACCTCTCTCTCCTCCGCCATGGGCTGCGGAGCGTATTGAGAAAGCTGACAAAAAATGAAATAAAAAAAATAAATGATGGCTGCTTTATATTTTTTGAGCTTTAACCTGCACCGTATATCTTATTTATATTCTCGCGTATCATCCTTGTATTTATTTTTGCGTGTTTATTCATGCGGTGTTCCAAAGGAGGCAAATATACTATCGTACAAAGAATATATCTATCTATCATTATTTGTACCAATATCACAACTTTTAAGAATGTAGAATATTTTACCGAGTAAGCCCCATTGTGTATCTTGTATACTAAAGAATTTTTTTTTCAAATTCATTATTTAAAAAAGGAATTTAATTATATATTTTAAAAATTTATAAATTTCGGCAAAATGATGACCGTATATTTCCGAATATAAGTGGAACACGTTAATAAGTCTATAATGCATTTTTTCTTTAAAAATTTACCCTCCCCCCATATAAGCCAAATTGAAAAAAAAAAATGAAACGTAAAAAATTCTAAACTGTAATTTTTAACGTCGACATGAGGGCGAAAACTTTACTAAGCATGTAAAACTTACGGAATATTTTTTAATCTAACTGCCGCAAAGCAAAACGTCGGACGCCAATCTATCTGACACCAATTCCCTATAGGAAGTCAACGAATTTTTTCTGTTCGTTTGTTTCCTTCTGCACTGTCTATGCTGGTCCTAATATCTGCACCCTTTTTTTTGTTCATTTGGAAAACAAGTGGGGAAAAGATTCGTATAGGGAATGCAATCATCGACTAATATTTCTTGTTCTGTGTTACGTATACATAAAAGTCAAAGAAAATATTATGAAACTTACTTTTAATCGAAGGAATATTTTTCATGTACGGAAGAATTCTGATTTTTTTAAAGTACACATAAAATTTTGTACAGTTTACTAAAAGCTTCAAAATAATGAATGTAAAAAGCAGATTGACAATCTGATATCATACTTCAGGGAGCATATGTACATTAAAAAAAAACTGAAATCATCACTGGATTTACTTTAAATTATTTTCCATCATTTGTTCTACAACTGCAACCGAAAAGCCAAAATCCATCCCTGCAAGGTATTTAGAACTCGTGAAATAAATTTAATACTGAAAACTTCTTACATTTCTAGCGTTCCGTACTACTTAGAAAAATTACAAATTATTATTAATTAACTGATACTTAAGCTTTCTTTGTATTACGTAAGTAAAAGTTTTCGGACAGTAAAAATATTCAAAGATTTTTAGTTAGGAACCAAAAAAATTTAAGTGATATGTAAGCTACTCGGGATTACACTAAAAACAATATATAAATAAAGCATACTAGATAACTAATACAAAAAATCGATAGTTTTATTACTACTTCATAACCAACAAAATATAACAAAAAATAAGAACATCGATAATGCCTTGTGGTTCTTTGACTTGAAAAGCCACAACAATATATCGTTGAAAGGGACAATAACAGCTTCAAAATAGCAATAAGATTGGAAAATGTAGTTCTCACAATACATTTATCATGAATTTAACATTGGTCCTCTTAGTACAAAGTTCATTAGTCTTATGTTTATTTAAAATATTCATATTTAAAGAAGTACTTTTTCTTATGCAAAAAAATATTATGTCCAAACTCCACATTAATCAAAAGTAAAATTGCTGTTCTTTTTTTTTTTTTTTAAAAAAAAGAAAACTTATACGTCGTTAGTATTAAAAAATTCTAAGAATTACTCCTGCCCGTTATCATTATCAAAACTCATTAGAAGAAAAGTATTTAACCGCAGTTAAAAATACAAAGTCTGAATTTTTATATTATTTACACATTTGTCGAGTTAAGAAATCTTTTTTTTTACCTCCCAGGAATCTATATATAGAAAAGGTATATTATACTACAATTTATAGAAACAGCAAAGGATTAATTGTTGAAGAAAGGCGACATATTTTCAAAGATTTGCTCTTATCAGTTTATTTTTTATCAGATATTTACATTCTTTTCAGTAGTTTTATTGTTTTAAGATGGGAAAAGCAGAGGAGAAAAGAGTTTTTTTTAATATTTTCTAACCAAAGCTTAAAATTTATTTTGGTTATCGGAAGGGATGTGAACTGCTTCTGTAAAACTATTTTTCTTGCAAGTACATGTTTTAGGCAGGAAAGCTGCACTAACGGCGTAATATTAAGGTAGAAATGTATCGATGTTTGCAAATTCTGAGAAAACTGAATATGAAATATAAACAATTTTCAAATTACATGCTCTTCAATTGCCTTATGTAAAAAATAGTTAAGTCTGAAAGGTCTTGCAAAGTTTTTTAAGAAAATGTATTGACACACTTTGCTTTACGCCGAAAAATAATATAATGTAGTCGTAATTCAATGATTAACCTGCGAAATGTTTGACGAATTATATATATATGATCATTTTATAAAAATAATTGAAACTCTGTCATAAATTATATTACATTAGAACTTCTTAAACTGTAATCCATTCCAGAATTATAAATCCGACAAGATATTTGTTTTACAATTATTATGACACAACTGTCTTGATATTGACAAAAAGAAACAACAGCATCAATGTACACCCAAATAGAGAAAAATAAGAGATTTATTAAAATATACTTTATACTCCAAAAAATATTAAAAAAAGGTAGAAGGAAAACGATAAAACTTTTAGTTTCAAAATGTCACTTCTGATCACAATTTACCAACAGGAAGGGGCATCTGCGTTTCCTAAAACAGCTTTAACTTCTGTTCTAGTGAAGGAAAAAAAAATTGGTATTTTTATAAAGCTACTAAGATGGCCTACAAAATAAAATTGAATACTTTTTATCAATTTTAGACCAAATCAACGATTATAATACAGTCTATACCTTAACAAATGGAAATAACAATGCCAATACACACCAAAACAGGGATAAATCCAAGATCTAAACACACAACAGGGTACCTTCACATTCTATCCTAGACCTTACCAGAACACACATACAACTCTTCCAAAATCCGATCAGAGAAACTTCAACACAAAGCTTCAACTACTTCCCAACCCTTATTCGCCGCACCGAGATTTACATCGGAAGCCGACATCAGCACCAGCGAGCACGAATGGCGTTTTAATCCACAGATATTGCACCATTTATAGGCGAATCACCGTTGTTGGAGCAAGAGCGAGGAGGGGAATGACATTGGGACATAATTGCAGGAACTATTGAGCAACTATGCGTATTGTCCTGCCTGCAGTTCCATGCGGATTGCATGAATTCCCTACCTCCCCATCATACCCGGGTAACGCTATCAGGGGTAGACAGACCGGGACCACATTCTGTAAGGGGACGCTTCAGTAGAAGGTGTGTATGGAGTTGTAGAGGATCATGGTGAGTTTGTGTCGATGAAGGAGGACGTTGAAAGGGAAATGGGGGGCATTTAATACTAAATCGATGCGATGTGTATCGTACTGTGAATTGAATGTCACGATATTCCCACATGTAGTGCTATTTCACGAAGTAATATAGAGAAATTAATAATCAAATGCATAGAGTTAAAATAGTTTTATTACATATTGCTTTTAACTGAATACATAAGGTGCTTCAGTTTAGTTTGCAGTTTGAAAGTAAACTAATAAGTTTTCAGGAAATGTATAATTTCTTGTAATGCTACATCTTAGAATCTTTCTCTCTCTATATAGGCATAGAAATTTTAAGATCTATTTGTCTAGGTTTAATTTAGTTAGTAGTGATACTTGTTGCGTTGTGGTCAGGATGCTGAAACTGTGGAACATGTATTATTGTACTGTAACCTGTATTTTTGTAAAAAAGAAAATTTTAAAAAGGAGTTGAAACGTTTAGGTATTTCCTGGCCACCTGTTTTGTTTTTGCTGGTCAATTGTACTGAAAGCCTTAATGTCTTAAGAAAATTTGTTTACTGTACAGATTTTTAAAGTTTTATTGGTAACTCCCCTTCTTTATTATTTGTGTACTTCTTCCCTTCTTTTTATTTTATATTTTTATCTTAAATGTATTTTTTAATTTTGTTTTAAATTATATAATGGTGTTACCACTTACGGATGTAAGCCTCATGTTATGCAATGTGGAGCATGAGTTTTGTAAATAAGTTAATTATAAAAAAATATATACAGAAGACAAGAGACTTACTCATCACGAGGTTTCTTGAACTATTAGATTTTAAGATTTGAAATTTAGCAAGTATATTCCTTTTAATATTTGTATATTACTATTATTATTTTGATAGGTAGAGATCTGCCTAGGACGGGTTTTACGAATACCAACTCTCATGGGGGGTTGGATGCCTTTTTATAAAAATTCCAGTTTTTGAAATATTATACCCAAAGACTTGAAATTTGGCATGCACGTTTCTTTTGTTCAGTGAACCGATGCCAAGAATGGATTTTATGGAAATAGACCCCAAAGAGGCTTGCTAAGGAGTTATTGATTTGAAACTTTGTTTTTTGAACAACTAGACTTCCAAACTTCGCATGTTGCCTTTGCTGAAAAAATATCCGCTATGAGCGGGTTTTGTGGAAATCAACATCCAAAGGGGGGAGGCTATTATGGAGTAGTTATAGATTAAAAAAATTCCCGTTTCTGAACAAATAGACTTACAAATTTGAAATTAGGCAAAAATATTTTTTCTATTGAGCATAGATCCACTACGAACGGATTTTGCGGAAATGGGTAGGTGGTGTCATGGGATTTTGGGGACTATGAAAGGCTTTATAAATAAAAGAAATTTCAATTTTAAATAATTAGACATACAAACTTGAAATTTGGCAAACATATTTCTTTTAAGGTGTAGAGATAATAAAAATATCGATATGACTCGAAATATTCTTTAAAAATATTTTTGATCCTTGAACTTTTGCAATAAAATAAATAAAGATCCAAAATAAAAGCAAATTACAGAAATTTTTACAAGATTTGGATAGTTTTTGCATGAATTTCTCACACATACATACAAAACTGTTCTTTTGCTCCAGTTTTTGACAGACGAAGTATTAAAAAGTGTAGATATAAGACTTCACTATCATACATCAAAGTGAATTAGAAAATGAAAAGTTATGCAGCACTGCTAAGCTCCATACTTTTTTAAAAAAAAACAACAGTATGATGTTGAAATGGGTACTATTTGGGTTCTTTTACTAATTCCCTTGGGGAAACTATTCTTTAACTGTGATTTTAGTTTTAAACGACTTGATTTTATGCAAATGTAACTACTATTTAAACCCTGACGTTGGGTATGTGAAGTTAATCGTTAGTCGTTGGCCGTTAATCGCGAAATCTAAGAATAAATGAAGGTGAACTGTGACTGGGAGGTCACGCGTCCTGAAATTAATATTCATTGTAGAATCCACCATCAGTTGTGGAAAGAAAATATCATTAGAGCTGATCGAGCTATTGGGTTCGAGAAGGATCGTCACAAGGAGCTTCAACTAAAGTTAAGGGATTTTCTCAATGATTTTATACGTCAGATTAAGTATTAGGATTTCAGATTGCTCCCAGAGTTAGCTATAAAGTGTTAAAAATAGAATAAAAGTAGCTATTTTTAAGATCATGTCTGCTTCTTCCCCGAAGCCTCCTACACCCGCGACCTTTAGGCCATTACAATATTTTAGAAGAGGCAGAACTTTATGTACCATCCCCTTAGAAATAAAATTTATGGAATCAAAATCATTCTAAAAATAGTTATTTTCATGTTCTCTTTAAACATGCATTAAATCTATATATCTGGCTTCTCTTGCAAAAGAGTGGAAGTTAAGTTCAAGTCGGGAAACTTTTAAAGTTTGTTAGGAGTTATAGAAGAGAAAAGAGAGAACATCTCAAAGAACTTCTGGTCCACCCTCAAGAAAAAAAAATTCAAACGATAAAGGAAAAAAAATAAGACCAGAAGATTAGAGCTTTACAGGATACCAGTTCTACACTACGTTATCAATCCAGCAGGAAATACGTGGCCTATCACTTGTGGAAGAAGACCACGAGGGGGTGGGGGGCAGAGAAAAAAAAAGGAGAGATAAAGTGGGACCGAATCGGGTGCATCACTCAAACCATGAATACACAGACGAAGGCTTTATAAAATAATCTCGTGGTTGGTTACCATGGAAACGAACTGTCATTGGTCTGAAAACATGCCGAAGAGCGATGAGTCAAAAAGAAATCGAGAGTACAGAAACAGTCTGGTTCAAGGGTAGTGAAAAAGTCCAGAAAAACGTCTGACAGAAATAACATGAGCGTAGGCCATGAAGTATATTGAAAATACCTAATTCTATTATTGGAACGGGTGAAAATACTTTCAGCTGCGCAGAAAATGGGATTTAAATAGGGAACAAAATGAAAAGAATATTTTTTTGGTGGTGGGTGTTCCTATGTGACGTCATGTTGAGTGAAAATCTATTTTTACTGTAGATAAAAGTAATAGGAATCTTCATATAGTTAAGAAAATTATCAATATCTACCAGAAGCCCTAAAAACTTCAGAGTAATCTTAATACTTCAAATGGGAAATTAAGACGTAATTTTTCTCTCCTTTGAATACAATATCTCATTTTCTATTAAAACTTTCCCCAAATAAAATCATTGGATATAAAACACATATTGAGAGTTCGACGACAAGCTGTTGACCTTGGAAGGGTGTTTATTTGATCCTCCGACCTACTGGCTCGAAGGCAACATGGGGGCAACAAATCAACATAGAACATGGGGTCGAAAACACATTTAGTAGGAGTAATTCGCAAAAACAGTAATGAAAGGTGAGATGTCGAGTGGAATGAAAAGAGGCAATAAGATGTACATTTAATGTATCTTATTTACTTTTTTGTCCTGTATACGGTTAATGTTAGTTTTCTTACGTGTTGGAACCTTGAAGGGTTCGAGGAGGTGTGTATGTTAAACCGGGAAATTTCATATGTTTTCTCTTATTTTCTTCTGTAACTTTCTCCACATCGCAAGTGGGGTCAAAAAGCGGACATTTCTCTCACCCTCAGGATGTCCGGTGTCAGCTAACATGGACAGAGGCATGTAGAATTTTTGGAAGATATCTAGTAGGGCTTTCAGCCCCAGGATCCCAGAATTCCGAAACCCCTGGATCCCGGTGTTTTATCCAATCCCGAAATCCCGGGATAAAAATAGCTTATTTCGGGATTTGAGTTTGGTCCGAATTATATTTAAAAAATATTTTTTCATTAAAATTTTCTCAGAATTTAATTTTTTAAAAATTTACATTCTGTTTATGGAATATGTACGTAGAATTTTTTTGCGCAATTGTAAGTGCTATATGTAAAAAAAAATATATGAGAGAACGTCGCAAAGATCTAAGTGGCTCAATGCAATGCTTACACAATAATATAAGCAACATCACAAGAATAGATTTTGTCACAATTCCTTCTTCAATTAAATGCCGTTAATTAATAGTGGACCTGCTTGGAAGATTTGAGATATTTCAAATCCCATTGCATTACTATCAGCTCATGCAACTGGATCTTCAATTTCAAATGAAGTAACACTTGAAATTGATTCACATTCTGATTCAATAACTGGATCAATTTATATACAAAAACCATTCAGTGTAGCAGAAGAAATAAGTAAAGTTATCAAAGAGGTATATGCACCAATGCAGTCTATTAGATTTGAGACACTGTCATCAAAAAATCAAAAAGAAATGTCTCTTTTTTGAAACTAGAGGGAGACGTGGTGACTACCTGAAAAGAACATACTCCTATTTAATGACAATAATACCTACTAGTACAGAATTCGAACGTGCATTTTCTACGGCAGGACAATGCGTAACAAAAATAAGAAGCCGTTCCAACGATGAAACGCTGGAGGAGCTGTATTTTTATAAGCTTATTTACAGAAACACAAGGAATGAAGAAATGCTTTTTTAAAAATTTCATTATGTACTTTTATTTGTTTTTTTTATGATGAATTAATTTTTTATTTGTTTCATTAAAATTTTAATTATATTTTCAGTTTTATTATGCAATTTCAACTATGCTAATATGTAAGCATTTTTAATAAATAGTCCAATTCTAATCCCGGGATTTGGATAATGTAAACCCGAAATCCCGGGATTGCAAACCCTACTGTATACCACACCTTTAATAACTGTTCTTTCGAATTACTCCATTTAAACGTGGTTTGGGACCTCATATTGTATGTTGATTTGTCATCTCCATGTTGCCTACTATCACCCCTCAGAATTTGTCGGTCGAATTTGGCAACACTCAGTATATGAAATAAGAATTAAAATTTAGGGAATTGTTGCTTCAATTTAATTCCAGAACTCATTAGTAAAAAGAATAGGGATTAAAAGAGGAAAAAAAAGTAAAAATTAATAACTAAATAAAATTAAAATACAAAGTATAACTTTCTTTCGAATCTCAGCCACTAATACAATGTAAAATACATTACCTTAATAACAAGGCATCATTACTTTTGTCCAGTTCTAATCTCTCCTATTTTTGAATCAACGTTATCTCATTTACATTCTTGTAATTCTATTTCTGCGGATTAAAACAGGAAATAAAACAAATAAACACGCAGTTAATAAGGCTGGTAAGTAGCTTAATTCAAAATAAACAGTTTTTAATTACCCACCCAAAAACAAATCGACGATAATTACGCAGGGAAAATTGAAACAAATATTCCATAAAACAAGAATTCGACGTTGGAATTTTTAATTCGTGTCGTTCCCGACCATTTTGCTGCTATTGCCACGGGCGAAAAATAAACTAGACTTCCTCCTAGAGAGCTGTTGCCAAAACGGCGGAGAGAAAAGACCGAGAGAACTTAATATTCTTATTCACTTCAAAATAATCCCGTCAGATACACTTGAGGGAATTTGTGGGGAAATAAAAGGATTTTCTTTCGACGGACACATTAAGACTCGCGACTTTAATTAAGGACTAATATGGCTAAGTTTTCATAACTTTAATTACGTGTACAGTATGTCACAGGCATATTAATTGTTAATGAGTGCACATGCTTGCTGTGAGTGTAGGGAGAAAAGGGGAAAACTGCTTAAAATGATATTGCTCCAGCCACAAGCAAGACTTGCTGTTGTGTCGCTCTAGTATTATCTACGATGGTATGTCATTTAATTCTGAGACAGAGGGTTAAGTTGGAATTTATGCAGTGCTGACTGTCCGAAACAACAGAATGGGCACATACCGAGTAAAATTATTAATCAGCTGACATAAATAATTGAAATAATTTTTTGACTTGAGTATGCATCATAATTCTAACCCGTAATGTGATTAACAATGTCTTTACCATTTATTTTAAGTATAGAACGCGTCTTTTGTAGTTCACTTTGACTAAATATGGATATGTAATGTAGTTAATAAGATGTTATGAAGACATTATGATGATGTTTAGCTGGTTGTTAAGCAGACGAAATATAGAGGAGATGGTAAAACAGAAGACCGAGAAAGGTGAAAGCAACTGGGTTGTTTAATCTTCATTTGGTGAATAATCTTTCCAAGAAAATAAAAATTATATTCGCTTTTGAAAACTCGCTTTGTCTCCAACCGGTGGCATACAAAAGAGGTAGGGTGAGGAGTTAGGGATTCAACCCTCCGCATAGACCAACAAATTTTTAATTTTAACGATAGAGATAATTCTTCGGTTCTATCGCTATAAGGGATTGCCCGTGTATCCCTTAGTGTGAGAGGGTCGGGAGGAAGATTAGCCATAGAGTAAAAACAAATTCAGTTTATTAATAATTCTCAATTACGACACAAATTCAACAACTCAAACTAAGAAATGCACAAATTACTAAATATGTGAAGCAATCGCAGGGTAGACAGATACTAGGAGAATTAATAAATTGGAGTACTTACGTCGAAACAATACAACTTCTAATTCAATTCGTTATAATAAATATTTAACGCTTAATTGACCAAATCGTCAATCTTAATATTAATCAAATAAGTAACGAAGTTCTTTTGCCTAGCTTCACGCTAATCAAACACTGCTATCCATTAATAGACACTAACCTCTATCTCTCTCTAAACTCGAAAGTTTAATCTTTATATACAAGTCTTAATTTACATAATTACATTTTCTTCTTTGGAAGAAGGCTTTTAATAGAATAGATTTTAAAGACTCATTTTTCTCCAAGAGGACTATTAGTAAGAAAAACACGAATAGACCCGGTACATTGTCTATGCGTATTTTAGAATGTACCCCCATAAAAGGCGTCCGTGTACGACAATGTGTGACAACCATAATGAAGGATATGATTCCTTTTCGTTGCAAAGCAAATTAACTGAAGGATAAGAATCTATAATGAAGAGTATGAGTTTGTGCATTTCATGTCTGATTTACTCGTAAGAATTTTCAAGCCCTGTACTCAGTTTTCACTTAAAATCTATGCGTTTCATTTAAAAATGCTCCTAAAAATTGGAGAGAGAGGGAATTCAATACTCGTATTTTAGAATGTACCCCATAAGAGGCATCTGTGCATGACAACCATAATGAAAGATAATGATTCTTTTCGTTGCAAAGCAAATTAACTGAAGAATAAGAATCTATAATGAAGAGTATGAGTTTGTGCATTTCATGTCTGATTTACTCGTAAGAATTTTCAAGCCCTGTACTCAGTTTTCCCTGAAAATCTATGCGTTTCATTTAAAAATGCTTCTAAAAACTAGGGAGAGAGGGAATTCAATACGCATATTTTAGAATGTACCCCCATAAGAGGCATCTATGCACGACAATGTGTCTAACCATAATGAAAGATAATGATTCCTTTTCGTTGCAAAACAAATTAACTGAAGAGTATGAGTTTGTGCATCTCATATCTGATTTACTCGCAAGGATTTTTCAAGCAGTTTTCACTTAAAATCTATGCGTTTCATTTAAAAATGCTTCTAAAATTGGGGAGAAAGGGAATTCAATTTTAAACAGTATTTAAAAAAAAACATGAAAAACTTTCCTTTGCCTTCAGTAATAATAGACACATTTAACTATGTCGTAAAATTACGAGGAATGATCAGAAAAAACGGTTGCAAGCCGCATCTTTCGAAAACTACATATTGTGAAGAAATTTTGTTTCCCCAGAGTGGAGACGAATGACGCTACTTGTCATGCAGCCGGTTTGCGGGTCGGTAGTGAAAGTTCCCAGACAGTTTAGGACGATGGAAACGGTAAGAATCTTAGGATATTGGTCTCGTTTGGCAGTACGAGCCGTGATTCGAGTTTTATGGGCAAAGAATGAGTCCGTATGTGACATTTACAGTCAAATCGTGCAAGTTCATGGTGAAGAAGCAATGAACAGACAACATGTAGTGAAATGGTGTCACTCTTTTTAATCAGGCACAGATAGGATGTCGAAAACCGCAATATGGCAAGGAGTGGCTGGCCAAGTTCTTCAACGACAGATATCAACACGGTATGAATTGAAGAAATGCTTCAAAATCTGTGTGAAATCTTGTCAGAGCTGGGACTGAGCTATGGTAGCGTGCATATCGTTTCTGATGTGTTATGATATTCCAAGACAGTTCTAGGAAAACATACACCGAGACCTGGCTCAATGGACAGCGACCTGATTTCTATAAAGACGGGTTAAACAAGTTGGTTCTGCGTTTTGATAAATGCCTAAATAGACTTGGTAATTAAATCGAAAAGTGATCGGCACGTATGCCTCTAAATTCCCTTTTGTGTTTTCTATCTATTGTTAATAAATGTTTCTTCATTCGACTTGTCACCTTTTTTTTATCGCTCCTCCTAGATAATGAAGAGCCAAATCTGCTTGCGCATTTTAAGTCTGAGTTTTTTTCCGCAAGATTTCCAAATTATAACCGCAATGCTAACTTAAAACATGAAACAATCACTCTGAATTTTTTTTAATACAGAAAATTCCATTTCTAGAATTTTTAATGAAAAATTTGCTTTAAAAACTATAATGAAGGAAATGATTGACTTTGTTAAAAATGGAAAAAAAAAAAAAAACAAACAAAACACCAATGATACGAATCGATAATGAGGAGTATGCAGCTATTTGCTTATTTGATGTCTGATTTGCTCATAAGATTTTTCAAACTCTAGTACTCAATTTTAAATTAAAATGTATGTTTATTTAAAAATGCTCCCCAAAATTGAAAAATCTAGTTTAAAATATAATGAAAAATATAATATTGTACACATATACATTTCAAATCTGATTTAACTCGGAGGAATTTTCAAGCTCATGTACGCAACGTTTACTAAAAATGTGTGTTTTTATTTCAAACTTTTTTAAATTAAAAAAAAAGTAAATAAAGGATATAATACTTCCTCTTAAAATGTAAGTGTGAATTTTAAAGTGGTCTTCAAAATAAAATAAAAAAAAGGTGGAGGAGGGAGGAATGATATTTTTAAAAGAATTGAAAATTTTCTCTCCGTAAATTTTGTTTTTAATCATAAAGAAAAAATACGATTAAATACGAGAATTTACTACGACATTTGTTCGTTTCTCAAAGAATATTTTTAGGCAGTGCTAAACACTATAATTTAAATAAATACCAAAAATAATTAGTGAAAAATGACTTGGAAGTTCAGTTTTAAATAATATATTATGTACAGAAATTCTAGCCTGTGTGTGTGAAATTGTTTTTGAAAATAAATAAGAAAATAAAACTAGGTATGTGTCCCATTTATATGAGAAGCATAGAAGTAGAAAATGTGCAAAAATTTAATTTTAGAAATAATGCTTGAATTTAAATGGAATTTTAAAAAATCTTTGTTATTAGATAAAAAACAGTTTTTATACTGATATGTCTTAAGATACCGATAAGGAAAATTTTTTAAAAATTTGATGTTACCATATGTACCTCAAACATATAAGATATTAATTTTTATATTTCATATTGTTTCGTTGATCGGGTTCGAGGATTTTATGCAAATCAGCCACAAAGAACAAGACAGTTCTTCAGGAGTGATAGAAATGTATTGTCGAAAACAATCCTTGAAATACAGGATACAGCAGCAATATTCACAATAAATCTCAGAAGGTCTTCACACCATCAAGCACATTATTCACAAGCGCAGTCAAGCTAATCGGTAATGACGATCAAGGCAAGTTTACTAATCGCTAGTCAAAACAATAGTGGCTCATCGCTGGTTGAAACAAGACTGACTCGTTTCGAAGAGTATCTCTCTATTTATAGACCTCGCTGATCTTTCGAGAAAGATCCGATTGCGTCATAGATCGCTAAATTAGTGGATTTCTCCATAATTTCTAGAATAATCTATATGGTCCAGAACTCGCCAAATTGGTCGCCAAATTAGTCACCAAAAATGATGCCAACTTGGCTGTATCTCCAAGATTTCGCCAAGTTCCCATTGAATGGCCATTATAACGTTAGGGACGGCGCTGATTGCGAATATTACAATTTAACATAAGATAAATATAACAGAGTAATATAAATACATTACAAATACAAATACAAACTATTTACACTCTTTTATACAAAATTTGTAACAATATTTATTGCGCATTATTTAATTGTTTTATGTCCTATTTAACATTACAAAAAAAGACATTAGTATTTACGTGTATTATATTTTTTACTGCATCGCTTTCCCCGATGTAACTATAACATTCCATTTATTGCATTCAGATATGCAACTACTATAAAGGAAAGAGTCTAAGGTCTTTCTTTACTAGTAAAAAAAGAAATCCACGGTACCCAAAAGATTAAGAACAACTACATTGATAGAAATCCCATCTTTTTAACGTTTTCTATTGCCAAAACTAACATAAGACAACGTTCTGAAGGCAAATCGTTTGGCTTTCCATCTCCACTTCCAGTCCCAGGGTGTTGGCCGGGCCAAAGTGCATATAAAAATGCATGGATGCCGGCCAAAATTGGGGCGATAAGTGCCGTACGAAGAAATAGAGGAAAACCAGAAATACCCAGCTTTACAATCCGAAACAGCTCTGATAAAAGTCGCATAAACCCTTGTATGCATATCTGGAAAAAGGACTGGGAGCAGTGCATTTCAAGGGTGTGAAAAGCAAATGGCTTTTCTTTCGATAGAGCAACCCTCTTTTTTTCTTGGGGTTTTTTCGGTTATGCGTTTCGGATTTATGGCGTTTCGGGAAAGAAATATAGAGGCTACGTATTCTAGTGGTGCCGTAAAGTATTTTAACGACAATCCAGCGCCGTATGGATTTCCTTTATGTAGAGAGGTAACGTACTTTAAATACAATGTGACGTTCTTTTTTCAATCGTTTCTGAGGTATTTTCATGATTTTATTGTCTTTGATAAATCCTAAGCGTAAGACATGCTATTCGTTTCCATTCTTTTATTCCTGAAGTAATATTTTTATGTATCAGAAATTATCTATAGAAGAAAAATCTGGAATTCTTGAGAGTTATCGTTTGAGGTAATCAACATCGAATAAGAAATATTTTATCTTTTTTCAAAAATAAATTATTGTTCGTTCTAATCAGCATCGAATAGGAAATATTCATCTTTTTTTAAAAAAATAAATAAATTATCGTTTGAGGTAATCAGCATCGAATAGGAAATATTTATTTTTTTAAAAAAGATAAATTATCTTTTGGGGTAATCACCATCGAATAGAAAATATTTCTTTTTTTTTAAAAACAATTTTGTAACTTTATTACGGCAATTGTTTCTGAATCTAAAGATTGAATAATTTCGGATTTTTTCTAAAAATTTAAATTAAATTATTAAATTTTCTTTTATTTGCATTTACTTCATAAAATATTTTACAGAGAAGAAAGAATAACCAGAATTTAATTGCATATTAGTCCGAAAACACATCTTTTACTTCTAATGTAAGTTTTTGTATTCAATTCTAATATATTTGTTTCTGAAGTTGCAGTGTATGATTTAAGATTACAGTCTAAGTTTTTCATTATCATTTGTATTAAGAAATGTAGAGCTTTGTAGAAAAACTTTGCATACACACACGATCTTTTTAAATATCATCTCAACTCGTGTTGCCCTTTAAAATCAGTGAAGTGCATGTTCTATATTTAAGAGTTACCTCTTCCAAATAAAACTGATTAGAATTAGAAGACTCTAAAATTGACTCTAATTTTCGACACGATTCAAGATTAACTTTAATACACCCATTTGCCAGGGTTTAAATAGCATTTACATTAGCATAAAAAATCAAGTCTTCTCCACGGAAGGCGGTTTTATACTCAAGCCACATTTTAAGAATAATTTCCCCAAGATGATTAGTTGAAGGACCACCACAGATAGAACCTGTCACAAGTATAATAATTAATTTTTTCTGGCTTTTAACATTTTTACTCAATTATCAAATTCGAAATTTTTTCGAAATTTTTTACAGCAAGTACAAGTCTAAAGTCAGTTTTGAATTCCATGGAGAACACGTGACTGCATCTTTATCATGTGACCGTCTTCAATTTCCTTTCTCAGGTACTCGACAGCCCAGGGTTGGTCTTGGCCTTCGCAAAAAGCCTTTTCCAGGCCAGCCTTTTCATGCCAGTGTTCTCCAATTCCTAGTTCTCAAAACTAGGAGATCTTTTTCTAGGTCATCAATTCATCTAAGATTTCTCCTACCCTTTCTTCGTGTACCAATTGGCTGGGCATTGAAAACTTTTTTAGTTTTGCGGTCTTCGTTCATTCTGACAACATGATCTGCCCATTTAGTTCGTTGTATTTTGATAAAGTTAACAATGTCAGATTCTGTATACTAGGGTGACTCTGAAATTTTTGAGATACGAGCAGACGAGAAGTTATAAAAAAATCAACGATTTAATTTGAAAATACAAAGTATTTTAACACAGCAAATGACTTTTTACTGGCTTATTTCAAGTTGTTTAGCGTAGAATAATTTTTAGACAGAAGAGAAAATGGAGTTGATGCGAAAATATTATCGTGTTATGATTTTCTATAATTTTAAAGCTGGACTAAATCAAGAGGAATGCTTTCAATAACTCCAATTAGCATTTGGTGATGAATCTCCATGTCGTGCTACTTATTCAGATGGTTTAAGGAATTTTGCAGTGGTCGCAATTCTCTTCAGGATGACGAACACACAGAAAGGCAGAGGTCGGCAGTAATCCCGGATAATGTGCATACAACACGAAAAATGTTAATGGATGATAATCGCTGTACCTACCAAATGATACAGAAGGAATTCAAAATTGGATCCGCAGCGATACACAACATTATTTATGAAGAATTACGTATGAAAAAGTAGTTTGCCGTTGGGTTCCCCATAACGTAACTCAGCACCAAAAAGAGGAGCGTGTCAGAATCAGTAAAAAAATTCTTAAATTGCTAAATGATGGTGTGGCCACCGCATCTTTTCTAAAATTGCAAAGGGTGATGAAACATACATACCGTTTTTTGTAGTTACAACACGTCAAGAATGCAAAGTATGTGTCTTTGAAGATGAACTTCCGCCGACAATGGTTAAAAGACAATGAACAATGAAAAAAGTAATGTATGCCGTTTTCTTCAGAAGTACGGGATTGATCAAAGCCATCAAGTTGGAAGGACAGAAGACAGTAACAGCAAACTGGTATACCACTAAATGTCTTCCAGAAATTCTCCAAGAAGTTAATGTTAGGGAACTAATGCTTCCCCATGACAATTCATGTTCGCATACAGCTGGATTAACAGTTAAGTTTCTTAAACAAAAACAAATTAACTGATTGAACGTTCACCTTATTCTCCGGATCTAACTATGTGTGACTTTTGGTTACTTTTTAATCTAAAAAAGAACTTACGTAGACGTCATTTTCATTCAGAAGAAGAGATTGATGTGGCTATAAATGCATGTTTTCATCAATTCTAAGAAATGAATGGGGTTTGAGGTATTTAATCTGTGGAAAATTCGTCTACAAAAGTGCATTGATGCTGGAGGAGACTACTTTGAACACTCCTAAAATTTTGGAAGTATACCTTTAAAAACCTAGGAGTATCTCAAAAATTTCAGAGTTACTCTCGTATAACTCTAAAATAGAGCTCTAAATTTGATCTTCTTCGCCATGTTCCAAAAACAAATCTTAAAATCTTTCTTTCGTAGATACTTATCATGTCTTCAACATGGCCCAATAAAATAATTAATACAAAATTTTTCTTATTCTTAAGAAGTAAAGAAATTAAAACAAAATTCGTGCTCATTATTTAAGCGAGCTTTTTAATACCCTAACACTAATTCACGACATATGAGAGAGTGTGTTAGAAAGAGGTTTCATCAAAGCTACCCCAAAACAAGATGAAAAAAAATATTACACTCCTCCAACTCTTGTTTTCCTTATCAGCTCGACATCTCCAATGACATGACATAAAACTCGTCTTCTGCTCCATAATAACATCTAGCGCTTCTATCATTCGCGATCGAATATTATTTCACGGCCCAGCTTTTATTAGAGAAAATCCTTAATAATGGCTGCTGAGCCTGTAAAACTTTTACACTGCAAAAGTGGAGGAGGTGGGCGGTGCATTTTCGCAATATATGGAGTACATTTTCTAGGGAAAGAAGTTTATTGTTGGTACAGGCCAAGGGATGATTAGAAAAGTTATCCTTGTCTTTCGGGAGCTACTTGACCTTTTGACCTTCTTCAGCAGGGAACCGGAAATCAGCCATTCTTGAGCAAAGACTTCAGAGAGTAATTTGATTTACACATTGTAATGAGATGTAAGAACGCTGAGTGTACGTTTTTGCGTAAGTGTTTGCTTTGGAACAGATTAAATGTCATGAGTTCACAATTTTGAGACATTTTAACTAAAGGGGACATTAATGCGTTTAAAGTTAATTCACTTCAGATGGTATGGTTCTGATCTAATTTGAATTTAGGGGATTACAAGATGTAAAATGAAAGTGTAAAGAGAGTTTTCGTATTTTCATCAACGTCTTTAAGAAGTAAGGCGGGGTATATAAGCATGTAATTGTGTTACCGTGACTACTTAGACATAACAGACCAAGTAGAAATCTCCTGAAAGTCCATTTCATGATGTATTTCGGCTGTCAAATTGTTTTTTAATATTAGAAGTGTATTTATAAAACACTCTTTTTATTGTGTTTTTGGCGTAGATGCAATGTTGCCTTTAATAGCTCTCTCTGTGGGGTAAAATTAGATTAAAAATTTGTTTCATTCATTTTATTTTCAGGTAAATTCAGTTTTATTTTCAATTCATTGTTAGATCAATTGAGTTCAGTTTATTTTCAGATCAATTCAGTTTAGTTTATTTCAGTTAATTATTAGATAAGTTCAGTTCTCCTCAGTTTAGTTTTAATCAGCTTATTTTTCAATCAATCCAGAAAAGTTTTATTCATTTTATTTCAGATCAGTTCAGTTTAGATCAATTCAGTTCAGTTTATTTTCAGATCAATTTAGCTTAGTTTATTTCAATTAATTATTAGATCATTTTCAGATCAGTTCAGTTTAGTTTTAATCAGTTTATTTTCCAATCAGTCCAGTTAAGTTTTATTCATTTTATTTCTTATCAGTTCATTTCAAATGAATTAAGTTCAGTTTATTTTCAGATCAATTCAGTTTAGTTTATTTCAATTAATTATTAGATCATTTTCAGATAAGTTCAGTTTAGTTTTAATCAGTTTATTTTCAGATCAGTTCATTTTAGATCAATTCAACTGTTTATTTTCAGATCAGTTCAGTTCAGTTTTATTCATTTTATTTCAGATTTCATTTTAGATCATTTCAGTTCAGTTTATTTTCAGATCAATTCAGCTTATTTTCAGATCAGTTCAGCTTATTTTCAGATCAGTTCAGTTTTGTTTTATTCAGTTCATTTTTAGATTAGCTCAGCTCAGTTCAGTTTATTTTCATATTAGTTCAGTTAAGTTTCATTCAGTTCATTTTAGATCAATCCAGTTCAGTTTATTTTCAGATCAGTTCCGTTCCGTTTGTTTTCAGATTCGTTCAATTAAGTTTCATTCCATTCATTTTCAGATCAGTCCAGTTTAACTTCATTCAGTTCATTTTTGGATCAGTTCGGTTTCGTTTAATTCGGTTTATTTTCAGATATGTTCAGTTTAGTTTCAATCAGTTCATTTGGGACTTGTATGACACAATTTTAAGATGTTAAAAATATCCTAGTTTCTAATATGTTTAAAATTTCTAGAAAGACATCCAAGGGGTATACAAGATATTTATTTTTAAAAAGTCATATTCATGCGTTGTTTCGAACAGTAATGGCATAACGACCCTGAGTCTCTAAACAATAGTTTTTGATTTTTACCAAAGAAGTGGGTTCATTTAGATTGCTTATAAGAAGAGTTCAGAGTTATATTTTCATAGGCATAAAAAATATTCAATTTTTATTTTAAAAAAATGTCTATCATTCCCGATATTGATACAGTGTGTGCAATAAGATACGTGTTATGTATTTTCATAATACGTACAATAATTACGCGTACAAAGTTTGAATACCATTGTTTTATATACAATTTTTATAAACCATCTGAAGAGAAACAATATTGGAAAACATAATTTAGACTGACGACCTCTTAGTCGGAACAGTCATAAGTCAAGATACACACAATGGCGTAGCTACCAATGGGCTAGGCGGTGTCGTGCACAGGGGCCCTCAAGCTCAGGGGGACCCTCGGACCCTGAGTACCAAGCAAGCCGAATTTGTGATAATTTCTCCCAGATTTAAGATATAAATATAAAAGGTTGCAACATAACTATAACTATCGAATTTGTAGGGAATTCCCCTAAATTTTTTGTTGTTGTTTATTCAGTGTTGCGAACTTTACTTATTGAAAAGTTTATGTTATTTTCAATGTTTTCCTTTTTTTCTAAACTGTTACTTGAAAATAAACTTCAAGCTCCCTGAAAAATCTTAACATACTTATTATTACATCTTAAAAACCCTACACAGGAAGCAATTTTTTCCCAGTTGCATTCTATTTTTAATAACAATATGATTCATAATAAGCTAGTTTCCTGTTTCTATATTTCACAATCTTCTCGATCTGCAAAACACTGATGTAATTCCCCCCCCCCTCCTCTGCTCTTTTGCACAAAGGTTTTTCTTTTAAAAAATAATTACAATAATTTTGTGTTGTATATTCTTGTTCCTGCATCATACATATTTTTTGTATCATTTTTTGTCTGTGTCTGTGGATCATTTTGTAACTTTAAACCCTCTGGTGGGCGAGTTTGATCCTCCCAAATAAATATCTAGGGTTTTCCCAACAATGTTTTGTAGCATAGAATTACGTTTTTGCTTCCTTTTAACGTCAGTAAGTATTGGTGTACATACGAATTGTATTGAATAAATTACAAAACTAAAATTAAGGATATAAAAAGAAACCTAGTGGTGCGCTTAAGCGCAAACAATGCCAAAAAAAGAGAAGATAGTAGATAAAAATTCTTATAAAAATTTTTTTGTAGTCGATTCCTACTTTGAATAGATGAAAAGAAAGTATTTTATTAGCGATTGAAAATTTGAACAAGATATATATATATATATAGATATATATATTTATATATATAGGGAGAGAGTAAACTAATAGTAGGAATTGAAGAAAGAGCAAGATTTGTCTGCATTGCTGTAACAATGCACTTCTGGTTTAGCTAGTTTGGCTGAAAAACCGGTTTTCGAAGCCAACTTTTGTCATTGTTTTAACAATTACGTTGTTACAACAATGGAGACGAATCAAAGTTGCATCGAAAACCTGTAATTAAATTAATTTAATTAACCGGTAATTAATGAATTAATATTTGAAAAAAACTGTATTAACATCAAGTTTTATCCCCTACAAGTTTTAAAAAATTTATTTGATTGGATGAATAGAAAGTATTTTATTAACGATTGAAATTTTGAACAAGACAAATAAATAAATATAGCGAGAGTGAGCTATATATATATATGTAATAATCCCAGTAATATAATCCTTTAAAATAACTTTTAACTATCTATGGTCCATTCCTTCAGGACCCCCAGTTTACTAATAAATTAGCCAGCCGCCTAACGAGAGTATTTTAAACTACATCTAGCTACCCACTCAGATCATGTGATTTGAGCCGCCTATAAAAACTGAGATTCCTGGAGACCGCTCCTTCTTTTCGCTTCTGTATTTGTCTGCCTTCAACATGTAGCAGTCTGCAGTTTGGTTTGTGCTTTGTGTATTTTTGTTGTGTGTGTATGTTTCTTTGTGATTCCGTCCATATGTGTGTCAACATGTTCAGTGAAAATAAACAAGAATAACTAACATCAAGACTGCCTCCTCAATAATAGTAAATATGCAACATCAATCGTTAGAAATAGTAATCTTATAAGGAAATAACCTGCCATCGGCCACGATATATATATAATAGTAGGAATTGAAAAAATTGTATAAAGTTTTGTATATTTAAAATATTCATATATTTTTACTTGATAAAATCCAACCAAGATAGGGCCTTCATTTCTCGTTGCACCAGGACCTTTGGATAGATAGCTACGCCACTGAATACACATACTATTCTTGGCGCTGCCCACGATTGGCGATAACCTCTCGACAAACATTTCTAGCCTTAATATAAAATTAAAGTAGTATCTAACGTACCTTTACGGAGATTTATCTAACCCCAGATGAAAAGATACGACACTTGACATCGTCATTTTACGCTACCATTGCCATTTACAGCAAACAAATGAAATGTCGGCGACGCCCCTTTGAGGACGATTCACAACACCGAGATGCCAATGTCCCTGGTGAGAATATATTACCTCCGTTTGTGGAAGTAATGGCAATATGGGTTAACAAAATTATTACCTGGGGAGATATTAAGTATTTTTCGTTCAATTCACAGTTGTTTAGAAAGGAAATAGCCCTCAGTGTGTGTGGGGGGGGGGGGAAGAGAGAGAGAGTGTTGGTGGGAATTCAAGTCTCGTAATGTTCCATGATTCAAAAGTGGTGTGATAACGGTTTGATAAAGTTTCTGAGATAAATGAATGGAAGGGTGGGGATATTTTTGGGTTGGAATTTAAGTTGATGATGTTTTGAATTAGTTGATAAGGAAGGATGGTATGAAATTTTTGTTTTGAACAAGGGGGATGGGGTGAGGGGTTGAAGAATGAATACAAAATTTAAAGGTTTCAAAGTATATGTTCCCCGTCTTTTATAGTTTCAAGTGAATTAAATGTTTCAGATTTC
Source organism: Trichonephila clavata (assembly GCA_019973975.1). Classification (NCBI taxonomy): domain Eukaryota; kingdom Metazoa; phylum Arthropoda; class Arachnida; order Araneae; family Nephilidae; genus Trichonephila; species Trichonephila clavata. Next base: position 234,915 of record BMAO01033430.1, read on the forward strand.
GTGCTAATAAACTTATTAATAAACATAAAAAATCTGTTTAAAACTTTTTAATAAACTAAGCTTTCAATAAATAAACTGAAGGTGACTAATTACGCTCAGCCCCGTGATTTTGAAAAAGCGAATAATGTTTTTGATATTTAATATCACTTGTATCAAAATAGACATAAAAATTGTTTTAAGGTATTTGACAGGTTGCGACAACTTTTTTTATTTTAAAAAAAAGGAGATATGGGGATTTTTGTTGTTGTTATTTTTAGATTTGTTTAGTGCATTTTAAGAAAAATGCGCCAAAATTAAAAAGAGAAAAAGAAATTATTATTACTAAAATGGGTAAAAATAGGTAAAAATTGACCAAAAATAGCATAAACGGGACCCATTCTGTACCAAAAATTCATAAACAAATTTAAAATTTTTCAATTTGCTATCTTATTTAATTTTGAAATGACCTTTAGGATCAGAGATATTTTAATTTTTAAAAAACTAGAGCACTTTATCTTAGCTATTATATAAAATTGCTTAAAAAAACATTGATTACATTCACATAAGACTCTGTAAATTTTGTAATAAAGCAGTGATTGATACATTTGAAGGTTAAAACGTTTCTATTATTATATAGAACATATACAAACAATTTCAGTTAATTATGTTCAAAACTTTTTTAGCAATCGCTAACCCCGTTTGATTATTTAAAAAAATCACATTTCGAGTATAATGCGTTTTAAAGTACGACATGTTGCTTAAAGTAATGGCATCTGCTTTTACTAAAACACTTGTAGTTTTTGTTCTAGTGAACGGAAAATGATTAACTTGGTATTTTTATGAAGCTAATAAGATGACCCATAAAATAAAATCATAAAAAATTTGTCAATTTGTGGCAAAATTCCCAGTTTTAGGGTAGTCGGATAACTTAAGAAGATCATGACAAGAAAAAATTACTTGAACTTAATTTGTTTGGCACAAAATGAAAAAAAAAATGACTTGCATTCAAAACATTCTCCTTTTATGAAAAATGCTTCTGTAATAATATTTTGCCCATATATGGATACGACTTCTATACAGAGGCTCAATTAGAATATTAAAAATAATCACATTATTTTAGGAGTTACAATCAATTTAAATAATAACGGATGTTCTTTGTTACATTTTCTCCACTCTGATGTATTAATATATAAATAAATCCACTTTCTTAGCAGACATTATAGGAACTAGCCAAAGTTGTAGATTACTTAGTCGTAAAGCGTTAGACCTGCAAAGAACTCATGCTTCCTCTAACATTCTTGTCTGTAAAAAAACTTCTGCAGAGTCTGTCTGAGTACTGTAAAACAAATTGTTTTGCAGTGGATCCCCGGACACTGTGGTATAACCGGTAATGAGTTAGCGGACCACCTAGCAAAGAAGGAAGCTTCCATTTAACTGACAACAAGAAAAACTGTCCGTTTTACCAGTACCAAGTGTATTGTTAAGGTATCCGAACACTTGAAAATGACCAAATTCAGTCAAGGCAGATATTTTTGTTTTATTGAATAGAGCTATCTTTTGACTTTACAAAACATACTTTGTTTTGTTTCTACACTACCTAGAGGCCAAGCTACAATAAATTTTATAAAGTTAGAAAAACCGGAAATGAATCTTTGATCTACCAGAAGTGTGCATTTAAATTGCTCAAAATCTATCATGGCGAGTCTGATAACTCAAAATATTACGAATGTATTTCTATAAAACCTTTTAAACCTGATATTTACATTATTTTCTAGAGAATGTACTAAAATATTTCTTATGGTATCAATACTTTTTGAGTTATGGCTTGTTATTTAAATAATAGTCTCATAAAAAATGTAACATTTCTTATAATGTTTACTCAATCAGCTCTAAAACTTTCAAATTTTAATTAAAAAAATTAAAATTTTAGTACATTTTCTAGATAAATGCATCTAATTTGTTTTAGTAATACTTTTACTAATATATGTTTAATACTTTTTTCTCTAACTGCTTTGAAGTTTTTCAAAAATATTGCTAACATTTCACTTAGAATTGTGATTTTTGTAAAATTCAGGTAATTTATTTTAAATTTTGACAGTTAAATAATAATATTTATTGGTATTGAGTCCTAAAAGAGCATTTATAATGTTTTAGTATGCTATTATGTTAAAAAGTACTCCGAACGTGTTCGGATACCTTAAGAAAGAGATGAAAGATCTCACTTCAGTTCAATACACAGAGAGAAATTCCAATAAGATCTGGAGGGAAAATCTTAAAGATCTTCTCATGTGTAAAGACTTAAAGCAGTCGCCGAGTTTTGTCTGGCTACTGGACACGACTGTCTCCTCAAACATCTGCATAAAATTCATATTGCACAGGCCCCTTTCTGCACGCTCTGTGATATTTGGGAGGACACGGATGCTGACCACATTCGCCACTGCCCAGCACTAAAGGGGTCATCTTTGTGCGATCTTTATTGTCAATCTAGGGACTTACTGGGTTCATAGACTTTTTCGACCCATTTTTATTTCCTACTTTGTTTGTCTTGTCTGTTTTTGTTTTTGTTCCTACCCCCTTGTGGTGTAGTGGTCTTTTGTAACCCTTGCCATTGGAAATAAAAAAATAATAAATCCACTTCCAAATTATATATTTAAAAAACTTAAAACTATTTAATCCATAATCCTAAAGAAATCAATCAATATTTATACAAACAGAAAAATAAATTGATCAAATTAGTTTTAATTAAAAAAAAACTAAAAATAATGCTGTGCAACTTGCATAAAATAATACAAAAATAAAATACAAAACTGAATCATACAAAGCTTAAGATATTATAAAAATATTTTTTTAATGTTTTATACTTAGGAACATTTTTATCATTTTTCGCAGACAAGTATTGATGAGCTTTAAAATTTTATAACCACACTTACTTACGAGGAAAAAGAATAACGGCGAAAATAGTTTCAAAACGGTTTGAGAAATGTGCTTGTAAAATTACCAGCACAACGATTCCATGTAGCAATTTCCTTATAACCGTACATTCAAATTAACACAGGACTTGAAAAATCAATATTCTCAACCGATTGGGAATCTAAGCGTTTGGGAAATATTATAAATGATGGGTTTTACAATTTATGAGCACGAAATTGGATTTCTGTCATAACTCTATTTTTCAAATGGCGCCGCCGTAAGTAAATTTTTTTTCTGCAGGTTATTTATTCGAGACTGCCGATGCCAGTGCAGAGGCAGATAACTTATTTTCAACTGCGTTCTGCACAATTAATCTTTTCTTGTTTTGCCGAGAAAATAATATCCTTTCCCGGAAGTTCTTTTGAAAGTGATTGAACAAAAAAGATGAGGTTTGTTTCGATTTTGATTACGGCGGGCTTTTTTTTATCGAAAAATTCCATAAAACAATTCGAAAGTAACAGACGATATTTTTCAATCTTTAGGAAATTTCAATTTCGCATAAAAATGTTTTTCAATCATTTTTTAAAATGTGAAATTATAAGGCATAGCGTAGTTCTACCAAGTAACCTTTACTACGAATGGATAATATACATAAAAGGAGATATAAAAAGGTGGCATTCCGTATATTGCTATATTATAGCATAATTTTTCTGGCAGATCTGACTTAAACCGTATATTAAATGAAACGCAATTTTTCTGTTTCTTAATATTTAAACATCTTGATAAATTCTAAATAATCTGTACAAAATTTTTTACAGTTATATAAATCTGATCATTGAAAATCTTATAATTCGTTCAATTTGAAATTATTTTCCCAATCAATGATTTACACATGTAAAATAGATACAGTCGACTTTCGATAATTCGAAGTTAGAGAGACCAATGAAAACTTCAAATTATCAAGAGTTCGAATTATCAAGAGGGTAGAAAAAACTCATAAATACACAAAAAGAATTTTTTTTCTAACACATTTAAATTTGAAACTATATAATAAAACAAAAATAGTATAAAATTATTTTGAAGTATTTTTAAAAAGTACATATATTATGCAGAATAAATATTATACAGAATTTAAAAGTCCTGTATTAAGAATACATTCAATACATTCATACACAATCCTACGCATCTCTTCTTCACAATAGCGTATCATCCTTTCTGAACACATGTGTAGCAAGGCCACAAGTTAAATGAAAGATATAGGCTGCTGACAACAGGTGCTGTTGGGTTTTTGTCCATTTGAAGAAAGAAAGCAATAAAATTGTGTTTTCGACTGAGGAAACAGAAAACACGAAAAGGGGGTAGTAAACAAATGGTTATCAAAGGGGCTACGTTGCAGGGGAGACACACAGAGACAATACAACGCAAAAACTTGTAAGCTCCAACCTGATTGCTACAGGACCGAGTGTTCGAATTATCGCGTGTTCTAGTCTGGCCAGCCACAGATTTTACTTCGAAGTATTAAGTGTACCAAAATGTGTTGTTTTAGTTCAAAATATCAAGAGTTTTTTCTAGGTGCTGAGGACATACTTCGAATTATCGAGAGGTCCGTATTATAGAAGGTTTGAATTATCGAGAGTCGACTGTATATATATTATGATGTTCTACAATTTTTGATTACGCATACATTATTAGAATACACCAATGGATCGATAAGATTATATAATTTTTGTATGAGAATTACTTTAACTCACAATTCAAATTATAAACTATAAATTAATTCAAATTATCACTGTAATAGCATATTTTTGAAAATTAAAATAATTGATGAAAGCAAACATTTTAAAATCTGGAGCTAACAGTAGTGTATGTCCCCAGATTAAAAATTCTTGTTTGAAAATATTTTGGTCTCTACAAATGATGTTTGAAGCATTTGAATAACCTTTTTTTTATATATTATTAGCTAAGATTTTTCAGAACATTTAAGGTATCCAACTACTTGCGACAATTTTTTAAAAAAAAAATGGAGATATGGCGATGTTTTTGTTGTTTTTACATATGTTTAGTATATTTTAAGAAAAATAGGCTAAAATTAAGAAGAAAAAAATTATTTGTAGTAAAATGGGAAAAAAATGGGTAAAAATTGACAAGAAACATAAACACGGCCCATTTTGAATCAAAAGTTTATGAACAAATTTTGAATTTTTCAATTCTGATGTGTTGCTATGTTATTCATTTTTGAAATGACCTTTAGGATAAGAGATATTTTAATTTTTATAAAAACTAGAGCACTTTATCTCAGTTATTATATGAAATTGCTTAAAAACCAGTGATTGTATTCACATAAGGGACTGTAAATTTTGTAATAAAACAGTGATTGATCAATCTGAAGGTTAAAACAATTCTACTATTACACACAAAGAATTTCACAATTATTTATTTTCAAAACTTTTTTAGCAATCGCTGTCCCCGTTTGAGCGTTTAAAAAAAAACACATTTCGAGTAAAACGCGTTTTAAAGTATGCCATCTTGCTTGAAGTAGTGGTATCTGCTTTTACTAAAACACTTGTAATTTTTGTTCTAGTGAATGGAAAATAACAAACTTGGTATTTTAATAAAGCTAATAACGTGGCTGATAAAATAAAATTATAAAAGCATTATCACCTTTTGGAAAAATTCATAATTTTAGAATAGTCGGATACCTTAAAGAGTTCTATGAGTCGATAAAGTTTGAAGAACACTGTTTTAAACGAAAATCCTTTTTTAAATATTCTACTCAGAGAAGAATTTTAAGGCTCTATTTCCACTTCCTTCAACAACCATCTTTCTGCTCTTCAGTTAGAAAACAGGAAATTACCTTTAAACGACATATTCCAAAGATCCTCCATAAAATTACACTTTAGACCACTTGGTCCACTTCATCATACCTGAAAGGCTTGACCAAAGGCGATACTATCCACACATCAAACACTCCAAACCATGAAGAGAAACTTCCCTTGTTTCCCCCAAGGGGGTGATGTACCCAACTTGACGAATTCTTCGGCCAGGCGAGAGGGACATTTGGAACCTTTAATCCTTAAGCTGAACGCGTGGGCGGTTAGTTCGACACGGTAGAACGATTTGACGTTCGAATTCCACCCCCGCCGGCAGATATGTTAACAGAGGATTAGGGATGTGCGAGAAATGGACCTAAAATGGCAAGAGAGGGATGTAGCATTTCACTTAAATTTGAACTGACCAGTCGTAACTCATGGCTTCAAAGTGGCGAATGGAAAATGTATTTGCTAGCGCTTGAGTTCACCAGTTGATTGCTTTCTGACGCTACAGGGTCTGGTCAGTATACTTTAAACACAATTTCAGATAGGGTACTCCATGGGTTGGCGAGGGTTAGCTATATTCATTGGATGGTACTCCACTGATATTCAGTCTGTGTATAAGGAATTTGACACTTCCAAAAAGTTTAAATAAATCTTATTTTAAGACGGTTGTTGATTAATATAAAACTATAGCTAAACCTTGGACAAGGTTAATTTATAGCTAAACTTCGGATAATTTTTAACTGTAGACCAACCTCGTATTAGCATAAATACCGTAAAATGCGGCGTATAATGCGCAACTATACTTTGAAGCAACATTTTTAAATTTTTATTAGTAAATTCGTCGCATAACGCGCAACCCCTATTTTACGAAGAAACCAGAAATGTATTTGTGCAATTTTCTCATGTTTTGATGTCATTTTTATTCGAAGTATTATCACATTTTTGAAAAAACAGTACATTTCTAGAACTACAGCCCTTTAAGTTAAAAAAGAATGCAATTTCTTTTAAATAGACAGTATTTCGATCAATACAGATGTCGGTTTTTTTTATGCTCATCTCTTTTTTATTTTTAAGGCTACACAGTACACTACAAATTTCAATCATACAGAAAAAAAAATTATTTTTTTGCCTTTTCTTGTGGCCCATATCATTGGGAAACTTACCACCAAATTTCAGATCTGCTAAAAAATTAGTTTTGAAGATATTTGAAGTTTTTGAGCTTAGTTTTTTTTTGTTTAGGCTTCATTTTAAAGCAATTTTTTCACTCTTAAATTGAAATAGTAACATAAAATTGGGAGTTGATAATACATTAATGAGAGGTTTAAATCAACGATCTCCAATCAGTGGTCCATGAAAAAATTTTCAACTGGCCACAGAAAAATTGGGACTTACAGTTAAAAATGTTCAATATATATTTAAATTAACTTAAATTTCTCAAAAAATAATTAGTTTATAACTCTATTATCTTTCATGGGTACATCTTCCATTAATAAAATAAAAGTTTTCTGATTATTATTACCGTATTTACTCGAATCTAAGCTGCATTACTTTTCCATTGTTAATGCTACTGAATATTGGGTGCGACTTAGAATCGAAGGCAAAAATTTGTTATGTAGGGGAAATTGAATTTCTACCCCTTTCAAAAGGAAAAATGTAACCGTCCATGCGAGCCATTTGCATTGATGACATCCCATTCCGCTATATCTCTAATATTCAGTCTGTCCTAAACATCGTTGTCCGCTCGTATTTAGGAAATTTTTTTTGTTTACGCTTTCTTTTAATCACCTAAACATCAAAGATATCGGTAATAGTGTCATAACGAGAGAGAGAGAATTCACTATGACGCAAGTAGGGAAAAGTGAGGATATTTCATATGCAGAAAAAAATGGAAACAGAGCAGCTGTCGCTAAAAATTTGACAAGGATGAAACAAATATACACCGATGGTGTAAGCAAAATCATATAAATTTTGCTTATAAAAGTGTTCAACAACCCTTAATAACTATGAATGTGTGTATTTACCTTTTTCCCCTTAAATTCATATTAGTGGTCCGCCAAATATGAAATTATGAAGTGGTCCATGAATTTTTAAAGATTGATGACCTCTGGCTTAAGCATTTTAATAACATAGAATATTTGAATTGTTGATGATAATTTTATAGGATTTTTAATAACGGAAAGATAATTTATTTAATTACATATGTAAGTATGGAGAACACTGAAAAAAATACTGAAAGAAAAAACATAATTAAGTCACGTATGATTTAAAAAAATATGTTTGTATAAGAACTTTGATTTCAAATTCTTTATTATATTTTAACCTTAGACAGTATCTATTAAAATATCTATTAAATTTTATAATTATTGCAAGTCAAAGTTTCCGAAATAGTGATTAAAATTCACTTGGTAATAAATTATTTGTACTATTGCATTCCAATTTAGCATTAAAATATTTTTAAAAGTTATATAACTAAAAATTGGGTTGAACGCCTCCAGAGAGAAAATTAAACATCCTAACAAATTTAAAACTCTTTATATTTTTAATATCTGTGATAATCTAATTGATATTTTGCGTGCCCTTCTAAAATAAATTATTCATCTAACAAGAATTATTTTAGAATATTCAAAAATGTTTTATATATTCTGTCATTTTTTTTATTATATTAAAAATATTTCAGAAAGTATATGAGAAAAATCATTACAGAAAATATTAAATAAAAAGAAAAGGGATTTAGGAAATGGTTTTTATTTATTTTTTAAAAATATAACAGCAATCCTACCATTTTGAAAGTAAAATTTATTTACTTCAATTTAATTTATTTTATCTTACTTTATTTATTTTATTCTACACATTTTAAAAAAAAAAAAGATAGTATAAAATAAGGAAATATGTGTAAATAACTATAGTAGTTTCTTCAGAAAAATATAGTTCGTTATTAATAAAGATTTATCTCAATCAAAATGAAAATATTAAAAATGATCTTAAGAAATATGAAGATAATTTTTAACTTAGTTTGGAGTTTTAGTAATTTAATGGTTTTATACATTTCTTTAATAAAGATTACACCCATATTAAAATATTCAATTAAAAAAAACAACGAAATTATCAAAAAGTTAGAAAAATAATTATCTTTTTCTGAGCCTTTAAAAGTATGAGAGCATAATGGAAATCATTCAGCGATTTTTTTTTACAAAAAAAGAAACGGAATAAAATGCGAACACAAATATCGATTATTATAATTTAATTTTTTTAATCCATGAAAAGAAACAGGAATAAATTATATTGAAAAAATGCAAAAAGGATGAATTAGAAACTGTTTCTAATTTTAAGAGAAAATCCAAAATTCAATTATATGAGGATCAGAGTATATATCAAATTTAAAGTAGGTATTCAAAATATTGCGCCTATAAAAGATTTTTTTGATGGATCTATTTGAATTCCATACAGAATAAAATAAAAAGAGAAAATATTTTTAAATTAAAAAAAATCGTTTGACTATATGACAAACAGGTTTCAAAAATAAATTAAAGCATTTTTTTAAAAATTTTATTTTTAGCGCGAATAAAAATAAGCCATCTAAAAAATACACTCAGTTTTGGAAAAAAAAAAAGTTCAAATTATTTTTATAAAAGATTTCTATTTGAATTATCAAATGTCAGCTTTTAATTAGGTAATCTTATTTTGAAATGTAACATTAAAAAAAAATGAAAGATTCTACAGGGGAAAAAAATTTATATATTAACTCCTTTGAATATTTCACTTTGCAAATGTAATCAAATTCTGGTACACAAAGAAAATGCAAAGCTATTAAAAAGAGAGAAAATATAAAGCTCAGAAGACAAGATGAAGAACACAAGATGTAAAACTATTTAAAATAAAGCTTTGTAACAAATTAATTAAAAAATATCATTTTCTTATAATGTTTCTTTGAAATTAAAAATTTCAAATTAACTTTATGTTAGTTTTATTTAAACATGAAATTTTCAACCCTTACAGTATTGATCAGATTTTTGCAAATAAATTACACATATTTTAACTATTATATATTCCAGAGGTGAGAGCGTAAGTGTTTATTGACGGCGCTCTATAAATCAACACTGTTGGCAACGGGCCTCGTCATTTTGAACCATCGTCAAAGGACGAGAGTGAGACCTGAGATAATCTTCCCCTCTTCAAACTTCCACACCACGCCAATGGCAGAGCATCCCAAAGACGTTCAAAAGAGTTTACAAAAGACAGCAAATTCCATGGGAGAAAAGAAATATCGCTTGATCAAAGCTTGTTGATCGTACATTTTACAATTATGTGAAAAAGATATGCCTCTGAGGTGTGAGGAACTTTTTTCCACTTTATTTTAATCCTTCTTCGCTAAAAAAAATATTCCCTCAAATTGCAATATTATATTTGGCTTTTATTCCATTAGAAAAAAAACCTACATAAGAAACATTCACTCAGTTTTCTTCTGAATTAAACAAATCATACAAGTACTGGCATTGTCTTTTAAAACCAAATTTCCACTTCCGAAATTTACTTTAACCAATAGAACCCAAGATTTCAAATTAAGCTCTTAACACTTTATAAAGCCGTGATAAGTATACTTCCCCCCAAATTCATTAATTAAAAAAATAATGAATTAATATGAAGCTATTTCCCCATCTATGATTTGTGCTGCTTCGGCTAGCACGGTAACTGATTTCTGAATTTTCAAATCATAAAAGCAAAGGATGATCAGTAAGTTTCCTGAGAAACAAGAAAACTGTTCCAAATGACGTGCAATTGACTAAAGTTGGTGACCATCTGTCTACTTTACTAAAAACATATAGACGTTGCTGTTTGTGCTTCACTAACGCATATGAGAAAAGAACAAGATACGTTTGCAATGCCCCACTATGTGTTGATCTCTGTTTTCAGAAATTTTACGAAAAGTAATATGTATAAAATCTTAAACATTTGAATACAAAATATGTATCTAGTTTATAATTCTATTAGTAAATTATAAAATTACAATATTATATATAAGTGGACCCCAAAAGTGTTCGTACACTTGCAATTTCCTATAAAATTTAATATTTTCGACTAATAAAAACTAATATATTCGAATTGTAATTTTTTTCTGATATCTGCAACTTATTCTTAATGAAATGACATAATTAATATTTTTAAAATAGTATAACTATTATTTTTAAAAAATAATAATCAAAAAGCTACTGAAAAGTCTTTGTACACTTAACAAAAATCTCAACATAGCTTTAAATATTGTATTTCTTTCTTTTATACTTAGTAGGATATTTTTTAGTATCTACAACAACTTTTAAATGTTTTGGTATAGATTTAATTAGTTTTTTGTAACTTCTGCTTCGATTTTCCTCCATGCTTATGTGATTATTGATTTACTTCCCATTATGTGTTTATACGTCATGTTTTCTTTCCTTTTTAAATCAAATTCTCATCAAGTATGTTCTACTAGGCTAAATAAATTGATTGAGGAGGTGTTTTAAGAATATTGGGACAGTTATAGAGACAGACACCAGTGGTGTACATTGAGAGCAGTTCGCTTGGCGTCCTTATCTTGTTAAAAAATGAAGTCGTCTCCTATATTCAAATTTTGGGTGGATAATTAAAAATTTCTCTATAAAATATTTAAATGGAGCTCATGATTCTCAATACCATCCAAAATTGAGCGATTCACTCCCCACGAAGAACTCACCTCATGCTAAGCATGAGGTGAGTGTTCTTGTTCCAAACAACATACGCAAATACCTCATTAGCATATAGTGTTTTGTTAATATTCTCTTAATTCTCATTTTATTTACAAACTATTACATGCCTATCAGAACGAAAATGTTAATTTTCTCGCATCATTTGCTGTCTTTCGTTTTCTGTTTCTCAGAATTTTTGTTTTTTTTTTTTTTTTTTTTTTTTTTTTTTTTTTTTTTTTTTTTTTTAGAGATTTTAAATTATCCACCCAAAATTTGAATATAGGAGACGACTTCATTTTTTAACAAGATAATGACGCCAAGCGAACTGCTCTCAATGTACGCCACTGGTGTTTCTCTAACTGTCCCCAAATTCTTAAAACACCTCTTCAATCCGTTTATTTAGCCCAGTAGAACATACTTGATGAGAATTTGATTTAAAAAAGAAAGAAAACATGACGCATAAACACATAATGGGAAGTAAATCAATAATCCCATAAGCATGGAGGAAAATCGATGCAGAAGTTACAAAAAACTAATTAAATCTATACCAAAACATTTAAAAGTTGCTGCGGAGACTAAAAAATATCCTACTAAGAACTAAATTAAGAAAGAAATACAATATTTAAAGCTGTGTAGAGATTTTTGTTAAGTGTACGAAGACTTTTGTGGCGTAATTTTTCATTAGCTTTTTGATTATTAATTTTTAAAAATAATAGTTATACTATTTTTAAAAAATTGGTCATGTCATTCCATTAAAAACAAATTGCAGATATCAGAAAAAAATTACATTTCCGATATATTAATTTTTATGAGTCGAAAACATTTAAATTGTATAGGAAATTGCAAGTGTACGAACACTTTTGGGGCACACACACACACACACACACACACACACACACACACACACACACAACACACACACACACACACACACACACACACACACACACACACACACACACACACACACACAACACACACACACACACACACACACACACACACACCACACACACACACACACACACAACACACACACACACACACACACACACACACACACACACACACACACACACTGTATATATATATAGTATTTACAAAATTATGTTTTTTAAATACCATGTAATGCGATATGAAAAGAAATGCAAAACGTAAGATGTTCTACCTTTGAATATCTCCCAGTGAGCATTGGAAGACTTGCTCCCCAATAAAAAATAGTCTTAAAAACCAAATTAATTTTAGGTAATAATCTAAATCAGTGGTATGGTGGTTAGCAACACTGACTTCTGTTCCGTTGGGCCTGGGTTCGAATCCCATAGAAGACATGGATGATTGTAAATGTATACAGAACCTTCGCGGCATGGGGTACTCAAAATAGCCGTCGAGCTGCTATCCTCACGCGAGGTTGGTAGAAGGGGGAAGAGAGGTGGGAGACCCCTGACCACTTCCAGGGTGTTCTCCCTCAAAATTGGGGTGGAACCGAGCCAAATCGTACTGTCACCTGCGTGATGCGCAAAGCTATGGCTAACGACAGGCGTACAATCTAGCCCGATGCCATGATGAATTTCGCGGGCCTTGATTTGACTATGTCAGACAGGTGGCATTAGCAACAACAAAAGCGGTTCTTTAACTTTCGATCGTCGCGGACTCTATGTATCAATCTGACATCGTGGCTCCCAAGAGATTTTGAACATCCCTCCCTGACTTCTGAGGGATTTAAAGATTCCTTAATCATCCCAAGACTCTTTTTGCTACTCGAACAGACTTTTTAAACACTTCTATGTGTTCTTCGTTTTTTTTTTTAAAGTTATAGCCATAAAGTTGGAAACAATATAAATATACATTAATATTCTTGATCAAAAAACATTTTCTAGTAGAGTTTTTTCATAAGAGACAATTTAATGATCTAATCAAGGAAGGCATACCTTTCAATTTTGCCACGAGGCTTTTCAGAGTATGTGAAAGAGGGAAATCTTAACATTAATTGAGAGACCTTCGCGGATCCTCTAAAAAGGCACTGGGGGAGGTCAGCAGACCATAGTTTAAGAACCACTGATCTAAATGAATTCCTTTTTCAATTCATACTATTAGTTCACACTCTCTCCCTATATATATACATATCTTGTTCAAATTTTCAATCCATAATAAAATACTTTCTATCCATACTTTCAATTTCAAATAATCTTTTCAAACTTGTAGTGGATGATGCTTGATGTTAATATAGTTTTTTCAAATATTAATTCATTACTTATATTAAAAAATGAATAAATAGTAACAAACAAAAATAATAGTCACAGCATATATAGAAAGAAAACTCGTTTGTTGTGTCCCTGTAGTGCAATGAATAGTGCGTTGGACTTCTAATCCAAGGTCGTGGTTTCGAATCCTACCTGAAATGGCTTAATTTCTGAGATTGTGATTTCTTTTTTATTTTACCATTTTATTAGAATAATTAAATTTAATTAACGAATAAACAGTAACAAACAAAAAATAGTCCAACACCATATCTAGTAAAAAAAATCGCTTTCTATTTTGTCACTTAATAGTGTGGTTCTGTCATATGTATATACATACTTATATTAATTGTGACTATTTAATAAAAACTAACTAAAATAAAATTTTTCTTTGTTGACCTAAGTAGGAATTGACTTAATTTTTTTTATATTACTTGTTATATACCAATCTCAGTTCCAAGAAAGTTTTAGCAGAACATTACTAGAAAAATATAACCCTAGAAAGTGTTAAATTCGCAGCAGACAGTCTATCCTTCTATAAGCAAAGCATTCCTTCGAATGACCCCGACAAAACAAGACCGGCGGCGGTATTAAAAGAAATTGTCCATTCCGATACGCTTGGAGGGGTGTAATGAAATACTATTTTCTCTTCCTCTGTTACCAAATGTTCAGTCTTGCCAGGGCCCGGTACATGACAGTGACGTGGGAAATTAATCTGTCCGTCGGGTGCCCGGGCCCGAAGACCGCCGAACCGTGGCCCGTGGGAACCGGAAGTTCCGACAAGGAATGCCACTGATACAGCGTTTTGCTGAGGTAGTGAACCGTATTTTCACGCTGCCCCGTCTACAACGAGTTTATTAAACAGCGGCAGGTTGCTGAGCCAAGGGTCTCTCTTCACGGGTAGTTGAAGCAGGAAGATGCCTGCTCATGGTCATCTTCACAGATAGCGGCCACTGGTCTGTGGATTAAAATCTGCATGGAATGTCACTCGTTGTAAAGTGTAATAATTTTCGAACGGCTGGTGATTGTTATGGGTATTGTTCGCTGTAAATGGTATAGAAATTACCTTCATGTTTATATGGAGGGATAATCTTTGTTCAAAAAGGGAAATTTTATGAAGCCTTTTCTAAACCAGGAAACTTTGCGACTTATTTGTGATCCACAAGCTCTATTTTTTTAATTTCAATTTCACCTTCAATCGGGAAATAATGCGTAAGATTATTCAAATAGCAGACATAGTCTCAAGATCTATTTCAGGTTAGTCGGATACCTTAAATATGACTCTGACTACTTGTGACAACTTTAAAAAAAATGGAGATATGGGGATTTTTTGTTGTTGTGGTTTTCAGATTTGATTAATACATTTTAAGAAAAATATGCTAACATTAAGAAGAGAAAAAGAAATTATTTTTACTAAAATGTGTAAAAATTTGCAAAAAATAACATAAGCGCGGTCCATTCCATTCCTAAAGTGTATGAACAAATTTTCAATTCTGATGTGTTGCTATGTTATTCCTTTTTGAAATGACCTTCAGGATCAGATATATTTTAATTTTTACAAAAACTAAAGCCCTTTATCTTAGTTATTACATGAAATTGCTTCAAAAAACAGTGGTTATATTGATATAAGAGGCTGTAAATTTTGTAGCAAAACAGTGATTGATAAATCTGAAGGTTTTAAAATACATTACTATTAGACAGAACAGACACAAAAAATTTCTGTTCATTATTTTTTTTAGCAATCACTATCCCCGTTTAAGCATTTAAAAAAACACACACATTTTGTGTGAAACGCGTTTTAAAGTAAGACATCTTGTTTAAAGTAATGGCCCCTTCTTTTACTAAAACAGTTGTAGTTTTTATTCTAATGAACGGAAAATAATAAACTTGGTATTTTTATAAAGCTAAAAAGATGGCATATAAAATAAAATCATAAAAAAAATTTGTTAATTTTTTGGCAAAATTGACAAATTTTGGGTAGTCGGATAACTTAATAGGGTGGATAGAAATTTTTTTTTCAGAATTTCTTAGCCCACCTGCATAAACAAGATATTTCATGGTATATAGACAAATGGAAAAATAAAATAAAAAATTAATTTTTGTGTGTTAATTACTTCCACAAGGGAAATGAAGTTTAGGTATTTGAGCTTTTTTATGGAGAAAAGTCAAAGCAGTTTTTACTAAAGAAAAACACGTATTTTAGTACTTTTTAACATTTATTACGTTGAGAGGACACCTGCTAAATAGTGACAAGAAAAAAAAAACGTTAGGTACATCTAACAGCTTTTCTAGCATTGAATTTTTTTTAAAAAAAATATTTGCTGTCGAAATAGCAGAGTACGATAAAGCGGAAGAGAGAAAAAAACTTGGATCGCGGACAGATTCGACGGCACGGGGTGAGAGCTGGGGTCATGAAATGTTGCAATGTATACTGTTCACTACCCAGAACTCATTTATCAATAATTATCGTTTTTGGCTATTTATTTTATAGAAAACTAATTTTATTTTGAATCTAAAATCATCTATCCAAAATTAGGTATTTTCTCATTTTTTCCGAAAATTAAATCTTTTTACTGCAATATTAAATTCTGAAATAATTTTTTATCTAACTATTTCTATCCTAATTTTCCATATCATAGAACATCTTTCTCACATAGGTAGGTTTCGATTATCAATACTTTTTTCGCCACAAAACTACGATCCACTCTAATGTACATCATAAACTGCCAAATAAAAATCTTGTTGTTTGTTATTAGGTTATAAATTGCATATTTATACCATTATCTAAATAATCTTATTATAGATCAGGTGTCGGCAACCATTTAGCTGTGGCGTGTTAAACCAATCTACCCATATGAATCAGCGTGTCACACAGTAAGACATTTTCGAAACAATTCGATTTCCACGATAATGTATGCTGAGTTAAAGAATAGAGGTCAATAATATAGATTTATAGTTTTATTATATATTAATTTTGCATTATTTAAAGATATTTCTTAGCACAAGAATAAAAAGCATAAAAAAATGTAACAATTTCTTCAACAGAAAAATTAAAATTTATTAAAATAATAGGCAACCTAAAATAAAAGTATTCCCCTTCATTATAATTAAAAAATTTTTTTACTTCGAACCTAGTGCTTGCACCGCTCTATTTTAATATTGCAATATCGGGACTAAAATTTGTAACACAAATCTGAACATTCATTGTTAAGCAATTTCTTTGGGGACTCGAAATATTTTTCATATGAGGAAAGATTTTTTCTTAGATATGTAGAATCAAAAAAGGAAAGCAGAGTACATGCAATTTTCTCTCCTTAAATAATTAAATTTCTCCATTAATGACATTTAATAGTTTATAAAATAACTGTAAATTTATTTTTAGAGTTATCTTTCAGATATTTTCGTAATTCCGTAAATGTACATAATTTTTAAGATGTTTTTCAAATAAGGTTCCTTAGAAATGTATCAACTTCCATCCATTAAAAAAGTGACAATTTTGCTGAGTAGTGCAGAGTACTACTGAGAATTGCATGCGTGCCATAGATTGCTGACTCTTGATATAGATTGGGGATTTTCCCGCAAATTTCGATGTTAAAATATCAAAAATTTCAAATTACCAAAAAATAATGTATCCTTTTCACTATCACATCCAATTACTAGACTATAAGTTCTATAATCCTCTAAAAGTTTAGAAAAGAAGTATTAAAATGCTTACCATCAATCTCCACTAGAAACCTTGCAGACTTCCCTACGACGAGGCACCCACAGGAATGGATAGAAACTCTTCCAATCTCGGGCATAATCAAAACTGGACGCCGCAGCACAACATGCGAGACGTTGTTGAAAACCCTGATCCTGATCCATTCCATAGTCTCCTCATCTCCAGCAGGAAACTGAGCTTTGTATATCAAAGTTTTTGATTCACAATCAGCAGCGAGCTTCAAGGTCTTTGTTCGGATAACAACGTGAACCTCATTAAAGATGTGGGGAACATAAGCCTCTACTTTTATACGAGATCCAGGTTTGACAACTTCAGGTATTGAGACCTGCAGATCCGTAATGGCTTTCTCAACAAAAACTTTCCATGGAGTTAGTGAACTTATGGCACTAACTTTGTTTTTGGCGGAAAAAAATACACTGCATATACCAAACAGAACGAATCTGTGAGTAAAAGAACAGTTAGCAACTTCAGTGTTGTAGTGGCCCTTCGACAAGTGATCGCATTTACACACTATAGTCCACGCACAATGTACATCAGTACCTTTGGAAAATTTTGCTGTAAATTTAATTCCAGAATTAGTTTTGACAAACAGGTTTGAACGCAGAGGCTCGGTAAATAAATCGATGATGGGATCTTGAACGATGATTGATGTTTCGTTAAATACTTGACTGACTGGATTTGAAACAATGGCATGAACTACGAATCTACCTGATTCTTGAAAGGCATATGACAAAGAAAACATTTCCGATGATTCCTGAAAAAAAATTATAGAATGATCTGTATGATTGAGAATTTTCATTTTCACTGAAATTTTATTCAAATCTGAATTTGGAAAGATATTGGTGCACACTTGAATCGTTTCGTTGGTTTTAACTGCATTTTTAACTTCCAAAGTGACTTTTTTCAGTTCAGGAAATATTTCGAATAAAATTTTGCGAGAAGTGAGGGTGATGGCTCCATCAGAAAAATGTACAAAACACTGGTATTTTCCAATTTCGGGAAAATTCCATTTCAATACACGTTCGAAAACGTTGCATATTTTACGATCCGGCGCAGGCAGAATTACAGCTGTCAGTCTATGAAAATAGTTACATATCAATTCCATTTTCCATATTCTGTTATTGGTGACAGTAGTTGAAATTTGAAGCTCTGCTGGTGAATCTAACAAAATAACTTGAGGAGATTTTAGATGGACTGAGAAATAAATCCGGTGAACAGCAATCTAAAAAATAATTGAATACATTTATTATAATAAAAAAAAATATATATAACTAAATAGATAAAATGTAGACATTTCCATACGTAACATTTTTCTGATCTACTTGTTCTAATACAGTAGTTCCCAAACCTACTGTGCACTTTTTTACACCAAAAACTTAGCCCGGAACCCCCAAGCGGGATAAATCAATTTCAATGCATAGTAGAAAATTTATAAGTTAAATTTTAATGCCCTGAATGGTAAACGTAGAAGTAAAAATCTATATATATATAAATGGATATTTGTGTAAATATGAAAGCGCTTCACTCCAACACCGATCACTATGAAACTCCAACACCGATCACTTGGCATGTATATGTACTTTTTTTGGAGAAGGTACATCTTTGTTGCAGCTCCTCACCAGGTGGCGCTACAGCACGTCCACTTCTGCACCATTCAATCAATCGCCAAGTTGCTAACACGATCGCCAAGCCCAGAGAAATTTGGTTTGGATAGGTTCTTCTTTAACGTTATCTATCTTTTTAAAATGGGTGTCTCTATGTACGAAATCGCTTCACTCCAACACCCTTCAACCGATTACTATGAAAATTGGCATGTAAATGTAATTTTTTGTGCTATCCCCTTTGTTGCAACTCCCCACTAGGTGGCCCTACAGCAAAACAACTTCTGTCTCGTTCAATCAATCGCCAAGTTGCCAACGTGGTCGCCAAAAATAATACCAACTTGGATCTGTCACCAACATTTCGCTATCTTTCCATTGAATCGCCATTATAATGTAAGGAACGGCTTCATTTGCGAATATTATAATTTTAACATAAAATAAATACAACAGAAAATAATATTAACGTTATACACACCCAGATATAAATTATTTACACTATTTTAAGCGTTAATTACGCAAAATTTGTAACAATGTGTTACTTTTGCTGAGCAGAGATTAGCTTAGGAAGGTGTTTTCAAAATATGACCTATAAGAGAGTTACGCGGCGTTATAAATAAAAGAATCTTTTTTTATTAGCTGTTAGACCTTCAGACTTTAAATTTAACAAATATGGGTTTTTTGATCAGCTGAGATATGCAAAGAGCTTTTTTTTTTTGTTTAATTTTCAATTCACGTAAAATTAACATTAAAAACTTCTTTATCTTTCAATCTGTATTGTTTAATTTTTTCAATTCAACCATGCGAAGAACGGATGTACCAGCTAGTAAAGTATAAATAAAACAATATGATATCTGACGTAGTATTAATCAAATTATAACTTTTGCATTTAAAGATAGAATAATTTTTTTTCAATAAGATGGGTGAACCAATGATATGGTTATCTTCACACAATACAAATAATACTTCTGCATTTTGTTCAACGCTAAGAAACATGTATTGCTTTCACTTCGCATATCGGGATCAGGCGAAAAACAAAACTAAACTGCTGATGAGGCGTACAATTCTTTTGTGCTGCCATATTTTAGACTAGTTCTTGCAAGTAGCGACGAGGTTCCTTTTATATTTAAACCTGGATAGACGGCCGCACACGCGATCGGCTCGACTTTCACAGGATGATGTTTGTCATTACTTGGACATAAAAAAAATTTTTATCTAAAAGAAAATTTAATTTTTGTTCCAAATTTTTTTAGTACAAAAAATTATCACATGAAATTTATTTTATCTGTCATAGTAATAGAAATGGTTTATAAATATTTTAATCAACAATGGCAGCACCGAATGCAGAAGTGTGTGAATGCTGAAGGGAACTACTTTGAAGGTGATACTGACACGGAGAACTGATTTTGTACGTACAACGATTTATTGGACTAGTCTCGTTTTTTTTTTTGCGTGTGTGTGTGTCACAATTCGTATACCTTCAAAACATTCAAAAAAAAAAAAAATTCAAACATTGAAATGAGTAACATAATGAAAATAAATGATTGAATAAACCTACACATGCACACAGAAAACAGGTTTAAATTTAATAATAATACAATTTAAAACTTATATTTTTTCTCTTATTCAAAAAACACAAAGTTTCCCAAATTGCAGTGAAAGAAAATGCTTATTAGCTATGCGTGTCTAAATTATTCCTTTAAATAAAAAAAAAATATAGGAAATTTCTCAAAACAGCATTTATTATGATTTGTTTAAAATTAAAAAATAATGTTCAAGCAATATCACCTGCTTGAATACAAATTATAATGAAAATCAAGTAAAAAAATAAAAACACGAAAAACAATTCATTTAAGCAAATATTTTTTTTCTCTCGAGCCATTAGAAATTTATTCTGGAGGACTTAACAAATATTTTTTCTTCTCTTTGTGTGTGTCTTTTTTCTTCGACTAAATTATAATTTGAAATCTAAAAACAGTTTTATCAAAATGTTTGTTTCTGCCAAAGGAAGTTTAAGGATGAATTTCGTTAATTGTATTGTTTTTCAAAAAATTTTACAGTGCATTGTTTCAGTTTTAGAAAAAAAATTAACAATCAAACTAACTTGTACGAGTGTGTTTTTTTTATGGAAAAAGTTCTTTTTAGTTTTATTTATACGCATCATTAAAAAAAAATAACAATGAAAATATTTTTTAAAAAACTAAAATAGTTTTAAATTACATTTTAATCTATTCAGTTTACTTAACATGTATAATGTATTAAATGTATAACATATTAAATCTCTTAACTGAATTCGGAATTGTGATTTTGCAAAAAGAGTATAAAATTTTTGATTTTTTAGTGTCACTTGAATTAGAATATGCGTATAAAATTGTTTTAAAATATTATTTTATTGAAAAAATGATTTTAACACAAATTTTGCAAAAAGTGAAGAAAAATGACATATTTCCACAACATACTTCTTTTATGAAAATGGTTTTACTCGTACAGTGGCACACAAGAAGGAAGTAGGGGGGGGGGCAGAGTCCACGGGTCCGGAATTCCTTTCCCCCATCAACCTTGATTTTTTTCCGATCAATTATAATCATATGAATGTAGTTCATAAAATTTAATTTAGCATTTGTTATTAGCAATTTGCTTTATTAATTAATGCTAACTATTTATTCAATAACCTATTTTTTACTGTTATATGTTCCCGGCCAATCGACAAAATCCAAGTAATAAGTTTGATGACGTTTCGGGTATGATATGAGAATGGTAAACTTTCAACCCCCTCCCCCCTAAAAAATTCCTGTGTGCGACACTGGCTTCTATTATTAAAATATTTTGCCTATATATAGGAAAGGCTTCTCTACAGAGTTCGAACTGAAATTTTTTTTATAAATATGTATTTTAGAAGTGGATTTAATCATATTTTAGTGTATCAAAGTAGAGAAATTTTAAGTAAAAATACCGATTACTATTGCACAATGGATCGTAACACTAAAAATAATGTGGATTTTTCAAAAATCCTAGTTCATGTTCTGTATAGAAATTCTAGCTGTAAAGGGTGGTCCCAAATTCATGTTACATAAAAGAAAAGCGAAATGGAGCTATTGGTTGATTGCGTTGCCGGCAGAAGGCAGTAGATGTCCAGTCACCGTTTAACATGATGCATCTCAGTAGAGGCAAGCGTCGTCATTCGCAATTGTGCTGACGTCTACGATGGGAGACTACGTATGTGCAGACGTGCGTTACATGTACGGCCGTGCAAAAGGTAACAGCAGAGCTGAACTACGAATGAATCATGCGCAGTTTCCTGATCAACGAATGCCGAATCAAAAACTTTTTCAGTGGTTGCATGATTAACTTTGTGAAACACGTTCGTTCCACGTCATCAGACATAATGCTGGTCAACGAAAAGCTGTACGCAGTCCAAGCCTGTAAGAAATCATCTTGAACGTTGAGGCTGATAGACCAGAGTCAAGTACAAGAGCTGGTGCTCATCACGTAAGTGTGAGTCGTCAGACTGTATAGTGTTAAGCGATTCTTCGACTGCCAGTGGGTGGTACAGCAATGAGCGCTGCAGCTATACTTATAGCTTACGTGCTGAACAGTTATGGAAAGTTATTATAAACATTACACTTGTTAACGACGCTTTCAATAAACATTTTGACTTTTCTTTTGTGTCTTATTTTTTGTGTTTGTGCTTCACCGCGTCACTTGCACCCATACATTCTCAAACAATAAATGATTTTGACAATATCCTCTACCTACCCTTAAAGTTTGTACCATCAATTCAGGACCCCCTGTATATATGGGCAAAATATTATTATTATAGTAGTTATTTTCGTAAGAGGTGAAAGTTTTAAAAATATGTCATTTTTCTGTATTTTTCACCAAAAAAATAATTGCATTTAAATAATTTTTTCTTGAAACAATATACTTAAATCAATTTTATACTTGTATTCTAATTCTAAACTGACACTGAATATGTATAAAAAATCATTTGTACACCTTTTCAAAATGACGGTAGATCGGAACTCAAACAGTCACCTAAAATGTGTAATGCATTCAACTTTCAGTACAGAATGTAGGAAATATTTAAAAATATATAACAGTAAAGGAAGGTTATGGAGAGCTTATAATCTATCAAATAGAAATGTGTAATTTACTAGTATTATTACTTTTTGTCCTTTTTATTTTAAATCTTTTAGTTATTAAAAATTTAAATAAAGAAGACTATTTCTAACAATTTATTACAAAATTAGTTTAAAAAGTACTAAAAATTTCCAATTGAAATGTTTTATCGCAACAAATTTAGTTCCGTATTTCAATTTTTCAAATCAGTGGTGCAAGTAATAGGAACATGATTAGATCAAAAAAAGAAGGCGGAATTGGTGGGAAGGATTAATTTTTACACATTTTTTATCTGAAGAATTTCAAGTATTGAGCGTAAGTTAAAGACATTTGTTTTCAAATGAGAATCTGGTGTATTCTTCTGAAAAAGTATTTCAATAATTCAGTAACTTTTTTTCAAAATAAAATGTCAATAGAACATTTTCATAAAATTTCTTTTGCCTTCTTTTGCTTGATGCCCCAATGGAAACAAAATCTTAATTATTGCATATGAGAATTTTGCGCAACTAATTTTATACCACGGTATTCGTTTTGCCTGAATACTATTGTTGATTTATATGAACATCTTTATCAAATTCCATTTCAATTCTACTGTTAAAATTTCATTTAAATATCACTTTCAAGAGAGAGAGAGAGTTTCATATCGATATTACTACTGAATTTCAAATAATCACCATTGTTTAGTTTAATACTAACTATTATATAGCTACTATTTAGTTTAATAATAACTATTAAATTTCACTTGAGTGCACGATTTAATTTCATTTTTCTACAGTTTGATTTCATACGAATATCATGATTGAGTGGTTA
Source organism: Trichonephila clavata (assembly GCA_019973975.1). Lineage (NCBI taxonomy): Eukaryota > Metazoa > Arthropoda > Arachnida > Araneae > Nephilidae > Trichonephila > Trichonephila clavata. Next base: position 258,804 of record BMAO01033430.1, read on the forward strand.
GCGACGCTGAATGCAGTGCCGTAGGGTCTGGGTTCAAATTCCGGAGAAGGCATGAATGTTTTTAAATGTATAGTGCCCTTACAATATGGGGGTACTCTAAATAGCCGTCGATCTGCAAGTCTTCTCGTGAGGTTCGTGGAAGGGGAAGAGAGTTGGTAGACCCCTGCCCCCCAGGGTGTTCTCCCTCAAAATTGGGGTGAGACCGAGCTAAATCGTACTATCACCTGTATAGTTATCAAGGCTACGGCCAGACAGGCGTACCTCTAACCCCTTGCCATGACGAATTTCGTGGGTCTGGATCTGGCGCAGCCGAGATCAGGTGGCATAAAAACAAAACAATATGATTGAATTTTATTTTAATACCCTTTTTTAGTTTTATATGACTATTATTATGCATATAAGATGAATACTACAGTTTAGTTTCATTTGAATATTACTGTCCAGTTTCATTTGAAAATTACTGTTTAGTTTCATTTGAATACCACTCTCCAGTTTCATTTGAATACTCTTTTCCTATTTTTATATATAGATATTATTATATATGTGTTAAATGAATACTAATTTTTAGTTTCATTTGAATACTACTGCCCAGTTTCATTTAAAATCGCTGTTTAGTTTCATTTGAATACCATTCTCCAGTTTTATATGAAATATTATTATGTTTACAAAATGAATACTACTGTTTAGTTTTATCTAAATACAGCTGTCCAATTTCATTTGAAAACTTTTTCCATTTTTATATATATGAATATTATTATATATGTGTTAAATGTGTGAATACTATTGTTTAATTTCATCTGAATGCAACCAACCAGTCTAACTTGAAAACTACTTTTTATTTTCATTTGACTACTACTGTCTAATTTTATATGAATATCACAATTGAGAATATCATTTGAATATTACTCTTAAGTTATATATGCCCACTATATTGAGTTTCATGTGAATATCCCAATAAAAATTAAAGAAATACCATATTTAGACTAAGAATAAAGTGGATCGAGTTACGTATATAATAGTATTAAGACACTTCTCTAGTACTATAGGATATGTCATTACAGAAGTATTAAAATCCTGAAATAGAAAAGTTTTCTATCATTTCTTATCACTAAGAATATCCAACATCTCTAGAATCTTTTATTTATTTTTTATTGTTGCGAATCTGATTTTTAAAATTTCAAACGGTAATAAATTAATAGATGAATTTTAACATAAAGTTTTTAAACGTAAATTTTCTTTTTTTAAAAAGCATTTCTGCACTACTCCAAAATTTCGCAGTTTTACATATAATGTTATTTTACGAATCAGATTCATCAAAGTAAGATTCGTGTTTAAAATTTTTCAATTTTACTTTGCTAACAAAAATACGAGAATAAGAGTTTAAAAAATTTCAAAAAAATTAGATGTTAATTAAGTAAAAAAATTAGATTAATCTTTTTTTTTTTAAAAAAAGAAAGTACTTACCAAAAGAAACGTCACTTGTTTTTGACCTTGTGCCGATGTTACAGTAAGGTTAATAGTGCACAGACCTTCTTCTCTGAGTGTATGAACCTGAAATAAAGATTTAAATAATAATTAATATTCAGATTCTTGTACATAATATTAAAACTGTTATCTGAAACATCATTACATAACATCGAAATCTATAGCTATTAAAATATAGCTATGGAAATTCAGGATTTTGTTCGCTTCTCAATTAAAAGGGTACTGTAGCCAGAAAGATTACCTGTAAGCCACGAGAGCACACTCTTTTAAGAAAGCATTGTGAATTGGAGTGATTTTGGGGACAAAAATAAATGCATTCAGAAGGGTATAGGATGATTATCTGAAGAGAACTCTAGAAGCTTCAAGAGTGGCTTCACAACTTATATAAGGATAATGCAGGAAGAAGCATTGAAGTCAAACATTTGACAGGGATTATGTGTTTCATTTACCTTATGCGACATTGTGTTGTGTCAATATTTGTGTAATTTTTGAGAGTGCTATTGCAGATTTACTCGTGTGTATATAATTTGTTTCCTGTTTGAAGAATATATATTGTAATTATTAGAGAGTTCCGGAAAAATGATGACTTTTTCTAAAAAGAACCTACCAGTTAATCATGTGGATGTTTTTAAATTTGAAAAATTAACCATGGAACAATGTTATGGCAATTATTGAATAAAATAACACATTATAGGTATTATTAGTAAATAAATTGTGGGGGTGCAAAACAGTGTTCTCTTTTTTTATGCAAACGCTAGTGACTCAGCCTAGGGTTTCAATAGCTTTCTGATGAATAATTAATTAAGTTGAAGGTGACATAACAATCTAATAGTAATTGAGATAGATAATAGATAAATATATTTCAAATTTAAGATTATTAAAAAGAAATTTTATACTTATTCAGTATAGTTTGTTTTTCAACTTAGTTAAACTATACATATATATACATTTATTATGTTGCTATGAATGTTCAATATATGTTATAAATAAATAAAGTGAAAATGGCTTAATACGAAACTGAAGAGACTGAAATATTTTTTAGCGTTAAAAAAATTTCGTGTTAAAAAATTTTGCAAAAAAAAAAAAAAAAAAAAAAAAAAAAATCGTCAAAATTATAAGCTTATTGGAGAATATTTTTATTTACATAGATATGTATATATGCATGAATATAATAAAAATCAATGAAACAAAAACATCTGCATGAACTTAAAGAAATTTGATTTAAACATTTCAAATTTTTTGAGAAACAAAACATTTATTGAGTTTTGGGAAAATAATCTGATATTTTTCTTTGCATTATTTTTTAGCATTAAATTGTCAACAAATTGTTCGACATCGTCCATTTTGTTATTCATTTCACCACTAGAATGTGCATCTAAATAACTACGCATACTTTTCACGACTTTCTTCGTTTCGAATGATGAGGGAACAGGAGCTGTATTATTCATTTCCTTTTCACTGTCGGAATGATATTTTTTGAGCTTTAAACAAACTCCAAAATGTCTTTGTCAGCAGCCATAATTGGGGATGTACACACATTATCATCATTTGCTGCAATTTCTTCCAATAATACAATAGGACAGTGCCATTTGGCTGGTGCTTTACGTATTTTGTTCATTACCAAAAGAGAAATCTTTTCGAGTTAAGCGATTTTAGTTTCGTGTTAAGAGAAAAATGCATGGAAATACATAGTAGTTTGAAATCTGTTATATAATTTCGTGTTAACCGATATTTCGTCTTAAGCGTTTTTGCGTTAAACGCATACACTGTATGTATATACATTGCTTCTAAATCTATCTATAACGAATTAATTGAAAAAATATATATTAAATGGAAAATACTCAAGACTGTGTTATCTGTATACATCAAAAAAGGTCAAACAAAAATCAAAATTATGTGGTCAAATATACGCAAGTATTAATGCTTAAAGAATATTTCACACAAAAGTGAAGAGAAAAATCCAGAAGAAAAAAAAGATAAAACAAAAGTTTTCGACAGCAAAAGCAATTTCAAAAGTAATTTATTTCCATCATAACTTCATTAAATTTTAGAACAACTTTCGGATTCTATAAGTTGTAAAAACGATGCCATCATATCTCTAAAAACTCACAGAAAGGGGTTAACAAGAATAAGACGAACCAGGATTCTTTCTCTCCTTTCCTAGTTGAATTTAGAATAAATTATTCATTTTTAAAAAATAAGGGAGCAAAAAATAGAGAGTAGAGACAAAGCTGATATGCAATTCTTTAAATATTTAATGTACAATAACGAAATATCATCTCATGTACTGATTAATCGCCATTCAACATCGCTTGGAGGAGAAAAAAGTCCTTTTATTTCTTCAGTTTTTTTCTGGAACAATAAAAATTGCCAGGGAAAGAAAGATACTGTTTGATTCTAACTAAAGTTGACAATCACAGATGCGTTGAAATCGTTGAATTTGAGACTAATTTCGTTCCTCCCTTACCATGAATCTTTAAAAAAAAAAAAAAAATCCCTCATATACTTTTTTTATCCCTTTTTTTATAATTCGAATTCTTTTACAGTGAACCGGATAGAAATAGGAGGGTAAATAAGCAAGTGGGGGAAGGGGGAAAAGGAAATAAAAAGAAATGAAAGAAATCAATTCATCTCGGCGACAATTTGTCAACTTTTCTGAGATATGGTCTGCTAGTACAACACGGGACATGGAAAACATAAGAAACAGTAAAAACGGATGGGGAAAAAATTCGATGGAAATGGGGAAAAAAGCGGGAAAGAAAGAAAGAAAAGGGAAATCAATTGAATAGACTTTTTTCTCTGACTGTAGAAATAAAGCGTTCGCTTTTTGCATACGCAGCCATTTTGGATTCAAAGCTTTCATGTGTTGCCAATAATATAAAGAGAAACTTTCCCACAGCAATTAAAATAAAAATTTCAGGCCATTAACATTTCTTTCTTCGTGACAGTCATTAATAAACTATGCTAATGATGGATTAACTGTAGCAAAGTTGTTTTAAAGCGAGATTTACATAAATATTTAACGATTAGGATACTGGAATGGAACGAACTAAATGTTTAAATACGCACCGCTATTTGTAAAGTTCAAGAATCAATGGACTAAAATAAATAAGCCAAATTTTTCGAATTAAAATTTAGCTTAATAATGGATTGACACAGAACTCATAAATATTCCGTATGAATAGTATTAATAGGAATTTTTGTTTTTAATAAAAACAACCTTTTTCTATACATATTGTTTAAAAGAAAAATTTATATAGATATACATGCTATAATAATTAGTATATTCTACAAACAATTATAAAAATAATTTTAAAATAATTTTTATATAGTTTAATTTTTTTTACTTCATATTTTTATAGTTCATAATTATTTTAGAAAAATAATTAAATTTTCATTATTTATTGTTTAAAAGAGAAATTTATATAAATATACATTCTATCATAAGTTTTATATTCTACAGACAAGTATAAAAATATTCTTGACATCATTCCTATAATTTCAGTTTTTACTTCATATTTTTAATTAATAATCATTTTAGTAAAAATAATTAAATATTCATTATAAATCAACTTTTTGCTAGTAATTAGAACTACTATTTTTAGAAAATATCATGCACATCGTAAAACTTACTTAATATTTCTAAAAGAAATGTTTCTTCTTTTCATCAATTTTTAAAATTATATGATTATATTTTAAACATTTTACACTTTTTTGAAACCTCCTTCCTTTATGAAAATGTGTAAGCGAAACGGATTATTTAAATTTAACCTCAAAGAATTATATCTAGTGAAAAATTGCTTACATTTTCAGCTCACGAGTAAAAATTAACACTCCTCAGGTCCCATAAATATCTTTAACTTGTAAGAATCTCACCGGCGTGCCTAAAGATGTGGGAGGATTGGAAGGAAGACTATATAAATAGCCATAGTTCAAAAACAATCTAATTTATTCACAATATTAACCACAACTCAAATGCAATCGATCAAGGCTAAGAGATGCACCCAATTAATAACTATGCCGACAATTAACGAGGTAAGCGAGACACGAGAAGATTTTAAGACTTAATACACTTATTCAAGGCAAAAGCTCTGCCTTTAAAGCTATTTAATCTATATTCAATCTCCAGTGACAGATCGTCACCCGAAGTAATTTAATTATCAAATATTAAACATCCGCGATTCATATTCGATTTGATTAATCACTGCTCCGATAGCAATCTATCCTATATCTCTCTAACCTAAAAGCCTAGACCAGGGGGTGGAGAACCTTTATGGATCAACGTGCCATTTTTTCTAAGAAATAATGAGTTTTAGACGTGCCTTCAAATAATTTTGACATGCGATTATAGGGAAAACAATCAAACTAAATACTAACAACTCAAAACTCTTTATTTACAACGAAAAAATACATTTTGCACTGTTTAGTAGTAAATGTTTTTGTAAAACATGTAATTCACATTAAAGTAAGATTAGCATGACTTCTGTTGTTGTAGATTAGATGACAAATAAGTTATATTGGGTTGATGCATAATTATCCGGCGTTTATATCAGCACGTTTTTCATCAGTGAAAAGCAGTGTTTTGTTTATTATTTTTATGTAAAAATAATCTTCTCTATTGTTTTAGAAAAATGCGTGTCGAAAACCATTGTCATGTTCGCCATATTATGCTCTACCACTTCGAGAAAGGATGGAAAGCAGCACAGTCATTTCGTGATCTCAACGAACTGTTTGGCAAAGGAACAATCAGTAAAAGTCAGTGCAGGGAGTGATTTGCCCGTTTCAATCAGGTGATAACCAGCTTGGAGGATAAGTTAGGGAGAGATCGGCCATCGGATTTAGGCGATCAGGTTCGGGATTGACGATCGGATGACTTGGTGGCCATTGTCAAAGCGTGGATCGCCTCTAAGAATCGTGTCTTCTTCGCTCGTGGAATCGACTGTCTGCCAAGCAAATAGGAAGCAGTAATTGAAGTAGACGGTGACTACGCTCCCGACAAATCGTTTACACATGTTTTTGTCAAATATTGTTATTGATTTTGTTAAATAAAATTTGTTGAAAAAACGCCGGATAATTATGCATCAACCCAATATTACGATTGTAAGATGTTACTCTTAGAAGAATGCATGCTGAATTGGAGTCATCTGGCAAACGGTTTCTGCGGGAGTCTTTAATGTTATTCGTCTCTGAAAATCATCACTCGTAGCCATAGGTAGATAAAAATATGGTTAAAATGGCCAGTTTAATGTGTCTGGAATCAAATCCCCGCGACCGATCACTCACTTTTGTTCGTAGTACCTCATACTGAACTTTGTTATTTTGAAAGATGGAGTGCCCAAAATATTGCGTCGGGTGCCATCAGTGGCACGCGCACCATCAGTTCGCCATCCCTCTGGCCTAGACTATATATAATAGTCTTAATTTACAAAATCACGTCTTCTTCTTCAAGGAGGAGTTTTATAATAAAATAATTTTTAAAGACCAGAAATTCACCCAAGAGGATTATTAGTGAAAAGGTCGCGAAGGGGACCGTCACAAACTCAATACATACAACGACTAAAAATAAAAACAAATTCAAAACAAACCTAAACGTTACTCTGATTAAAGTTACTGAATCGCATGACAATTATTTATCATTTAAATAAACATATTTTTTAAAAGCAGTTTTCTTTCATGCATAACGCGTATTTAATCATTTTATGTGTGTGTGTGTGTGTATTCTGTTATTCTCTTATTGTACGCGTTTTGTGAACAAATGTTTTTCTTACAACAATATGATGTTTCTAACACGCAATTTCCTGCTGTAAAAAAACGCAGAATATTTTAAAGTGATAACATTCGCAGCTTGAATGCAAATGCATTTATTCCTTTTGTATTTAAGGATTGTTGCTGAAGTCTGGATTTGGGGAAGATTTTAAGAGTAATAAAAAGTGATGTAGCAAATTTTTTCAAACTTTTTATCGATAAAAATCAAAGGTATAACTTTATACGGAAAATTATAGATAAACATATATTTCCAAAGCTCTTAGAGATATGCATGTTAAATAATTTTGTGAATTAAAAAAAATACTTGAATATTTAAAACATACTACTGAACTTATACAGAAATATTACTATTTTATATTTGTAGCAAATTATCAAGGCAATTTGACATGGAATAAACAACTCGTGCGATTTATGTAAACGCATCGAAAATCATTTTTCAGTTATTATTTAAGAATAAAAAGAAAAAAGAAAAGTAAAAATTTATAAGAATAAAGAATTAAGGAGTTTACTTAAAATAGTAAATTAATGTAAGTTAAAAAACTTTTTATTCTAAAGTTCTTTAAATTTTTAACATTTGATTAAAATTTAAGGATAATATGCATATAACTTAAATATTATTTAAAGGAAAATTTTCAAACATTTTCTTATTCTATATGTATAAGATAAACAGACATATTCTTATACGTATAAGATAAATTTTTTTTTGAAGTTTCAAAACATAGTTTATATAATTACTTGTGTTGTTACTTATGCCATCTGATCGACAGTAACATCAAATCAAGGCTCACAAAATTCATCCCGTACATACATGCTTGTTGTTAGCTGTAGCTTTAAGCATCATTCAAGTGACAGTGCAATTTGGCTCTATTCCTCCTCAATCTTGAGATAAAACACCCTGGAGATAGTCAGGGAGCTCCCACCTCTCTTCCCCTTTCACCAACCTCACGAGAGGACGTGCGGTTCGACGATTATTTAGAGTACCCTCATGTCGCGAAGGCACTATACATTTACAAACATCCGTGCCTTCTCCGGGATTTGAACCCAAACCCAAAGACATAGTAATCAGCGTCACTAACCACTATACCAGATGCGCGACTTATAATTACTCAAATCCATGGAAAAAAAACAGAATAGAATAAAGAATTTAATAACGCAAAATCGTATATCTAATTACACTTTTTCAGTTTCTTAAGGTTTAAAATAAAGTTCACAATTTTTTAAATCCAAATTTGAATCAACGACAAATATACAAAATAATTTATTGAGTTGCAGTTTTGTGGATGAAAAAAAATCAACAATTTGATATTTATTTATTATTTTATTAATTCATATACTTCTGGAGACAAAGAATCCAATTCCGAGGATATAGACTCTCTAAAGATGAGATTTTGTATAGATACCTGCTGGGTACCCGTGTCCAAAATGTCAAGTTTATTATTGGAACTATGAATCTATCTAAAAGAATGGAGCTCTAGAACCAAAATGATTAATATTTAGGACATTCAAAACCAAGATACAAATAAATATTAGCGTAGAACCAAAATGAATACAAACCAATTGAACGGAGCATTAAAACAAAAATCGGAATACATTATCATTAGAACCTAAATGCAATTATTTAGTTTTTGGAACCCCAAAATGAATGCAAGTAAAACTCACACTAGACCAAAATGAATACTGACAATTAAAAATCTGAACTGAAAAGCAAACAAATATTGCATTAAAACTGAAATGAATGCTAATATTTTAGCATTAGAAGTGAAATACAAACATTCAGCATTGGAACCAAAATGGATGCAATTAAAATTAATACAAATATAAATAATTAGCAATGGAACGAAAATTAATGCAAATATATATATATTTAGCATTTAAAGCAAAACGAATGCAAATATAAATATTTAGAATTGATATCAAAATGAATGCAAATATAAACATTAAGCTGTAGAAAGCCAAATGAATGCAAATATATATATTAAGCTGTAGAAAGCAAAATGTATGCAAATATAAACATTAAGGTGCAGAAACAAAGTGAATGCAAATATAAACATTAAGATATGGAAACAAAATGAATACAAATATAAACATTAAGGCATGGAAACAAAATGAATGCAAATATAAACATTAAGCTGTAGAAAGCAAAATGAATGCAAAAATAAACATTAAGCTGTAGAAAGCAAAATGTATGCAAATATAAACATTAAGGTGCAGAAACAAAGTGAATGCAAATATAAACATTAAGATATGGAAACAAAATGAATACAAATATAAACATTAAGGCATGGAAACAAAATGAATGTAAATATAAACATTAAGCTGTAGAAAGCAAAATGAATGCGAATATAAACATTAAGGTGTAGAAACAAAATGTATGTAAATATAAATATTAAGCAGTACAAACAAAATTAATACAAATATAAACATTGGGCGTTGGAGCCAAAACTAATGCAAATATGTAGCATCATAACCAAAAAGTTAGCATTAGAACCAAAGTATAAATATTTAGCACTAGAAAACCAAAGTATAAAATATTTAGCATTAGAGAACCAAAGTATAAAATATTTAGCATTAGAACCCAAAAATGTATACAAAAACCAATTAACGGGACACATGAATTCAGGCTGAGTTTTCCACTTCTTTTCCATCACACAATGATAAACAATACAAAATAAATAGAAATGGCATTATAAAAAAATCAATTTCTTTCCTTTATCGTTTCATACTCGAACACAAAACAATAACAAAAAATTAAAAAAAAAAAAAAGCGCCACCAGCATAGAAGAAGTAGGATGAGAGAGATGAGGACAAATCAGATGTAATATTTTTTTCCCTCTTCATCTTCCTCGTCCCTCCTCTCTCCTCATCACTGTAGCTGTTAAGTGAATTGCTTTTCGGAGTGTCTATAATGGCTATTGTAGCGGATATAATTTTTAATTAATCTAGCTCTAATTGCCGACCGAACTCTTGAGAGGATATCTGTCACAAAACGAAGGAATAAAAAAAACATTTAATTGGAAAAGTGTTACTTTTTTATGCTAAAAGCAAATCCTTTTAATAAATCTAGTGTTTCGACTGATTGGGCGAGTGCAGAGAAGAGGCTCTCTTTTTTTTGTTTGTGTTTTTACTCGGCAAACTTCAGAGTTCTGTTTATTTGATCAAAACTTCATTTGCTTCGATCTCTTTTTTTTGTTCTTTGTTTATGGCGATGGAAATGGCGCCAGTTTTTATTTATTTTGCGTCGAGAATAAAAATTTTACGCGTACAGGAAAAACAGTTTTTTTGTTTTATTGATATAAATATGACAAAAAAAAGAATGCCGAAAGCGCAGAGTATGCAGTACGAATTTTTAGTGATAAACAGCCCGTTAATTAGGCAACTGAACAATGCAGAGGAAAAATAGAGGGTACTTAGCCACTGTATATTGATTCTTATTTTAAAAGCTCTCAATATAGTTTAAATATAATTTATTGTAACTTGGCGTACTTAAAAACGTTGTTATAACTATTATCTCATTTCAAAATTTAGCAAATCAGTAAATTAAATTTCTTAAAATTTGGCTGAGATTACGTTCAGAATCGTGATTTGCAAAAACGTATAAATGAATAATATTTTTTTTTAAATTGAGGGTGCTCTTAGCAAAATTAAATACTAGTGCAGGTTCACATCGTCAGACCTCAGGGGTCTCCCTCTAGGAAGGAAACTGGGCGTCAAAATTACAAGCGGTGATTGGTATCCACCTAATGGTGCCGCACTAAAAAGAGATACCAGCTTGCAGGAATGTACTAGGCAATAGTACAACACCAATCCGCAGCCAATTAGAAATAACATTTAGGGTTAGTTTATATATATAATTAGAATATATATGCAAAATTGTTTAAAGAATAGTATTACAATAAAAAATATATTTAAATGCAATATTTTTTCGCAAAATATGAAGATAAATTAACATATTTTTAAAACATTCTTCTTTTATAAAAAAAGGCTTCTTTAATTATAATATTTTGCCTATATATATATCTAGGACTTCTCTACTGAGCCTGAACTAGATTTTTTGAAATGTGTAATTTATAGAAGTGGATTTATTCATATTGTAATGCTTTAGAGTAAAGAAGTTTTAACAAAAAAAACATCTGTGATTTTTTTCGAAAATCCTAGTTCAGATTGTGTAGAGAAGTCCTAGCGAAATATAGACAAAATACTCTCTCTCTCTCTCTATATATATATATATATATATATATATATATATATATAATTATTATTAATATAGAAGTATTTTTCATAAAAGAAGAATGTTTTGAAAATTTGTCATACTTTTTGTTTTCATTTGTCAAAAATTGCCTTTATATAAATAATTTTGTTCTCATAAAAATGTTCTTAAGAACCACAATTATATATGTATGTTATATAATTCAACTGAAACTAAATATAAAAAAACTATTCCTTTACACACTTTTTGCTTCGAACGTAGTCAGTAACCTTAAGCTTCATATTTATAAAAAATTGTGTGTTGTGTTTATTGATCATTAACTCCTAATTGTGAAATAATGTGATATATTTTCCAGTAAATTTTTCTTTATTACGCTGGAATCAATAGCAAAACAAAATAATTCGAGAGAAATGTGCATTTTATTGATTATTTTACCTAAGAAAGAAGAAATTCAACCGTTTATGCAGATTTCTATACATTTGTTCAAAACGTTATACGTGCGATTAAAGTGCAGTGTATCAACAAAATTTCAGCGATTACATATAAAGTTAAGGGGAAAAATGGGATTTGTAGCTCTTAAATACATGAATGTTTTGTTTTTAAAAAATAAAATTCGAAATTAACCTGGGAAATGGGTTTAACTAATGAAAAAATACAATAAATAAATAAATAACTTAAGAAATTTTTACATATTAATAAATTTTTACATTCCAAAAAACTGCACCTTTTTGCATTAGTTTATCCGTATATGCAAAATATAAATATTATATTAATTACTCTTACCTTTTTCCTATTCTAAAACAGTTTTTCCTGTACGTTTTTTAAAATTCTTTTTATATAAATAATAATAATTCTTAAAACTAGCCAAGATAAAATTGTATTCAGATAGTGTGCCAACAGTGAAAATGATCACAGATAAAGAAATAAACTTTCAAATATTCTAGCTGCATTCGAAAACGATAAAATAATTTTAGTTTAATTAAAATTAACAAAGTAATATAAAATCTTTTTTAAGTCAATTCCTATTTTGAATGGATGAATAGAAAGTATTTTATTAACGACTGAAAATTTAATTATATAAGAATATATATATATATATATAGAGAGAGAGAAAGTGAACTATAATAGCAGAAATTGAAAAAAGAGCGTGATTTTTCTACATTGTTGTAACAATGCACACCCGGTTTGGCTAGTTTGGCTGAAAAACCGGTTTTCGACGCCAACTTTTGTCATTGTTTTAACAGTTACATTGCTACAACAATGAAGATTAATCTAAGTTGGTGTCAAAAACCGGTAATTAACGAATTAATATTTGAAAAAAAAACTGTATTAACATCAAGTGTTATCCACTACAAGTTAAAAAAAAATATTATAACTTGATTGGATGAATAGAAAATATTTTATTAATGATTGAAATTTTGAACAAGATATATATAGGGAGAAAGTGACCTAATTGTAGGAATTGAAAAAAAGAAAACACAATGCAAAAAGCGTTACATGAAGAGATATTAGGTTTTAAACATATGGTGCAGATCCAAAGAAACACTAAATAAAATCCATATACCTGAACACTATTTTAATATTTCTCGTAGACATTGGATTGTCTAAAACATTGGAAGATAAAAAATATTTATTAAGTTTCTTCTACGAAGAAAATTTATTTTCTAGTTTGATACGTATTTTAGGTATTAACCTAAAATTAATTATTAAATCTGAGCAATATTGATCTTGTTAGTTGAAAGAAAATAGTTGTTATTGTAGTTGGAATTGACAAAACCAGATTCAGCAAAAATTCATTCACAAAATAGCGGGGTTTTTTTTTGGCAGAATTTCCTTCCAAACAGCGATGGATTTGAAATCCCTGGCAACCCATAACGGAATATACACAATCGTAAAGCGGGTCCATGCAATGCAGACAGTCTGTAAAGTAGTCCCCAGAGACATTTTGAAGGCCCCAAATCTAAGGCCATTTCTGCTGTACGAGAAAAACATCTACGAACGCCACTTTCTAGCTGACAAAAATCAGGGGCCATGCCAGAACAGTATAAAAATAAGTATTCATACTACGGCTATTTCGAAATTCGTAGAATAAAAATGATAAGAATTAAGATTTTAAGGTATCCGACTACTTGTGACAACTTTTAAAAAAAATTGAGATAGAGGGATTTTTTTTGTGGTTTTTATATTTGTGTGCTTAGTACATTTTATGAAAAATATTCTAAAACTAAGAAGAGAAAAAGAAATTATTATTATTAAAATGGGAAAAAATTGATAAAATTTTTTACAAAAATTAACACAAACAAAACCCATTCTGTACCAAAAGTTTATGAAAAAATTTTCAATTCTGATGTGTTGCTATGTTATTCATTTTTGAAATGACCTTCAGGATAAGAGATATTTGAATTTTTACAAAAACCAGAGCACTTTATTTTACTTATTATTTCAAATTGCTTAAAATAACAGTGATTATATTCACATAAGGGACTGTAAATTTTTTAATAAAACAGTCATTGATAAATATGAAGGTTAAAACACTTTTTCTATTATACAGAACATACACAAAAAATTTCAGTTAATTATTTTCAAAACTTATAGTGTGCAATTCCTGGCCCCGTTCGAGCATTTAAAAAAAATACATTTCGTGTAAAACGCGTTTTAAAGTATGAAATCTTGCTTAAAGTAATGGCATCTGCCTTTACTAAAACACTTGTAGTTTTTGTTCTATGAACGCGGAAAATAATAAAATTGGTATTTTTATAAAGCTAATAAGAGGGTTTATAAAATAAAATCATAAAGAAATTTGTCCAGAAAATCTGGCCACATAAAAAATTATAGCCAGAAAATCTGGTCAAGTCCAGTTTATCCGGGCCCCTTACGGGCCCTGACCGCCTGCCCCTAGTGCCCAATGCATAAACCGGCACTGATTTATACATATATATAAAAAGGTGGTTTAGTTATAGTTAACTTCAGGTTCACAGTTTTTCAACACAAAAGAAAAAAAACAAAGATATTTATATTGACTCTGCTTGTATATTATTACTTCATATATCTGAAAATTTTTTTTTTAAGTTCATGAATTTATGTTTGCTTATTGAGTGCATCTTTTGCAATTTAGAACATTTATACAGTAGTCGCTCTTTTTTGTTTAATTGTTAAAAATTTTAATGCATGGTTAAACGTTCAACATTTAGGCTGAAGTCTATTTGAATTTTGGATTATTTTCTGCAATTTTTCTTACTCTATTATATATCAATTTTCTACTGAAAGAGAAGGTTGGGATCCTAAAAGCTAACTTAATCCTACTTCACCCCCCTAAGTCGGCGACAGCTGAAGAAAGCATAAATGTTGTTCATTTTGGTCAGTTTATTTATATATTGGTTAGTTGTTCTTGGTTTTTGATTCCACAATTTTTCCTTTCTCAGTTATGTAGAGTAATTTGTTATACTTGCATATATATGGTTGTTATTTACAATTACCGTAAAATTCGGCGTATAATGCGTTCTTTGAACCCCAAAAAATATAAGTGAAATTTACGGGTGTGCGTTATACACCGGGTATAAAAACGAGAGGTTTAAAAAGAAAAAAAATGAGCATAGAAAAAAATCGAGGCTTCTACATATATCAAAACACTTTTTATTTAAAAGAAATGACATATACCTAATGCTCTTAAAGGATTGTAGTTGCAGAAATATACTAATTTTTGAAAACCTTGGGATAATGCCTCGAAAAAATAACTTCAAAACATAGGAGGAATGCATATATACACTTCAGGTTCCTTCGTAAAAAAAGGGGATGCGTGTTATACGGCGAATATACCTAAAATTTAAAATTTTAGCTTGAAAGTATAGGTGTGCATTATACGCCGGATTTTATTGTACTTATTGCCAAAAAATTATTTATAATCATATAGTTAAAAGCCTTTTATTATATAGAAAATATTGCAACATACTAACATCTATGTAAAGATCTGTTACTACAAAACTTCTTTTATAAAAAAATCACCATTATAAGTAAGAAAATTCAAATAACTTCAAAGGATTTGATGAAAAGAAACAATGTTTTTTTTTCCTGAAAAAAAAAGTGAAAATATAAAAACACATTTCCTTTCTTCTGATGAAAAACACCAAAAAAAATAAATTCGAGAGGAATGCTCTCTTTTTTTTTAAAAGACGAAGTAAATGAAAATAATCACCTTTCCTAATTGCATTCTACAATAATTAGATTTATTTATTCAATTTTTAAAGTAAATTAAAGATGTCTGTGTTGTATTTTCTTGAACAATGAGCATGTTCGAAAAACTGCCTTTTTTCAGGATTGGAAATAAATTTATTTAAAAGGAAATACTTTTATTACATAAAATTAACAAAGAGGTTTATTTTTCTTTCTGTGTAATTAAACAGAATTATGCAATTAAAATATATTCACGTTATTAAAAACAGTTCCTTTTATAAAATAATTATTTCAAATTGCAATAAAAATTAATTTATTTTTAACAAATGGTACGAAAAATAAGATAGAAAAATTATTATTCACTTTAATGATTAATTTTTTTAATAAAGCGTTTAAACTGTGAAGAACTATTACACACATGTATCAAATGAATATGTTTTTAATAAGAACAATAATAGCTAAAAAATTAAAATATATTTTATAGTATAACGTGCAAAAACCCTATTATTTTATAAATGTCACACTTAGAAGCAACGCAAAGACTATTAGGAACGCACGTTGGAGAGTAAGGTATTAGTTCAGATGTCGTTCTCGTCTCATGAACTTGCTTCAAAATTAAGGGGTCCATCGAAATAGCCTTTGTTTTGCTTCAAAGTGTTGTGTAAATTAAAAATAACAGAACCAAAACTCGTAATTTTGAGCTATATTTAAGTGACAGAGATGACCCCTAAGTTCTCACCTATCTCTCTAAAGTTCCGCACCACTCGACTGTTATAATACCGTCCACAGGTTAATGACCGTAACCCCACGACCACTAAGAATTTTTTTTTTTGCGATTGAAAATGATTTTATTGTCTTTAATGATATATTTCTTTTCTATTCAATGGGGCTGTGCGTTGGTATTCTTACCATTGCAAACCTAGTACATTCTCCGGGAGCTGGTATTTTTTTAGTGCGGCACCATATAGGTGGTATACCAATTGCCTCAAGCAATTTTGACCCCAAGTTTCCTCCTCAGTGGGAAGCATCGAGCTTAAATAGTATACAGTCGACTCTCCCTTATTCAAACCTTCGATAATACGAACCTCTTGCTAATTCGAAGTATGTGCTCAGTCCCTAGAAAAACACTTGATATTTTGAGCTAAAACAATACGTTTTGGTACACTCAGTATTTAGAAGTAAAATCTGTGGCTGGTCAGACTAGAACACGCGGTTATTCGAAGTTATCTCATATAACTCTCGATAATTTGAACACTCACTATCGTATACAGTCCTGTAGTAAACAGGTTAGAGCTTACAAGTTTTGAGTTGTATTGTTTCTACGTATCTCCTCTGTAACGCAGCCCCTTTGATGACCATATGTCTGCCCTCCCTCCCGGCTGGATGGAAAAAAATCAACAACTGTCAAGAACAACTTCACTCCACAAAATAACATTTAAATAGTCAGTGAGATAGATAATAATTATTAGATGCACAATATTGCCACGCAAGCATTGCCTTCATTGTAGGCACTATGAGAAGATAAAAGATTTCTCTTTAGCGAGTTTAAGAGGTTGCATCTCATTTCATATAAGTAAACGTTATTTCTTATTTTTGTTGTTTAGTCTGCATATCGCGTATTTAGTTTTAACGCTTACATTAATGAAAGAAATTATTGTGAATATTCGTTTGTATCCTTTCAAATCTGATTTAGTGGCTTCTCAATCCCTACTGTGTTCGGATATCCCAGAGAACCTCAACCCCCAGCGAGATGTCCACCTCAACTAACACGAGGAGGAGATACTCAACATATGTTTAGCAATATTTTAATTTTTTTTCCCCGATGGAGCTGTGGATTGTTTTTTTTTTCATTTGCAGACCTTGTTCATTCCAAGGGAACTGTTAACACCTTTTAATGCGGCACTATATGGGTGGAATAGCAATTGACGCAGTGTAAGTTTGACACGCAGTTTCCTCTCTAGAGGGAGGCTTCTGAGATCTACCGATGCAAAATGGAACAAGGACTTTAATTTTGCTGAGAGCACCCAAGCCAAACAGGCAGTCTAGGGATCTTTAACATGCAGCATAATCATACGACGCTGTCGATTTTCTACATCATGAAAATCCACCGACTTCGGACGGGGTTGAATCATCCGCAACTATATAGGCGTACAAGGCAGTGGAAAACCAACTACGACACTCAACTGGTGCAATATCTTAAATTAAAACATGCTTTTTTGAATAAGTGATATGACATGCAATACAATATTTCAATCTTAATTAACATTTTTTTGTTTAGATGCACAAGAATATCAAGATGTAGTTGATAATAAATGCCCTACCTAGAAAGTCCACGACAAAAAACCGACCTTTAAGCACATAAACTCAATACCAGGGAGGTCCCTTCCAGCCCCTCGTGGTATATAAACTTCGGGCTTCGGCAATGAAAAAGTTTTTCGAACTGATAAAAATCTTCTGGGAAGGCGAGTGCACAGAATGTGTTCATCCCATCCAGATCACAGGCCCTGGGCAGATGGACCGTAAACTGCCTCCTCTAGGCCTTGTTAGTAGGCCCCCCGGGCCCTTGTTAGGCTCCGTGACAGCAGGAATTGTTATAGATCGCTGGGCAGATGCATAGGAAGCGATTCGTCTGGTCCCTAGGAGGTTCATCTATCCCATGGTAATAAGGGACGTAAAACTGATGGGATACTTTTATTCTCGGTTTTAAATAACGCAGCATTTGTACCTAACGACCTGTGTGGGGGAAATTAAATGCTTATCGTTGTTTGGATTCCAAAGTGAACGCTTATACAAATGCGTTTATATGAACTCTGTTGGAGTTGGCAAAAATATTACTTGTTGGAATCCAACTAATGATGATTAGTCGTTATAAATTTTTTTTGCTTTCAATTTGCTAAATTCGTAGCATTTACATGATAAAGGCAATGAATGACCTGTTCTTTATTGAATGGTCGAAATTCCTATTACGTCATAGTCACATGATAACTACAACCACGCTTTTTCAACCAACCAGCTCACAAATTCATGTGACGTCATAGTCACAATAAAAACTGCGACGTCAGTCACATGATTAAATTGTCACATGATAAAAACATTGTAACGTCATAGTCACATGATAAAAACATTGTAACGTCATAGTCACATGATGAAAACATTGTGACGTCATAGTCACAAGATAAGACATTGTGACATGTTAAGAACATTGTGACGTCATAGTAACATGATAAAAACATTGTAAAGCCATAGTCACATGAAAAAAACATTGTGACATCATAGTCACATGATAAAACATTGTGACATGTTAAAAACATTGTGACGTCATAGTAAGATGATAAAAACATTGTAAACATTGTACCTTAGATGGGGTAGCCTAATCGTTACGGTCAAGAACCAGTGGCTGACTTGTCGCGGGTTCGAGTCCAAGAGCCACTAAAGACCCGCCATGTAGAAGTCATGTTGGACGTTAATTCTTTCGAGGCTCTAAATCCCCCTCCCATTGGTGTCGTAGTTTGGAAAGGGGTGCCAGCTCAGGTATCGTCTTCGTCACTTGACCGAGGTTCGAAATTACTAGGGCCGTCGCCAGTAGCCCTTCGTACTGCGTTGTAGGGGGTGTGACGTTAATAAACACTCTGGAAGGAACTGGGACTCAAAGTCCTCGCATGACAGGGTGTGGAAGTTGGTCGAATCTAGTATCCGCTTCTATTGTCGTCCTTTTCATTCGATCACAATTACGATGCGAGTAAATCTCGCTTATCTTTTATGCTATGTTAATTTAAAACAAATTAAAACAATCTATTTATTCCTTAAAAAATTTTGGTTTGAAAAATTCGTAAAATAAAATCGCATTAAAATTTGTATCAAATTTTAATATTTTAATTTAATCATTAAAACTCAACTTTTTCTGCTAGTATTGCTTGTTTACTATCAGTTCTCATTCGAAATTTTATTTAATTTGGTTTTCGATTTTGAATTGTAAATTTATAAGAATAAATATTCTATTCATTTTTCTATTGTTCTAAAACCTCTATTTATTTTTCATTATCTATGTGGAAATATATTTTCTCCACTTGTATCTTGCACATATTGTTTCCAAACCATTGTGTTCTTGCTTCCAACGCATTGAAAGAATTGATGAGTAAAGTTTTAATAAAAATTAAATTTGAATAAGTCTACATTTTGACTTTTTTACGTCATTATTAAAACTCGCTTCACTTCTGAATTTTTCTGTAATCTAAATTGTTATTAGCTTCTTTTGATTTTGATAATTCAGAATGAAAATTTGTGCGATTGACATTCTAAATTTATTGAAAAAAATTCTCTCTTCCTATATGTGTACGTGTGTTTGTATGAATCTTTGCTTAGTACAATAGCAATCACTGTAATCAAATGAATTTAAAAACATTACACGAGTTATTAGAATACATTATAAATCCAAACTGACTATTGAATAAGTAAAAGATGAAGAAAAATGTAAGCATTCAACCTGTTTCGAGAGTAATAAACAAGGAAAAAATCTGTTTAAATACGTTCATTAAAAACTCGTGAGATCGATTGTTAAAAATGATTTCAAAACAATACAAATTGTTTCCAAAAATTGTATTCCTTTTAAAGTTTTAAAATAACATTGTTTATCTAATTCTTGATCATTATAAATTTTTAACAATCTTTTTGTCTTGAGTTTTAGCATTATTTTTATGTAAGAGTCAGGATTATTACATAGAACTGTCCTAAAATATTTTTAGACGTTGGTACTTTCGTTCAATTGAAATGTTTACATTCAGTTTATTAAAAGATACACTTGTTAAAAGAGATAAATTGATTTTTAATTATGATAATTCGTACTTTTCATTTCAAGAAATAAATATTATCAATTGCTGAGATAGCTTAGTATTGAATTATCAGCTATATTATTTTTCTGGATTTTTCTTATTAAAGAACTAAATAAACTCCTCTCTTTTATATCTATGTCTTCCCCTTCTTTGAGCATATGTAATTTCTTAACCATTATATGTAGATCAGTGTTTCTCAAACTGTGGGGCGCACCCCCCTTGGCGGGCGTGATAATTCCACGAGAGGGGCGCGAGCATATTGAGAAGTCGAACACAAAAGATTATTTCAGAAAATTACTAACTTTCTCAAAGTAAACAAAATACATCTCGATATAGTAAAAAATAAATTCACATTACATTCATATAATACACTTACAAATGTGTCAGTACTGTACAATGTATTTTATAATTAATTTAGCAATACTAAGTTGAGAACAAGTTTAATAATTACCAGTGACACCATGATTTTGCTATGCATAAAATTATATATAAAAATTTACAAGGTACGGTTTATAATTAATCCCTTAACTGCAGATTGAAAGTTACTCGATTCGCGCCTCAATGCCACCGTTTTCCACGAAGGCGTGCGTATGTGATGTATTGGGAGGGGGGGGGGGGAGAAATCAGCAAATCCTGTGAAATAAGTACATCCTTCACAAACACTGTCAAATATCTTTTATTGCATTCCAAAGCCTTCGGAATAATTTTATGGATAGCAGTGCACAGAAAAGATCGTACTTCAGAAAGACGTATTAATGCGTCCGTTAAAATAGCGCTTTGTCTAAGTGAGACATTTTTATACGCAGGTGGCATTTAAAAGGCTTAAGTCGTATTGTAGCTATAGCATCAAGGTATAGTATTATTAAATTCAATACATTATTATTGTATGAAAGTGGAGGGGGCATGAGGAAAATTATGATTGAATATTGGTTCGCAAATATTGAAAGTTTGTAGAAGCACTGATGTAGAGAGACCAAACTTTTTTATTAGTCTTGAGATATATCAAGAATTCCTTTCATCGATAATTTATCAAATCTATAATGATAATGAGTAATCATCGATTAGTAATAACTAATAATAGATAATGAGCGAGTATGTATTTTCGTTGCACTTTAAGCCAACACGAAGCCTATTGGCGACGGACCTCGTAACTTTGAACCATGGTCTAGTGACAAAGACGACACCTGAGAGTCAAGACAACTTAAGTGTGTCTTCATTACTTAACCGAGGTCCAAAATTATAAGGACCATTGCTAATAGTTTTAGTGTTGCTTCGAAATGTGACGTTACTAAAGTCTCAAGCGTCAGCTCGTTGGCTTAGAGATAGCGTGCTCGCTTTGTACACCCAAAGTTGTGAGCTCAATACCGGCTGGAGTCGATAGATTATCTGGATGCAAAAATTGTATGCACGCATGTTATATGATTACATGGAATGTAAAAGATCTATTGAGTATCAATTTGGCTTGGTACTTTCGCAGTGACGTTTATCCACTTTACGCTTAGGGTGGACGCTAAGGGGCCCGAATAAGCTAGACTCAATCAGGTTTTTTAGAAAAAATTTCGATCCGCCAGTGCCAAGGGGTTCTGTAGATCTTCTGTGCCCAGGGCCCGAAATTAGCTTAAATCGGCAATGTACTCTGGGTAAAATTCGAGAGCTTGAATTAAAATTAGTTCCAGTGTCATGCAGGAGCCGCAACTAGATGGCGCCATTATGAAATGGCTCTCCTATTTAGGTGCTTACGTGTCTGCAAAAGCTTAGTTGCCGATATGCAATCCAAAAGGGAAAAAAACGTCTAAATTAAAAACGAAATGTAATCATGCACTAAATTCTCATAAAAAATTTGATTCAAAACCTAAAATATAAATAAAAGTTTAACAAGAAAATAAATGTCAATATATATATATAGTTCTTCTACACAATTTTTTTCTCAATATTCACCTCTATGAGAGAAACCTTATTATTATTCTCTGTTCATGCTTTCATTTTATTATACTGGTGAAAAATATAGGCCTATTTTTTCATCATGGCTCTGTTTTTTCTCTTATGTCGAAAATTACTGCTGTACGGGGAAGGTGATACCATAAAGCATTGCTTAACCCTAATTTCGCTAGCCTAAGTCAGTGGCAGCTTAAGAAATCATAATAAGTCTCCATTTTAGTCCAAAGACTCTTTTGGTACCTTCAATTGTTATGTTTTTAGAATCCAATTTCTTTCTTTTTTGGCCTTTTGTAGGTAGTACAGCTTCCTCACTTATTATTTTATTTTATTACACTATATATATATAAGCTACCCTAAAAGTCAGCAGTGTTTACAATACTGTAGCATCCAAATTTTTACAATTAACTCTATTATTTTTATTTTTTATATATCCTTTCTAAAATCTATTGTCTGGCTATCTCGCTGTTTAGATTTTTTCCAGTTTTGATTATGGTTTAGTAATCTCTCAGCAGTAGAGAATTTTGACTATATAAGTATTGTCAATTTGTATTTGACTATATTGTATTATTTAATGTATTTTTCTTCAATATTTTGAATAAATTATTTAAACTGGGTTTTTAAGATTAAATTCTACTACTATTTATAGACAAATATTGTAACGCCTCGATTTAAATACAGCAGATAATAAAAATAGCCAAATACAATTCTTACATCTCCCATGAATACATTTTACAATACTTTACAAGAACGCATTGTGTATTTTTAAATCTAGCCTACATCTGAGCGATTTTTCTTGAAGAATAGCAGAACACACACACCTTTTCGTGAAGTACGGAAGCCAATTTGATTCTATTTTCAATTTCGAAGATTCCGCTTACCTTCATACATCCTTTGTGGCGATAATAAGATTTAACATGACGAACAAGTGCTGGAATTCCACAAACTGAATCTAGATTATTTTGCTTTCAGAACGTGTATTCTAGTACTGAGTTGTTCTATTATTGGAACTGAATTATTTTCCGGTGGTTGTAGTACGAGCTGTTTGGCTTCAAGCTACAAAGAACAACTTTTATTGAATTTCGCTCAATTTTATTCGGTCCCGTTGTTTGTATTTTTATTGATTGAAATGATATTTGAATAGTAGAAGTCACCCAAAACGTATTGATTTAGATGATTTGATATTTTATTATTGAATGAAAGTATTTTGTTAAATAATTGTTATCCACATTAATTAATATCATATTGGGTTGTTTGAAGGAAAATGTTTAAGATTTTAAGTCATATATTGTAAGTTAAATTTATTCTTTTCTATTAAGATATCCGACTACCCTAAAATCTGAATTTTGCAAAAAAATTTGACAAATTTTTCTTATGATTTTATTTTATAGGTCAGCTTATTAGCTTTAAAAAAAACCAAGTTTATTGTTTTCCGCGTTCACTTGAACAAAAAATTACATATATTTTAGAAAAGGCAAATGCCACTACTTTAAGCAAGATGTCATACATTTAAAAGCATTTTACTCGAAATGTGTGTTTTTGAAAATGCTCAAAC
Source organism: Trichonephila clavata (assembly GCA_019973975.1). Lineage (NCBI taxonomy): Eukaryota > Metazoa > Arthropoda > Arachnida > Araneae > Nephilidae > Trichonephila > Trichonephila clavata. Next base: position 282,751 of record BMAO01033430.1, read on the forward strand.
GAGGACAACGATTGCTCAAAAAGTTTTGAAAGTAATTAGCTGAAATTTTTTATGCATGTTCTGTATAATAGTCAAAGTGTTTTAACTTTCAGATTTATCAATAACTCTTTTACTACCAAATTTACAATCCTTTATGTAAATATAATCACTTTTTTTAAAGCAATTTCATATAATAATTAAGATAAAGTGCATAGTTTTTGTAAAAATTAAAATATCTCTGATCCTGAAGGTCATTTAAAAATGAATAACATAGCAACCCATCAGATTTGAAACATTGAAAATTAGTGCATAAACGTTTGGTACAGAATGGGCTCCGTTTATGTTATTTTTTGTAAATTTTGTACCATTTTTTCCCCATTTTAGTAATAATAATTTCTTTTTCTCTTCTTAATTTTAGCATATTTTTCTTAAAATGTACGAAACAAATCTAAAAACCACAAAATAATCCCCATACCTCCATTTTTTTAAAAAAAAGTTGTCGCAAGTAATCAGATACCTTAAATATGAAAAAATAATAATCAATAATTTATTTCAAATGTATTATATGTATACAAAATATATGACTGCTATATTTACACATACAGTAGAAAACAAATGTAGGAGAAAGATGGCTGACTTTAAAGCTATGATTAATCCAACAATCGTAGTTGCTAAGGTTAAGAATTTGATATTATATGCTGGGGCTATCTTATTTTTGAAATATGCTGTTTTGTTATATTCCTATAAATTGCTTTAGTTACATTTCTATTTAGTGCTATATTTCAATAAGCTCAGTTTCAATGTTAAAAAATACATTTAAAGGCATATTCTTTTTTTTATTTTATTTATTTATTTTTTACATTTTTGAAAATTTCAATACAAATCTGGATATTTTTAAATATGCTAAATATAGACAATTTCAGACAATTTTTTTGGAAATTGATTAAAGAACTTTTGCATGCGAAAAAGAGGAAATCCTTTCTAAAAAATATGTGTGAAATTGTTAAAATACACTTAATTATTTTTATACTTAAAGTTTTTTTATGTGTAACATCTTTTCTCTCGGTTGCTGGATATTTGTAGGAGTGATTTCGTGAAAAGGGACGGAAATGTGTAACAGGAAGTCGGGGAAGAGCGCTGTATTTGATTTGACTAATCAGGGCGCTTGGTGATGTCTATTCTCTACCCTCGAATCGGGGTCCAACTCTAGTAGCCATCAAGCCACTAGCCTTTTTTATATTGATAAATTTAGCATTTCAAAAGATTCGAATTCAAAAACTCGGTTTCGTTTTTTTTTACACTAAATCCACTTCGCACCACTCCTCATATGGACATTACTTACTGTCAAACAAGTGGACTGGGTATTGTTAGTCAAGATATTGGGGACATATGTGCCGCAGAATGTTTATTTGAAAATGGACAAACAATGATTTCGGTGGTCGTATACATACATCTTTTAACTCTATTTTTACCCACTTTAAAAGGTCAGAATAATTTGAAATTTTGCTCACTTGTCAAGAACCGATGACAATACAATAATTTAATAATTTTGTTCCATTGTCCTGATCAGGATCATCAGGAGTAACGATTTTCCAATTTTAGATCCCATCCCGGATCTGGGCATTTCGGATCCCATTTCCAGATTTGGTGACTAAAAGATTAAATTACAACTTAGTTCGATTAACTAAAAGGGTGTTTTTTAGTTTTTTTAAAACTATAATTCATTTACAACAAATGCAAAAAAAGTGCATTTTCCATTAGAAAACTCTTTAGTTTGCAAAACATTGTACGAATGAGAAAAAAATTATTTTGCTGAACCTGGGATGGTAAACAACAGAATATTCACATTCTAATAGGAAGTACATATAAAGAAAAACTTTTTAACATTCTTTTATTATATTAAAATAAAAGTTTAAAAAGTATTACAAAATCAGTTATATTATGTATATATAAAATTTTTAATCTTATTGACTGGGATGAGCTTTAAATACTTGTGGCTATACTATCTTCATAGAGAACGTGAATCCATTTTGCGTATATATTTATAATTTTCTTTTCGATTTTTTATTGTGACTCGTGGAACCCTTCGAAGCTGCAGTTTTTTTCCTGGATAGAGATTAAAACTCCCGTACTGTAAAAAATTAAAATAAATATAGAAAAAATGGTGGTAGTGATAAAATGACGGTACTTCTCCATTAGCACAGCGCCAAAGAAGTCTGGCAACTATGCCAAATATCGTGGCTCGTGATTTTAAACTTCCGATTTTCTTTCATTTCGTGCATTTTTTTGTACGTGAAAATAAACTGATTAGTGTAATAGAATGCATAATTTGACTATTACTAAAAGATGAAGAAGATGCCGTCAAATTATTTGGAGATAAAAAAAAAATCGCTCATAGACTTTAGTTTCCAAAATCACTCAATGAAGATGAGTTTTGATTTAAATGCAACGTCTATAATATGGCATTGTCATGCACATTTATGAAGCGGGAGAAAAAATAAATAAGTACAAAACATGGTTTTAAGGCTTAAGTGTTTAACTCCTCAATGCCTTTAATTTACCTGTGATATCAAAAATTCACTTCGAATGAGTTTTGTTAACAGATGTAAATAAATTACAACACTACTGTAGATTGAAATATCTACAAGAAGAAGCAATGTGCTAATTTTTAATGCTCGAAAGAGAATTAAATTTGTAATACATTCACAATTTTAAGCTGCCTGATTAGATTGAGTTCTTGTATATTAAAAAATATTTTGGTACTAACGTATTATACCATCGACCAATTTAGCTATTTGAAAAGACGTTGTCAAATGCAATCATCGTTATTATTATTGTGTTTGAACGTATTTGTGAAAGGTTTTCCACAATTGGCTGCATATTGCGGCATGTGGCGACGTCTTTTGATTTGATGAAATTAGTCGACGGTGTATTAAGTAAATACCAATATTTTTTACTATACTTACGTATTATCCCAACAATCGCCAACTCTATTAATAACTCGCCAAGTTGGTAACCCCAATTTCCTATGTGTCGTAAGCGCTGAATTGGTAACCATGTGCTTCGTTTCAAATAATGTCGCCAATACGTTTGCGATAATATGTAAGTATCATTTTTACGTATATATGAGTTTTTGAATACTGCTTTTATATATTCTTTGAAATCATTCTATTTTAAATTCTTATTATTCGAGATAAATGATACTCTAGCAGAATTCACATGTAGTAAAATGAAAATCGGCTATATAATCAAATTTTAACAAAATTGATGCAAAATAATTATTTTTATATTATATTTTCCCGATTGAAATATAAAATATGTTTAAAATTGCTTAAGGTACCAGAAAATAGTGAAGTTGAGAAACAACACGTATCATATACCCCCAGTAGATAAGGGAAAAACATTCCAGGGGTGGAATTGAAAAGTGAATAAAACTTTTATTCCCGGTGAAATCCAAAACTCGTGGTTAGGAAAGAAGAACGAGAAAACGAAAACGATAGAAGAGAAATAATAGTAATAATAAAACGAGAATATCTGCAGCAAAGCGACCAAAAGACAAATGGAGAAGAGTGAAGATGGGAGGAGGGAAGGCGAAAGGGGACGAGGGGAAAATAAGGGGAAAAAAAGCAAGAAAGAAACAGATTTGAATTCCAACTTTCACCGCCGATAATGTCTCGCTGACAGTAAAGATTTTCACGACAACACATCTTTCTGCGGAAATTGCTTCACACCGACAAGTAAAATAAAAATGAAAAAAGAAACTTTCACACAAAAAGGTTTGTACCGTAAAAAATAGAACGAAGAAAAACTAGCGGAGCAGACGATTTCTGGATGTGATATGTATACACGAGAAGACTAGACAATCGTTTTTTACAATGCTACTGGGCGAGCCTCAGAATCGTGGAAGCGATAGATCACACACAAGTTTTTTTCCCTGCTGAAACGAAATCGAACAAAAATATTGGTCACCCCTGTATATGTGTTTTTTTAACAGCATGGGATATAATCTCATTATATTAAAAAAAATGCAATAATCTGCCTTTAAATTGACAAAACAGATTTCTCAGCTGAATTCAAGTACTTTTTAGTGTGGTTTCTTAATAATGAATGAAAAAATTAAGGTAGTGCTTCTCAAACTCAATATTGGCGACCCAGTAGTTAACCAAACTTTTCATCGCACCCCCCTTCATAGAATAACAATATATTAAATTCAATAATACTATAGCTTGACGCCAAAGCTAAAATACGACTTTAACCTCTTAACTTCCACCGGCGTATATATACGTCTCGAACAGCCAAAGCATTAATTTCCCCGGACGTATATATACGTCTTTCTGTTCACTGTTACCCATAAATTTATTCCGAAGTCTTTGGAATGCAATAAAAGGACATAGACAGGGTTTGCAAAGGATTTGCTTATTTATTCCTTTTCTTTCCCCCCACCCCATACATCACATATGCGCGCTTTCGTGGAAAACGGTAACTTTGGGGACTTTTAATCGGAAGTCAAGGGATTAATTATAAACCGTACAAATTATCTCAAGATGAATGTTAATTTTTGGATATAATTTTATATATGACAAACCCCTGGGGTCATTGCTGATTCTTAAACTTGTTATTAACTTAGTATTGTTAAATTAATTATAAAATACATTCTGCAGTACATTTATAAGTGTATTATATCAGTGTAAATGGGAATTTTATTTTTTTACTATGTCAGAATGTATTTTGTTCGTTTATTTCAGTAAATTAATTTAAAAAAATAATCTTTTGCTTTCGATTTTTTAATTTGCTCGCGCCCCCCTCGTAGAGTTATCACGGCCCCCTTGGGGGGCACGCCCCACAGTTTGAGAAACTCTGAATTAAGGTGCACATTCGGAACCGTGATTTTGAAAAAGTATATACACGAATAATTTTTTTTCAGAATTATTGTCAGTTGAATTAAAATATACCTATAAATTGTTTTAAGAATAATTTATTTAACGGTATTTTTTTGTCCCCCTCCCCCCAAAAAATAATAAAGAAAGAATGAAATGTTTAAAACATTTTTCTCTTTTGAAAATGCCTCGATAGTAAAATTTTGCTTATATATAGTTAAGATATCTCTACAGAGACTGAATTAAGTTTTGACAAATTCACAATATTTTTATTACAAGCTTTTATTTAACTTACAATGTATGTATGTATGTATGTATGTAATTTGTTCGGGTGGAATCTTGCAACTCAATTTTCAAGCTGATATCTTCAATTCATTGAGCTGAAATTTTGTATACACGTTCAGTTTGGATGACAATGCATGTTTTGACAATTTATATTCCGATATTGCAATTAATTAAAAAGATATTAATTAAAAACATTTAATTAGTTTTGGGCGCCAACTTTGATATATCTGCATTGTTGTGTAATAATGTTATTTTTACAACAATGACAAAAGTTGGCGTCGAAAATCGGTTTTCAGCCAAACTAAAATTTCATAACGTTGCGCTATTCACTGTATTTATTAACTTTGTCTAAAAAATAATTACATTTCTACAACGTAAAAATAATCTAATTTCTGCAACGTATGAAATTTTTTTACAAATTTCTATCTATTTTCTTGGATTTAAATTCAAAACCAAAAAAAAGTCGAGCTATTTTTCAAGTAGATTGGTACATTGTATACTTTTCTCAACGCTGCCAAGTTAAACTGAGATGGAATATTGTAGAAATTCTTTAAAAAAATTTATCTAACTTTAATCTATGAAACTCAGACAAAAAATAATTACAGAATTGGAAGGATCATTTTTTTTATATATCTTACCCATCAAAAAGGAATCCGCTAGGAAAACAATAAGAGAAAAATATTATCCAGAAATGCAATGTATTTTCAATTAAAAAATAATTTTATATTAAAATAAATGAATTTTTTAAAGAAATTTTCTAATTTTAAGCCTACAAGTAATTTAAATATACATCATTTTTATCACCAGTAATCTAAACACACACTGCGACATGTGTCCTTAAATTTAATTACAAATAGTATCTGTTAATTTTATTTGAAAAATTACGGCAATTTTGTTTCTCTAGATGAGTTAGGTACATTGTAAAACCAGCTCATGGCTATTGATATACATAAAATGTGCCAAAAGAGAATAATTTGCACAAATAAGGAGATTTTAAAAATAAAGAGAGAAAAAAAATCGAATCTGAGAGAGAAGAAAAATTTCGTTAAATAGGAAATGCACTTCGTTATTTGGAGTTATTTTACGAAGAAAAGAGTAATATGTGCTTGTGTCCAGGAAAAAGTTCTTAAAATAGAGAAATTCCCAAAATAGAGGTTCGTTACATGGAGGTTTGACTGTATAAAAATAATACGATGGTTAATTATTTTTTCAAAATCAAGTTTCTAAAGATGACCTGAGCAATTAAAAAAATAGATTCTTACGTAGAAGATATCCAATGTCCAGCAAAATATTATCATTAGTTGAGAAAACTTTCATTTTTGATTACAACATGCGTTTTGAATTTTAAGCATTTTATTGATTAATACAAATATTTAAATGCTTTTTTGAATTTTTTTAATAAATAACTAGATTTTTCTTCTAATATGTGAGAGAAATATATCCCTTACCTTCAAAATATTTCAAATAAATAATATATTCTTTAAGATTTTTCAAAAAATAATCACAATTTTAATTAAACATTTAATAACTTCGTCATTTATTAAGATAATTTCACGAAACCTTTTTTTCGTGTGTAGAACAATATTACCCAAGATCTGCACGAAGATTGACAAAAATACGGATTTAAAAAAAATTGTGTTTTTCGTCTAATACCCTTTTTGCGAGAATTGATTCAGCTAAATCAGGGATGGTGAACCAGCGTTGAATGAGTTGAACAGGCTGAGAAACCTGTCCAGCGATAACTAAAAAGTAAAAAATAAATTAAAAATAAAAAAAAACTTTTTTAAGCACAAGCTTTTATTTAAACGCTCTAAAAAGAATAAAATAAACTTTTCCTTCAAAACTTATTTTACTGTCAACTTATAACGTCATTATACAATTTATATGATATAAAAGCTTGTCGCGAGATTTACCTGTGTAGATAAACAAGTAAAATAAATAACTTGACCACAATGATTTTAATTTTTAAAAATTTAAACTAAGTGAATACGAGTACTTAAATCTCGCGACAAGCTTTTATATCATATAAATTGTATAATGACGTTATAAGTTGACAGTAAAATAAGTTTTGAAGGAAAAGTTTATTTTATTCTTTTTAGAGCGTTTAAATAAAAGCTTGTGCTTAAAAAAGTTTTTTTTTATTTTTAATTTATTAGAGTTATGATCAATTGATATTATAAATGGTGTTTTTTTTTTCAAAAAAATTCCCTTCTTTGTGATGTATTAAAATGTAAATAAATCCACTTCTGAATTACCTATTTCAAAAATTCTAGTTGTCTTTGAAGAAAAAGTAAAATAATATCTTTATAGAAACATTTTTCAATGAAAGGAAAATGTCTTAAAAATATGTCATGGTTTTTTAAATTTTTTATTTATTTGTTTATTTTTTTGCCAAAAATCTGCATTTAAACAATATTTTGGTACTTACGTACTATCGCAACAATGCCAACTTTCAAGATCATTTGCTAAGTTGGTAACTCTGATTTTCGATGTACCCGCTGAATTGGCAGCCATGTGCTTCATTTCATATAATGTCGCCATAATACCAATTTGCCGTAAGTATACCAATTTTTCTTGTTATAGTTTTCTTAAAATACTTTTATGTATACATTCTAATTCAACTGACATTAAATATAAAAAAAATCATTTATACGTATTTTTTTTTTAAATCACGGTGTTCAAAACGCAGTCAATCACCTCAAAGTTTAAAAATAAGTAAAACATAAAGGAAAGGGGAAAAAATCGAATAAAGAAATAAATTCCAAAATAAAAAAAATAAAGATATAAACTATTAAATAAACAAATAAAAGATTTAATTAAAGTAAATAGCTGATTTTACGTAATAATTAAGTTTTATTGAGGAAAACAACTACAGAAAAAAAAAGGAAATACCATAGGGAAAAAAAACAAGATAATTACAAAAAATAATTTTATCTAAGAATCTCAATGCATGAAATTATTTTGAATTCCTTTTTAAATTAATAACGCTTCTTTTTAATTTAATTAACTGTAATACTACATTTATATTTTGAGTATTTTAATAATTAATCTGCCATTATATCAGTGATAGCTATAATTTATGCTTTGTTGCATTTCAAAAAAAGATTCCAATAAAACTTGATATTAATTAAGTACAAAAATAATTCTAAGCGTCTCAAAATAATCAAAGCATTACTAATTAATTGCAAACGATAGTAAAATAAATCAATTAAAGAACTATTTTTGGAATTCAAGAGCATTAAATTAAAGTATACAAATATTAAAATAATTACTACACAAATAAATGCTGTGGTAATTATAAAACTAATATTTAAATTTTTATTTAATTGGATACTTTTATTTATTTATTTTTCTACGGCAAATTGAGTAATGAAGCATGCTCAGCTCATTTTATTTTATTATTTACTTCAACCATATTATTTCAACAATGTGGTGGAATTTTGTGTAGGTTTTGAATTTTTAAAAAAATCTAATTATTCGGAAACTGTAAAGGTTATTGTTTTAAAGCTCAATGAAGCGAAGCCATTTCTTACAAAAATATTATTTTAAAAATCTAGAATTTTTTAAATTACAAAATATGAAACGAAATTTTATTCAAATTATGCATGAATTGTTTTACTAGCTCATTTTAAATTCATACTTATCAATTTATGATAAACTTTCATATTTTTATTATGTAACATGAAATAATAAATAAAATTTTAACAAAATGTTTCGTAATTAGTGTTTAGTGTATTAGAAATTTCATTTTAATAATCAGTCATCCTTTGATCAATTTAAATAATCACATCAAATAAAATTAAAAAAAAAAAAAAAGGTTTTACGCCAGAATTGCATAAATTAAAGCTTGTAAATTCAAAATTATTTTTCTAAAGCATGTTCTTTTTGTATTTTACGGATAAATTCTCAACTTAGTTTGCTCTTATAATTTTAAATATTGATCAAGTATTTGTTTTTTTTTCTTAAAGTACGTCTTATTAAAATTAAAATTTAATGATCTTACTAAGCGATAGCAGGTTTTCGAAAATAATCCAAAATGAATTTAGTTCTTTTCATTTTTACGAGACTCGAAGCTTTAATTTTCGGAATTGTTAAATAATTTACTAATTTACCTTGGAATGAATAATTTAGATAACATTTGACTTTAAGGGGACATGGTACGATTTAAGCAAAAAAGTTTTAATGTAAGGATTTTCAAAATTTTTTTGGTTGCCTCCTATGTGTGCAAATACTATGCAAAATAGATTTTGTGCTCAAAATTTCCATTTAATTTTTTAAGAAAAAAACTTTAAATTTATGAAGTGATTTTAAAATGCTACTCCTCCCACAAAAGTTTACATGCACTCATGAAATTTGATTTACAAGTACGTCAAACTATGCATAGCAAAAGTTGGTATGGGTTTTGAGATACCATGATTGGTATTTACACAATACGACTAAATTTTTAAAAATTCCTTAAAAATTGTACAAATTCTGAGCTCAATTATTTTTTTAAAAAATGAGTATTGCTTTGATTAAAAAATGTATACCAACTTTTGTTACATGCATTATTAGCAATAGGTAAAGAAAATGCAAAGCATTAGAAAAAAAAGCCTTAGCATTTTAAATGAAGACAAACTAGTTATTTTATCTTTCCGAGATAAGTAAGTTTAAAGTTTCGATTTGACATAGGGATGCGAATAAAGACGAACTCAAAAGCTATCCTAATTCTGTGTTTCTTAAGTTTAGAGCTTTCAAATTTTGTCAGGTTATAGAAAAGTATACAAAAAATAATTTAAGCTAAAAAAAATAAAATTTGATTTTTTGACCGATTTTTGTCAATTGAATCGTACTGTGTGTCACCTTAAATAAGATGTTTTACTTATATTAATTTTTAATCGTGACTTTTTTGTTAAAAAATAATTTTCTACTTCCTGGTAGTTAGGTAAATATAGAAAGAAGAGTTTAGTAACGAAACAATTCTAACAGAGCGTAAGTATTTAAAAGCGCCAACCAATTCCAAGGCTAAAAATTAAAACTAAACTCTCATATAATTTTATAATTTCACCTGTACTAATTCCGCCATGATTTCTATTTTATATACAAATATCTTTATCTTTTTTCATTAACCCCTTGACTACCATCAGCGCATGTGCACCTATTTTAATTTTCCTCAAGCACGTTTCTCACATGTGATGATTTGCAATATTTGTGTAGTGTCCAGTATCATATACTGCATGGATCGCATTCGGTTTTCGGTTATCCGAACAATCGCGTATCCGAACGGTGTCCGGTCCCAATTAATTCGGATAAACGACGTTCTACTGTATGTATACCCTAATTCAACTTACACTAAATATAAAAAAAATATTCATATATAATCTTTTTCAAAATCATGGTTCCGATCCTAGTCATTTACCATAAGAATTTATGTTTGTAAAAATACACATAACTCATTCTTTTCATCCAAATTAATCACAAAACTTGCGAGAACAGTTATAATAAGGAGGGGGTGGGAGGGAAAAACTACTATAAGTTTGCTTCAAACACAATTTACATTTCTCTTCTCACCCTTTAATAAAACTGCGCTTTCTCTCTTCCAAACGAAAATTGTGTGTCCATGAATGCACGGCGAGGCATTCATGCGAAAATATCAGCTTTCCTCGTTTGTTGCTCGGGGTTTATGACCCTCAGGAGAAGTTGATAAATGCCGCGACTCCTGGAAAGGGGCAGATCTCAAACATCCGTAGTGCACAAAAGCCCCAGACTAAAAATCACTATGCTAAACCCTTTATAGCGTCGCTTTACGGACATTTAAATCTAGGAATAAAGCAGAACCGTAAATAAAACTTTTATGTGTTTCGACCTACTTAACCCTCTACAGTTTGCCCGGACCACCCCCAACGCTTTATAACCCACCCCCCTCCCTCTCTAGAATGTTCAAATTCTCATCGTAAAAGATGATTTGGTTGCTGGCGGCGATAGAAATTCGGCTCGGGGACTTTAATGCTAAAGCACCCCAGCTTGGAGCTAATCTTTAAAATGGCGCTTAAAAGGATGATCTTAAAAGCGTTTCGAGATGATGTATTGCATTATTTGGGCTACGAATTTGGCGGGAAATGATAGAATTGATTTCATTACTTAGTGTCCAGGTGGATTTTTATACTTTTAAAAATCTAATGGATAGAGGTATAGAAGTTCAATTCTTATCTTATATATGAGATATTTAATATCAAAAGATAGAAATTAAACAGTGTCTCTACCTTTTAATTATAGTCTTTGAATGTAACAATAATTCGATACAATGAACTTATGGTTTATGTGTTTTAATAAATCCTTAAATATTTTTCCAGGTCATTTCTGTAGGAGTTAAAATTGAACTTTTAATGAACGGTACATCTTACCTTCCATATTTCATCTTAAGTAGTAAAAATAAAATTTGAAGTGAAGCTGAACTCATTAAAATTCAGGCAAAAATTACTGTATTATACGTTTTTTAAATACTTTAATATTATTTATACAGTGACATACATTTAACGCAAAAACGCTTAAGAAGAAATATTGGTTAAAACAAAATAATACAATGGTCCCGACAAACTACTGTCTATTTTCATTCATTATTTTCTCTTAACACGAAACGAAAATCGCTTAACACGAAAAGATTACCTGTTTGGGAATGAACAAAATGCGGGAAACACCAGAGGGATTGAACTATTCTTTTGTGTATTTAGAAGAATTAACTGCAATAAATGATGATAATATGTGTACAGCCCCAATTATGGCAAACAAAGACATTTTGGAGTTTGTTCAAAGCTAAAAAAATACCACTAATGCAGATACCGACAACGAAAATGAAAATAACAATGCAGCTCCTGTTCCCATGTCCTCCGAAATGAAGAATGCCATAAAAAGTATGCGCAGTTATTTAAACGCACATTCCAATGGGGAAATGAATAACAAAACGGATGATATCAAGCAATATGTTGACAATTTGACGAATCTATACGCGTCCTTTCACTAACCCTCTTAGGAAATCTTTGGGGCTATTAAAAATATCAACCTTCTCCTAAGAAGAAGACGTGATATGCAAATTAGGTTTATTATATATAGTTCGGGTTCGTGAGTTAAAAAGGTTAGGAAATTAGAGGATTAGAAAGTAAGTTAACTAAAGGTGACAATTGAGATACAAGGAGAAGAATACCGTAAGAGATTAGAAAGTCCGTGGGAGGATTAAGCCTTAATTGATAAGAAGACTGCCTACAGTTCAGGTATTAGTTACCTTCATATTACGTTTGATATTTAAAGTATTAAGGAGGTTAAGTGGAAATTAGTTATATATCTACCGTGTAAAGCCATATTGAGGTAGACGTTTGATTATTATACAGTGGTTAATTTATTAGATGTACTCTCCAAAAACGCGACTCTCGTCCCCTTTCTCTGCTGACTGATTGGAAACATCCTATTTATTATCATTCATTGAATTGTTTTTGAATTAATTTAAACGTTGAATAAATAATTTGTAATTATCATGTCGAATCATCTTTCATTTCCTCCCACACCTTTAGCTGGGTCGCAAGGTAAACAAGGAGGGTTTTTACAAATTTGATGAAAAAAACAAACAATGCAAGGAAAATTATCAAATTACTTTCCAAAAACACAATAAATGTTTTGTTTTTTAAATAAATTTGAAAATTTTGTATTAATTTCCTCATTGAGTTTTATTAAATATATGAAAAACAAACAAATCTAAGTAACCAAAATTTTTTTAATAAACTTAAGTTTGTTAATATGCGTTTTTTTTTGTAATATTCTTTTACACGAAAAATAATTCAGTCCTTTCAGTTTCGTGTATAGCGATTTTCACTGCATATAATTCAGCGATTCTTAATCGTTTTTAGTGTTTTGCCGACTCAAATATTCAATGCATCGAAATTAGAGATGTCTTCCGGCACTGTAAGTAAAATGATTCATTAAGATTTAAAGTTCAAAAAAGATGTTTAAACCTAAAGGTCGTCTGTTTTTTCCAACACATATCACTGAAAGGAAAACAAGTTATAGAAAATTATATGAAAAACACATAGCTGCTGAAAAACGGGAATTTGTAGTAACACTCGTGAGGCATGGGTATATTTAAGTGACTATAGTAAAAGAAAATCAATTTTCTGTTGCTCAACTCACGGTAATGACTGTACAAAATGGCTTTGTCAGGAAACGGAAAAGTTCCCTAAGGGGTTCATGATAGTTGCAGGATTTTGTTACAACGGCAAATTATACATAAAAAAAAGTCTCAAGTTGAACGAAAATTAATTCACTTTACTATCCTTAGAATATTTAAGGTATCCGTCTACATGCGACAACTTTTTTTTTTTAAAACATGGAAATATGGGGATATTTTTGATGTTTTTAGATTTGTTTAGTACATTTTATGAAAAATATGCTAAAATTAAGAACAGAAAAAGAAATTATTATTTCTAAAAAGGGAAAACATAGGTAAAAATTGACAAAAAATAACATAAACGTTGCCCATTCTGCACCAAAAGTTTATGAACAAATTTTCAATTTTTCAATTCTGATGTGTTACTATGTTATTCATTTTTGAAGTGATCTTCAGGATAAGAGATATTTTAATTTTTACAAAAATTAGAGCACTTTATCTTAGTTATAATATGAAATTGCATAAAAAAACAGTATTTATATTTACATATGGGACTGTAAATTTCGAAATAAAAAACCGTGATTAATAAATCTGAAGTTTAAAACACTTTTACTATTATACAGAACATACACAAAAAATTTCAGTTAATTATTTTCAAGACTTTTTGAGCAATCGCTGGCCCCGTTTGAGCATTTAAAAAACACATTTCGAGTAAAACGCGTTTTAAATATGACATCTTGCTTAAAGTAATGAAATTTTCTTTAACTAAAACACTTGTAATTTTTGTTCTAGGGAACGGAAAATAATAAACTTGTATTTTTATAAAGCTAATAACATGACCTATAAAATAAAATAATCAAAAAAATTGTCAATTTTAGCAAAATTCACAATTTTAGGGTTGTCGGATACCTTAAGAACTAATTTTTTAAGAAGTTCTAGTCTGGTATGGTATGGTACAGATATTGAGCTTTGTATAGACGAAACCTCTATAGTCACACGTCTACATCAACTGCCGTTTATTTAGCAAAGAAAGAATCAGAAACAGGAATAAAGTGTATCCCATTTGATAAAATACCTGTAAAATCACGTGACACTTCTCCTATAAACTTTTGTGTTTTCGGTTTATTAAAACGAGCCTTAGGAAAACGGCCTCCAAGACACTGGACGGACTTTGGAAAATGGTTCAAGAGAAATGGAATAAAATTGGCATGACAATACTAAGAAAAAGTTGACTTTCCTGAAAATTTCGAGCTAGAGCTATTGTCAAGAATCATGACTATCAGATAGAAGCAAATTTTCACAAAAAATAGGGCATATATTGATAAAAATTAACTATCAAAATCATTTCTATAAAGAGTGGACGACTTTCTGTATGACGCCATGGTCAAGTGATAAGAATGATTCCCGAGGAGGCATCTCACTCAACAAACTTTCACATAACATGTGAGATTTAATAAACCTCCCCATTTTTTTCAATATATGACGATTTATTCAGCCTATGCTTATTTATCTATTTGTAATTCATATATAGCATATAAAAAATCTTTTTCGTGAAATTTTTTTTTCAATTTTTTTCAATTCATCTTTTTAAAATTTCAAAAGAGAAAATTGATAGTTAAATAACTACTTTCAGGTATTCGACTACACTAAAATTGTGAATTTTGCCCAAAATCGGCATTTTTTGATGATTTTATTTAATAGACCCTCTTATTAGCTTTATAAAACTGCCAAGTGTATTATTTTTCGTTTACTAGAACAAAAACTATAAGTGTTTTTTAGTAAAAGCAGATGCCATTACTTTAAGAAAGATGTCATACTTTAAAACGCGTTTTACTCGAAATGTGTTTTTTTGAAAATGCTCAAACTAGAACAGCCGATTGCTAAAAAATTTTGAAAATAATTAACTGAGATTTTGTGTGTGTATATTCTGTATAGTAGTAGAAGTGTTTTAACCTTCAGATTTATCA
Organism: Trichonephila clavata; assembly: GCA_019973975.1. Classification (NCBI taxonomy): domain Eukaryota; kingdom Metazoa; phylum Arthropoda; class Arachnida; order Araneae; family Nephilidae; genus Trichonephila; species Trichonephila clavata. The sequence continues at coordinate 297,993 of BMAO01033430.1, forward strand.
ATCACTGTATTATTACAAAATTTACAGTCCCTTATGTTAATGTAATCACTTATTTTAAGCAATTTAATGTAAAAACTAAGATAAAGTGCTCTAGTTTTTGTAAAATTTAAAATATCTCTTATCCTGAAGGTTCATTTAAAAAATGAATCACATAGCAACCCATCAGAATTGAAAAATTGAAAATTTGTTCGTAAATATTTGGTACAGAATGGGCCCCGTTGTTATTTTTTTGTAAATTTTTACCCCTTTTTCCCCACACATTTTAGTAATAATAATTTCTTTCTATCTTAATTTTAGCATATTTTCCTTAAAATGTACTAAGCAAATCTAAAAACCACAAAAAAAAATCACCATATCTCCATTTTTTTTTTTTTAAAAAGTGTCTCAAGTAGACGGATACCTTAAATGATTCGAAATTTAAATAATTACTTTAAAAAATAATAAACATAAAAATTATTACATTATTTGAATAGTACATATTAATTACAACTGAAAAGCAACTGAAAAGAATAATTAGCCAATTATACGAGAGAAACTATCTCACGCACGAAACACACACATTACTTACTATTATTACCATAACCAACAATAGTTTATAGATGCGATTACTGATAATTAAACGTTAGATTAAGCGAGGTTTACGAAACTAATGGTTTATTATTATGGGATAATAATACAACGAATGCGTATTGATACATTGGGAAGGTAATAAACTCACAGATTATAATTCTCTATGTCACGTTAATATTATTCCCACATAGCTTGGATAAACAACTTTATGCAATATAATAACTTAATCGTGAAGATAAATTTATCACGCTCACACACACACAGCACAACTTGCATAGAACAAACTAGTTATTATAGAGGTTTGAGATATATATATAAACTAAGTTGAAGTAATTTTTGTAGTATTTAAATATATGGATTTTATCTATATAATTATAGTCTTTTGTAATTATATAAAATCATTAGGATGAAAACTTTTGATGAAAAAATATTTCTGTTCAAGAATTATAAATACAATCTTGGAATGTAAATGTATAGTATCTTAAAGTAACATCAAGTCGTGGTCAGGTAAAGTCACAGTTTGCTATCGTTGTTCTCAGACACAAAAAATACATATGAGGGACTATCACATAAATGATACTTACATGTTTTTGTTGATACTTGCACATTAAGATTTAAAATAGAGTAAATGAATATATAGATACTTTCGTCAAATATCTAAATTTAGGAAGGTAATTTTATCACGTAGATATTTTTTATCACGATCAAATTTGTTATCATATATATTTTGACATATAAAAGCTCAAAATATGGTTGTATACACCTGATTTAAATAATAATACTAATAGTAATGTACAGCTTAATTACTAATTGAATATTTAAACTAAATGGTATTAAAAAGGAAACTTTCTTATTTCAGCTCACGAGAATTTCAAGAGGTGAAAAAGCAGATTCAGAATGGAAACCAACAATTTTAACACTATCCTTCAAGCGTAGGACATAAATGTAGGGTTAAATATGTCTTAACGCACTAACCTTACTCTATACAGTGTATTCAAAAAGTTCCAGGACTCCCGCTAGTAAAACACTACAGGTAGCGCTATCTCTGCGCAATTCATGGAGCGCGTAGCAACAACCTTCTCCGACGCATGCGCGAAGTTTTATTCCGTTTGGATGAGTTCCAACTTCTCAGCGTTCACTCGAGTGTGGTGTGTCATAGTGGTCGTGTCATCGTTAAAAAATGGAGCAAAGAACGAACATTAAATTTTGTTTTAAATTGGGTAAAACGGCCACAGAAACCTATGAAATGATTAAAACTGTTCATGGTGACGAGGCCATGAGTCGTTCGCGTGTGTTTGAGTGGTTTGCAAGGTTTAGAGATGGAAGAGAAGCGACGGACGATGATCAGAGGTGTGGTCGTCCACGTTCGAGTCGGACTGATGAAAATGTCGAACGAGTGCAAGCGTTGGTGCGCTCAGACCGTCGAATGACGATAGAAATGATTGCGGAATCTGTAAACATGAGTGTAGGGTCTGTTTTTACGATAATGACGGAGGATTTAAAGAAAAAGAAACTGTGCGCGCTTTGTGCCACACACTCTGACTACGGAGCAAAAAGAACACCGAATTGCTTCTTCCGAAGATTTGATTGCCGCGGCCGATGAAGACCCTAACTTTTTGAAAACCATCGTCACCGGAGACGAGTCGTGGTGCCTCGAATATGATCCGGAAACTAAACGCCAAAGTTCGGAGTGGACAAGTCCGGGAAAGGGTCAACCGATGAAAGTTCGTGCGTCAAAATCAAAAACAAAGACGATGCTGCTCGTGTTTTTCGACAGTCCAGGAATTATCCACCACGAATTCCTTCGACAAGGGTCCACTGTCACAGGTGCCTTTTACAAGGATGTGCTACACCGGCTACTGAAAAGAATGCGGCGTGTGAGACCCGAAATGTTGGACAGTGGAAACTGGTGTCTCTTGCATGACATTGCACCGTCACACAAATCCATTATTGTTCAGCAATTCTTGGCGCGCAGGAAGGTTGTAGCCATCGACCACCCCCCATATTCACCTGACCTGTCCCCTCCGGACTATTTTCTGTTTCCAAAGTTGAAATTGAAGATGAAGGGACAGCGGTACGCGTCGGTAGAGGACATCGAAGCGTCAGTGACAAGGGACCTGCAGAGTGTTGCAGTCGAGGCGTTCCAGAAGGCGTTCAAAGATCTTTATACAAGATCCAAACGTTGTATTGAAGTGCAGGGGGATTATGTAGAAGCTTGATATTAAATAAACTTAATTTTGCTGTGTTATGTTGTCTGTGTGCATTCAGTCCTGGAACTTTTTGAATACACTGTGTATATAACAAGTAACAAAATTGAATTACTATATAAAATAAGAAATGAGAGATTAGAAAATACAAACGGATGAAAAACAATATTATAAATGAAAAATGACGCAAAAAGAAGAAACGAATCAATCAAAGACATGCTAAAGTATAGAGTAACAAAAAAAAAGATCAAAGTAGCTAAAGAGCAGATGTACAAAAAATTGAATCTAAGTACTAAATTTTATTAGAGACGCTTAGTTCAAGTATAAAGTAAAATATTTTTTTAATAAAAAAATGTTATAAAAGTATAATACTATGTATAAGAGAAAAGCGACCTCATTCACTCACTCATCACAATATCTCCGGAACTATTATACCTATAGACTTGAAATTTTGCAGGCATGTCTCTTTTGTAGAGTAGAGATCCATTAAGAACGGGTTTTGCGGAAATTAACTCTTAAAGAGGTTTGTAGGGACTTTATGTATGAAAACTCTCATTTCTGAACAGTTCGATCTACAGGCCTGAAATTTGGCAAGCATGTTTCTTTTGCTGAATAGAAGAATAAACTGTGCGAAGAACGATTTTTGAGGAAATCGGCTTCTAAAGGGGGAGGGATATGGAAAAAGTTTTGATTAAAAAAATTCTCGTGTAAATATAAAATTGATCATTAGTGACATTTGTTTTTCCCAGAAGAAAAAAAATCCCGACTAAGCACTATAATGTCGTAGCGTCATCTGCATTCAAGAAAAGAAGCAAAAAACTATATATGTTTTGGTAAATTATATCTAGCATATTATACTCGTAATTTTTAAAAAAATAAAGTAGTAGTAATGTTTTAAGTAGTGTTTAAAATTTTTCTCAAAATTCTTTAGTAGCATCTGATTTCTTAGTAACTAAGCAATAACTTGGATCCTTGAATCTGTCAATAACTTGTTTATTTTTTTAAATCCTTGCGTGATTTATGCCTTTTTAAAGCCTTTTTAAGTATGGTATGTTTAATTAATAACGGATTTTTAGAGCTTCTATTCGTTTTATATATCATAAGATTTCGCTCAGTATGGTAAACAAAAAGAGGGAAGGTTGGTTAGCCATAAAAACTATTTAAATCATTCTTTTTTTACCAAGCTGTCCTAAGTTAGCAACATTTATAATACTGTAACATCCATCCGTTTTTATTTCTAAATTCTCAATTACATTTTTTGATCTTTAATATTCCCGTCATTTCTGTCTCAAGTAGAGATTATTAAAAGTTTTATATACATAAACATAAATATATAAATATTCATGCGTAAATGTTCCATAAACACGCAATAGTATGGGAAACCGTATGAAAATAAACCAGTTAAAGCAACAAATTGCTTTTGGTGCTGTTTCAGTCACCTACTTGAAATGAATCCGGAACCGAAATCAACAACAAAGTGAAAAACAGAATACCAATAACAGGGAAATATTACAGTTTTCCAAAATACTTAACGCCACCCCATCCCGAACGGAAAATGATAATATCGAATTTCGTGTTTTCGACCCCCCGTTCTCAACAAAAACAACCATAAAGAAATAATAATCGGTTTATTATTTCTTCGTCGACTGCGAACCTCTAAACGGCAATCGGCGTGAGTTCGAATTGAAAAATGGCGCCAAAACTGCAGCGTTCGAAAATGATTTTTTTTTCTCCCTCCCTTTCCTCCTATTCTCTTTTTATTGAGGAGCGACCGTAAAAATTGGAATGAAATCTATGTAGAATGTTGTATTTGGGAAGGAAATATTGGATCCCATAAATAAATGGAGAAATATGTGAGTGTCATTATCATGAAATATGCAAGACCAAGAAGATTTTCAATCACTAAAAGTGCTTGCTTCGGAAGTGAAAAAAAATAATAATGGCATAGCTGTGGAATGAAATATAAAATAATGCTTCGTATCTTCGATACGGCTACGTAAACTTTAAATCACGTTCGGAGATTTGAATGAATTAAAGTAAAACGTGTAATACCGTTTTTCAAACTTATATCAATACAGTTCTCGAGAACTTAATATAAATATATTTATTTTGACAGTAAAGTAGAATATTTTGCATAAATAGGTTTTTTGGAATTGAAAGATCTAAATATGAATGAGTTTGTTATATTAGATGGCTGGTAAACAAGTTAGCCATATTGTCGATGGAAATATAAGAGTTTTTTTCGTAATATACAGGAACGCTTCCTAAAAGATTACTTGAAAAATTTGCTTTTTGATATTAAAGAATTTTATTCTTCTTAAACATTAACATACCACAGCCAGATCGGTTGAAGTGTATTTGTTGCGCAGTTTTGGATGTATTTATAAATAGATTGATCAGTATTGTTATATTTTTCCTCTCTGGAAACTTTAGATACAGAAAACTTAAATTTTGAATTTAATGTTGAGCGTGTGCATCAAATAAAATATTTCTAGTAGTAAAAGAGATATTGGTATGATCAAATATAGTAAATATAATTATATTCAACTTATTTGAATAAGGAATAAAAGCAATACCCTTTAAAACGTTGTTTTATAATTTAATATAAGCAAATAAAACTCAAAAACAAAAAAAAATAAGATCAAATATAAATCTATAATATAGAACTTTTATACATGAAAAACTTTAAAAAATTAGTTTTTCTCGACATAATAACTTAAATTTACTTAGAAGAATAGTGCTTTAATTGCACGAACCAGTTTCTTTGTAATGTAGTATTTATATCGATATTATGTAAAATAACAAATTTCCTAACTCGGTATATATATGAAAGATATGTCCCACTCTATTTTAAATTTAAAAAATAAAATGAAATTAAAAAAAAAAAATTCTACTTTTTGAGTGCAAAATTTGATAAAAACTTGGATAGAAGTTTAATTCGTTCTCTATTTAAAAGAGAAAATTCCCTATATGTGAATCAGAAAGAATTTTTTAAAATTATTTGTTTAAATATAACATAAAAAGATCCACAAAAAACGTTATTAACACACTTTTATAAGCTTCACTTGTATGTAACGGAATCTTTGAACTCAACTTTTACCCACTTTAAAAGATCAGATTAATTCGAAATTTTGCTCACTTGTCCAGGACTGATGACAGTACCATAATTTAATAATCTTATTCCAATGTTTTTCAGGACTTTAGACCCTGAATTTTACAAGCAGATGTTCCGTTCAGGTGGCCAGTCTAACGCTAAAACCCACAGTGTTTTATTCCCAAGCAAGCAGGGAACCAAACACTGGAAACTACCTTATGAAAATTTTTTTTGTCAAAAAGTGACTTTGACAATGAACCGTACGACTAAAATCAAGGTTTTACCATAATCAAAAGCATAACGAAAACTAGGAGACAAACGTTCATATGCAAATAAAATTCGACATTTCATGTGCACCAACAAGAATTTTTACTGTCTGCTAGATGCGTATATCTCTTGAATTTAGAAATCACTAAAAATTAAATACATTTTCAACGAACTATTATATACTACAACATTTATTCACAGAGAGATGTTAATTCTTACTCAGAAGGTTTTAAATGTATATGGACATTAGTATTTTAAAATAAAATTGACAAATAAGCACGTTCTATGGTAAGAAATCATGACTCCATTAACCGAAAGAAAAAAAAAACCTTGAAGACCCCTCAGGTTATTAAAGAAAACGTAGAAAATTACTTCAAAACGATGCCTGGAATATATATATATATATATATATATATATTTAACGTCCAACCTCAAAAAGTGCGACGGAATATTTCCCCCAACAAACTTGGCTATTTCAATGACCCATAGATAAGGAGCGTTCAAAAACGGAACACCCCAGGGAAGTGGAGAGGGATAACAAATTTCCTTCGCTACCTTCTTGTCAGAGCTTAAAAAATATTCCAAAATGACGTTATTTTACATGGAGAAACGTACGAAGGGAATATGCGGCTGCTGCCTCTATTTGGAGGTGGCAAATTCTTTTTAGAGAATTTTTTTAAAAAGGGGGTAACGTAGATGCCAAGAGATAGGAGAGAAATACTTATCACTTGGGGACTTTGCGGTCTTTATTCATTATATATTTTGAGCTTACGAGTCATTTGTACTCAGTCGCGAATTTTATCTGTTCGTCCCTTTTCTCCACTCCCTTCTCACACTTTCTTGCACTAGGAATAGATTTAGGAAGTGTGTGGAGTTGGGGGGAAAAAAGGGAAAAAATGATTATGATCGTCGTTCGTATGAGTTGTTTGGGAATATTTTTTGAAATTCGTATATTTTTATTTTAGTTTTGGAAGGGAAAAGAAAAATACTAAAAAAAAAGGGGGGGGGGACGTTTTGCCTCATGGTGACTTCTGATAGTTTCTTTAAATAGTATGGAAGCGCTTAGCAACAGTAAAAAAAATGATGGAAAATTTCTATTTTTTTTCTGGATAGTTCAAATAGTCCCCTTTAAAATGGAAAAATGTTTATTTGAACAGAAATTATTATTTTACTTTTAAGTGAATTTTTTTCCAGATGTTAGTGCCACATTTAAGTTTTTCAATTCAACCGATGATGTCAATTTTAAGACAAAGCCCTCTCCCCTTTTTTTTTAAAAAAATATAATTTGCCCATTTTTGAGAACAGTGGAAAATACAAACGTCACCAGCCAAAAAAGGAAAACTAATGCATGCAGCAAAAGCTTTTTTGCATTTTCAAGTAGAAAAATTTGAGTTGAATAAATTAAGCCACGCATAAATGCGGAATACATATTTTTTACACCGAATTTTTCTAAAAATGTTTGAACCCAGAACTTTTTAGCATTCTTTCAAAGATTGCTTAAGTTGCAAGCAAGTTTTTTTGGTAGGCAAATAACTGACAAAATCATCTCTAAGAAGGAAGCCAAATCAAACTAGGATCGCTTCCAAGCGTCTAGAAAATATGCCAAAATGATAAATCTCTATACAGTAGAGTGTCGTTTATCCGAATCAATTGGGACCGGACAGCGTTCGAATGCGCGATTATTCGGATAACCGAAAAATGAATGCGATCCATGCAGTATATGATACTGGACACTATACAAATATTGAAAATTCTCTCATGCGGGAAACGAGCTTGAAGAAAAAGTAAAATAGATGCAAAATGTCGCAATTTTATCTTGATTGTGGAAAATAATCCCTTATTTTTCGTTGAACCATTGTACACCTTCGTCTTTTCACTGCAAGGTCTCTGATTCTCTTCAGCAGTTGAGTAGGACAGCACTCTGATTGTTGTTCATACCACTCCATAACTGTCTCTAACGCAAAAAAAAAAAAAAAAAAAAAAAAAAAAAAAAACGCGTCAGCATTTGATGGACCCTTGCTACTTTCGTTGTTGTCCTCGTTTTACGTCTCATCGTCGACAGGGTCGGATTCTTCTTGCACGGAAGTCACAATCTCGTCATCATTTAGCATTTGAAATCCAGTCTTTTGCATCGCATGCCATCCTGGTTTCTACATCCGCAAAACTCAGCAAAATAGCACGTATACACCCCCTCACTTGGAAACAAATTGACCTAATACTCCGCACAGATGTTTACCAAATCACACAGTTGAAATTCCCCAATATCCCTCACCTTGGGTTTCCCGTTACTTTTGGTCTCACACGAAACAAACAACCTTTGAGCATTGCACTGTTCGGAAACGTATCCGGACTTTGGTTCGGATATTTGACGCTCCGGATAATAAACGTTCGGATAAACGACGTTCTACTGTATATAAAAATTGATATTTGTATGTATGAAATTTCTTCAGTTCAACACCATTCAGCCGATCACTATGAAAATTAGCATGCATATGTATTTTTTTTATGGAGAAGGTTTTCGTGCTATCCTCTTTGTTGCAGCTCCCCACCAGGTGACACTACAGCAAAGCAACTTCTGCACCGTTTAGTCAATCGCTAAGTTTCCAACATGCCTCTCAAAAGTTTGCCACTTAAAAGTTTGCATTCACGATAATGTATCAATGCTGTACCTATGCTTCAATATTTCGTAAGTCTCCGTAGCACTCTACAAAATATACTTTTTACAAAATGTGATGCTCACTTTTTGCTGTACAAACATCATTTCTATCAATTGCTGGATACTAAATGCAACCTCTTACAAAATACGTTGCCGTGGCGAGCCACTGACCACTTGATTTATGAGAAATTACTTTTAGAAAAGGGGAAGAAACCAGTAACACAGAAACGTTATCGTGGTCACTCTGCAGCAAAAATGGCTTCACGATGTGAGCTCAGTCCTGGAACTTTTGAATCTCACTTCTAGGGATTGCAATATACCGGACCAAAACTTCAATACCAATATTCGGTATTTTTTAGATCTTAATACCGGGATACTGGTTTTAATACCGGTAGTAGAAATTCTAGAAAAAGAAAAGAAAACACAGGAATTTTTTGCTTTATTTGCCAATTTTATTAGAGAGTGTAAATATCACAAAAAATAATTTTTAACTTATAAACTATAATAGTATATAAAAAGAATCACACAAAAGTAAAGAAACATCTTATTTATTTAAATCACGAAAAAGTGTAAATATCACCATTTAGTCCGCGGTACTATTACAAATTTTTGAAATGTGATCTTAAAAAACACAATGCATCAATTATGCTGTATGATATGCAAATACAATGTGAATGACTAATTCACCAATTTAAAAAATATCGAAATGTTACGCACTTTCTTCACAACTACAGCCTTGTTTTCTCATATGCGAATATCAGACTACGAATACTGCGTGTGCGTAGTATCCCTCTGGGCTGTTGTAGGATAGTTTAAACTCGCGTCCTTGGACGATTCACGTATTTTATCACTGCTCTTAAGTGTACGATGCCACTTTATATTCACAGTCTAATTAATCTCGCCCGTTAGGGAGACATAAAACGAATACTATTTTGCTATGTTGGCGATCCCTGAACATATAGTGGAGAAATTTTTTAAAATTTCTAGTAAATACCGAAAAAGTGGTATTTAAACTTGTGAATACCGGGATGACAAAATCATACAAAATAGCTCAAAATACCGTATTCGATATCCCGGTATACCGGTAATGCAATCCCTACCTACCTCGTAATACACCGAAAGAAAACAAAACATTTAGATTACAAAATTTATAAACAAAAACTACTGACCATAACTGATGTGGAATTAAAAGATCTCTTCGTAACAATCGTTCCATCCGAGAAGGCCCATCTGTACACATAGATAGGGGCATAGTAAAGAACGGATCCCTCCAAAGTTAACTCGTCACCCACGAAGACTCTAGGCACGTCTTCACGATCTTTGTAAATGGATGGCAAGCACCGGGGTGTTCTACTGCTTTTGAGGTTTATTGCAACGTCCAAGGCACCATCTAGAAGAGTACTGACTTTTTGTTCCGCTGACTTGGATGTCAATCCTGTGGAAAATGTGACACCTGGAAAGCAGAAAAAGCAACGTTTAGGATTCAATACGTGTACCATTAAAATATAGACATAATTGTTGGAAATAATTTGATATAGGAGTGCTACACGCCAAGTAGAGCTTGCAGTCTAGTGATATGTTATCCAAGATGGAGGCCTAGTGGTAACAAATGGCCAGGAAAATAATTTTAAAGAACTGTATTGAAATATATTTCAAATGAAGATAAAAAGAAAAAATTGAAAACAACCAATATCAATCAATAATGAATATCAATATAATATAATAAAAATTATATGTACGAATTATAATATTATGCAATATATAATTATAATCCTATAATATAATTTAATAGTAATTATTACATATAATAATAATCATTATAAAATAATAATAATTATAAATAAATAACATATGTAATAGTAATTTATAGATGAATATAATAAAAATTACTTTATAAATAAATAATACAATATAATAATATATAATAATAATTGTATCCCTCCCTCAACTACCACATCAACGGGAGGAAGTTTGAGCTCTAGACAGATATAACGTGCATCGCTCCCCTACACGATGGGTTTTCAGTGGTACTGGGCTGGAACTCATGACATGTCAGCCACGCGAGTCCGGTATCTTGACCACTAGGCTACCGCGGTCACGCACTCGCCCTCCAAACTACCACATTACGCCAACGGGAATGAGTGAGTGAGTGAATATTAACGTCGCACTGTTAAGCTACACCAGGGCTTTTGGCGACGGACCTCGTAAGTTTGAACCATGGTGAAGTGACGAGGACAACACCTGAGCTGGCACCTCCTCTTCTAACTACCACACCACATTAACGGGTCACCAACGGGAAGACTTTGAGCCATGATAGATTCAACGCAAATCAGCATCTTAACACAGCGGGTCTTCAGTGGTATCGGGATTCGAATCCTTGACTCGACAACGTTGACCACAATTATTAGGCCACCGAGACCGTTTTTAATGCAATTGTAAGATTAAAACTTTCTGTTTTATTATATTAATTATTTTATTTAAAACAAAAGCACTAAGGATTAAAATAAGAAGTCTACATCTTGTTTTAATAAATAATGTTAATTAACATATCAAAGATACACAATTATAACACTAAATTAAAAAAAAAAAAACTTTTAACTGCTTAAGAAAAGAGCACAATAAAACCAATTTGGCTTAATGGAATAATTAATTTCTCACCAAAGCATTTGAAAAGAAACAGAACCTTCTTTTATCACTGAAATTTTAAGTAGAAAACGAATATAATTACATTATTCGTTCCACTTAACTAATGAAATTCATTGAGAACATCACTTCTGCATTAAATGCAATTATGTAATAAATTTCGCCAATTATTTCGAACGCAGTGAATTATGAGAGAAAACGTTCTAGATTAACTTAAAAATGTTCCAATATTAAAATACATCATATTATCCAGAACATATTAAAGTTACTTTATCGCTGAAAGTATTCTTTCTGGAAGACGTATCATACATTAAATATCATACAGTTAAAACTTGAAGATTATTACGTACTCTGGTCTCACGAATTACATCATAAACGTAACTATAATCAAAAAGAACATCTTAATCGTATCCAAACGTCCCGTTTGATATAGTTTAACTTTTTTTTTTATCTCTCTTACATTTTGTATAGACAGTCGTAATCTATATATAACTTCTTTTTCACTAATGAAGCCTATCACGCAAGGAATAGGTTTCCTGCCATTGCACTTGAGGCCATTTTAAGGCAAATGTATTGAACCATTTATCAAATCTTAAGTTTCAATTATACTTAATAGCTTTGAATATCATATGAGGAGCTATTAAAAGAGACTGCTGCTAGATATTTAAATCTTATTACCAGTCATGTGGTGAATAAATTTAAAGGATGAAATGGGAGAGATGGAATAATGAAACTGGATTTATTTTCAGTAGATATGGTTTAACATTGTTTCAAGGAAAGATTTTGGTAAAAGGACTTGCAACTTTGAACTCTGAACGAGAACCTGAGATGACAATACCTGAATGGGTACATAACTTTCTCAATATCCCCACCAGGCAGCATTGGTTTTGAAATGCAATTAAAATGCCGCCCACCCAGTAGGGTGGTTATGGCACTCGGCTTGTAATCGAGTGGGCTCGGGTTCGAATCCTGAATAAGGCATGGATGTATCTAAGGGATGGTAAACGTTGGGCACCAATGTAAGGGTTGAGATCTTTCCTCACCCCCATAGTGCTGTGGAAGAAAGGGAAGAATGATTCGCCATAATACTTTTCAGCTACTTATTAAATACACAAACTATCAACAAACAGAATTCTAATAATTCAAACTAAAAGGGAAGTTCCTAATCTGAGCGAGAGTGAGAGAATATTAACGTCGCACAGATTAGCAACACGAGGGCGTTTGGTGACGGTCCGCGTAATTTTGAACCATGGTCAAGTGACGCGGACGACACCCGAGCTGGCACCCCCTCTCCTAACTACCACACCAACGGGAGGACGTTTGAGCTCTCGACAGATTTAACGTGCATCGCTCCCCTACACGGCGGGTTTTTAGAGGTACTAGGATCGAACTCATGACACGCTAGCCATGATCCGAGGATGCCTAGACCACTCGGCCACCGCGGTCACTCTTAATCTGAGCAACAGGAGATTAAAAAAATGAAAAGCGTGAAATGTGAGAAGACTTCATAAATATCGATCTTTCATTTTTAGGATTAATCCATTGCTCTAAATATTATTATACAATTTAACTATAGTGACCAATCGTCACTTTAATACCTTCAACTATCTAATCTCTGAGATGCCCTATAAAATATAATAATGCCTATTTGGTAGCAATCTCTTCTCTTAGTCACAGATTCTCTATAACTGAATATATATTACTAGCTTGGAAACCAAGACTATATATATCCGTCCTAATCTGCATTCTCAAGTTTGCTTCTACAGAGGGTTCGTTGGGAATAATTTCGAATTGATAGACTAAAGATTTCCCAAGAGGATTAGAGGAAGGACGTGGATAGATCCGTCACATGTTGTATGTTTTTGTTCACTTATCTTTCGTATGTACCCCGGTATGAAACACACGACAATATTATCATACAACTAAAAAATGCAGCGTTTTCATTATTCCGAGCTATACTTTTTGGTGGAACCATGATTCAAACCCAGACTCAAGTTGAATATGACTAGTATAAAGTTCGAGACCAAGGTTGGGGAATCAAAGCCCCTGAATGGACTTAAAGGTTGAGAATGTTTGGGACTTGGTTATAGGCTGGCGATTATTTTTCTGAGTTGTCGCCAACACGAACATTGGTGATAGATCGATCTACAGTTATTTCTGGGATAAAATCTATCTACGGTTGACACCAAGGCAAGGGAGTAAGTTTGTCGAAATAATAATGTGAAGTGTAAGGCTGCAACGGGCTCTATTCGCAATTCGCGCTTATCCTCTAGGGAAAAATTCGTTTTTTAACTAATGAATGATTTTAAAACCATTTTCTGTGAAGCGACAGTGATTTATGTTTTTGTGAGTTACTATTTAAAATTAAATGAAACGGGCAGTCGAGGAAGGTTGGCGATTATTGTCATGCTGAAGCTAAAATGTTAGTGAGAATAATTGATGTTACCGGATTTCGAATAAGATGATCCGACGTTTTAACTTAGGAAGGTAATAAGCTTAGTACCTGACTAAATTGTTATAGATATTTAAGTTAGTAACAAAGCTGACAGTTTCCTTCGCTTAAGCTGAATTTTGATAGTAATCTGATACCTTAAATAAAGTGCATTATTTTACTAAAACGGCTCTTTAGTTCGGTGCACGCACACCCCTCCACAGACGTAGTCGACGACAAGGTTTCTGTAAACAGAATCTTAGATATAGAGAACTAATGCTCAAACGGGGATTAGTTCAAGCGATTGCTCAAAGAGTTTTGAAAATAATTAACTGAAGTTTTTTGTGTACGTTCTGTATAAAAGTAGAAGTATTTTAGCTTTCATATTTATCAATACTGTTTTATTACAAAATTTACAGTCCCTTATTTCAATATAATCACTGTTATTTTAAACAATTTCATATAATAACTAAGATAAAGTGCTCTAGTTATTGTAAAAAATTAAAATATCTCTTATATCCTGAAAGTCATTTCAAAAATGAATAACATAGCAACACATCAGAATAGAAAAATTGCATATTTGTTCATAAACGTTTGGTACAGAATGGGCCCCGTTAATGTTATTTTTTGTAGATTATTAGTAATTTTTCCCCCATTTTAGTAATAAGAATTTCTTTTTTCTTCTTAATTTTAGCATATTTTTCTTAAAATGTACTAAACACACGTAAAAAAATCCTTACATATCCATTTTCTTAAAAAAAAAAAAAAATTGTCGCAAGTAGTCAGATACCTTAACTGGTTTTTCCCGTACAAATTACGGGCTACCGAAAGCTAATCACAATAGGTTTGCCCTGCCGTAGGGACTGGGTTCGAATCCCGGAGAAGGCATGGATGTTTGTGTTGTAATCCTTTCTTCTGTCTGTGTTGTATGCCCCCCGTGTTATACATTGCGTGATGCACGAGGCTTATAAATGTAAAAAAAAAAAAAAAAAAAAATAGGTTTGCCCACACGCAGTACAGGCACTCACATTTTCATCTTTGATTTGCTTATATTTTTCATTCTTATAGGGAGAATATATATATTAGTGCTAGTGATTTTAATAGATACAATTTGTCCATGGTACTGAAATACTTCTCATCCGGGATTTTCTTTGTGGAAAAGGTGGGAATTTTTCATTAAAGGCAGGACTTTAGATTCTTGAAAATATTCGATAAAGAACGGGGATTTAAAAAGGCAGTGTGCAATTTGTTATTTGAGAAGAAATGAAAATGGAAAGATAATCCAAAAAGGCAGAAATTATCTCTGTCCCTCTTGCAATGTAAGACTGAGTACTATTATTTTTTTAATGGGGCTGCGAATTGGTATTTTCACCTTTGCAGACCTAGTACACTCCCCAGGAGCTGGTATCACTCTTTAGTGCGGCACTATATAGGAGATACCAATTACCGCAAGAAATTTTGACGCTCAGCTATCTTCCTGGAGGGAAGCGTCTGAACTCTAACGATGCGAAATTGACTTAGGAATTTAATTTTGCCAAGAGTACCGGGACTCAAGGGATTTTTACATGCCGCATAATCATACGACATGGACGCTGTCAATTTTCTGCATCATGAATGTCCACCGACTTGGGCCGGGATTGAACCCGCAACCTTTGGTACAGAAAGCCAGCGACAAACCAACTACGCCACCCACAGACGGCGACTGAGTATTATACCACGCTTCAAATTATTGTGTGTGTATGTGTGTATATATATATGAACAAGCACACAAAATCCTCAACCGTTTGAAAAAAGGTACGAACATGAAATTTTTTTTGTTTGAGATAAATTCTTTTAAAACATATGAAACGTTTTTCATAGCATGCAAAGTGTACTTATAAATTACACAATTATAAAATAATAAATAGCGTAAAAACATTAAAATTGAAAATTAAAATAAAATTCTTCCATTTTCACATTCTGTTAAGTATTATGCTTTGTTATATGCAATAAAAAAACGTGCCCCGTTTTTGGAATATTTTAAACAAAAAAATTCACTCCTTAAGGGGTAAAGTCCGTCATTTTGAAATTATTCTGCACAGAAAACAAGAAAAATTTCAAATTTGTATTAAATGAACAATTTTTAAACAATAATATTAAGAGAAACGAAAAAATTAGAACGATTCATTGTAATATCGAGTTTGAAAAAAATTTATTCGTCCTAATGAGGAAAACATGTTTGCAAGTTTGGTATTACCCTTCATTTAAAATAATGACCTTCTTTAAAATTCCTTTTTGAATAATTAAGGCGGGAAAAAGTATCTCATTAAATAAGAATGCTGAAAATCGAGCAAATTAAAAAAAAATGCTTCATTAAAAATTTTGAAAGAATTTCATAACTTCAAATTAACAAATTTGTTGTTGAATATTTATTAAGAGGGAGGGGGGTGAGATAGTTTCATGCTAGAAGAGTAAAATTTTTACCAAGTATTCACAAGGGAAAAATAATGTAAGTATTTATTTTATAGTTTTATGACTTGCATGGGTTCATTGTTCAAAAGATGCATTATAGTATTTGTATAAATTAATTTATATGGCAGGTAATATTTTAGATTCAATTATAGAATATTTCAGTTCATATTCTTCGTGTTTATGTTATTTGTCCTTAAGATAAATTAGAGTTAAAGTAATTTATCTTTTTTTAATATCACGTCAGAAACTTCTTAGATAATTGAGCACGATAAAAACGTACTACAAATTTGAAACTTTAGAAAAATAAGGTGAATGACTAGATTTGGAACTGTGATTTTGCAAAAGCGTATAAATGAAACAAAGTTTTTTCGGTATTTAGTGCTCCTTGAAATAGAAAATACATATAAAATTGTTGTAAGAATACTATAACAACAACAACAACAAAAAATTAAAGGCAATTTTTTTCCGGTAAAAAATAACGGAAAAATTACATATGTTAAAAACATTCTTCTTTTATAGAAAAAATACTTTTATAATAATAATAAATTTCAATTTTTTAATATAAGACGTATATACAAAGCCTGAAATAAAATTTTTAAAAAATCACATTATTTTCAGAGTTACTATCAATTGAAACATAGTTGGTGTTTTTCTACTCTGATATACTAAAATGTGTGTGTGAATAAGTCCATTTCTAAATAATATATTTAAAAAATCCTAGTTCTATCTCTGTAGAGAAGTCTAAGCTATATATAAGAAAGATATTATTATACAAGTATTTTTCATAAAAAGAAAATGTATAATTTTTTCTTCATTTTTTGCTAAAATTGTATTTAAATAGTTTTTTTTATTGTAATAATATTTTTAAAACAATTTCATATTTATATTATAATTGAAGGGCTCTAAATATAAAAAAAACATAATTCATTTATACACTTTTGAAAAATCAAGGTTCCAAACTTAGTTACCTTAAATATATGTGTAATAAAATAAATTATTTAACATTTTATTGGTAATTTTTAACATTTTATGTCGTATTTTACGCAGGGACGTTTTGAGACATGGGCTAGCTGGGCCAGGGCCCAGGGTATCGTCCTTGGTGAGGGCCTCGTTTCGTTCTCAACTCCGTCTTAATAAGATCATGATCCGGATAATTTTAATGTGGTCAAATATTATTCCTGTAGATAATCTCTGAAAAACAGGGTATTTCAAACTGCCTGTCAACTGGCAAAAGCAATAAGACTATATTATTATGTGATGACCGTTGTCCCTGTCTATGCCCAAGGCTAGTGCCATAAACAATCATACAATTCATTTAGTCGAATTGCGGCCATCGGTCGAGCCAGTTTGTGCCTAGGGTTTTGAAATTGTAAGTCATGCGCATTTATTTGTTTCAAATTGCCGTTCGAACAAGTATTTGACATAAAGATCATATTTAATTATCTTTTACTTCATGTGCATTAAATCAAATGTTAGTTAAATATTCGAAAATTAATATTCTTTCAATTGTATAAACATAACATGTAATTAAAACAAAATATTTTTTCAAAAAATGTAGGTACCTTTAATGTTTAACAGAGTTTATTTAAAAAAGGAAAACAAAGAAACACGGAAATTATTTCAAAGTTTCCTTTTTCCGATACAATTTTACAAACATTAATAACCTAATTAACATTTCAAAAGAAAAGAAAACTACAAAAATCTTTCTAAAAATCCAATTTTTTACAATCCCTTTTCTTTCCCTTTGTTTTTTTTAACTTTCCGAGAATTCTCTTAAAAGCCTACCTGTCTCCCTCCTCAACTAAATGCAAAGATAGCGAACACATAATGCTCGGTAATTAAGTCTCGCGCGCATATGCATCAACTAATCAAGGGAAAGAACTTAACGAAATAAGCCAAAAAGAATCACCCCAAAAGTAAAAGCAAACCGTTATCTGAAATTCCATCTACTTGCAAAGGATATGGCTCCGAAAAGCAATTAAAATGCAAGATGAAACCATTCACTTCTATTCATTTATCGAAAACCACATTTAATTACAGGACTTTCATGTTGCCATCTCGTTAAATTTAATTTCACCGCATCCCTTGGGAGGCTCCGTGGAAATCTTGTTAGCGGCGAAAACCCGCCTTCTAATAAGGGAAATAAGAGAGTGGTATTTATAGAAAGGAAAGTGGCAACACTCCGCGAAAACCTAATATTCCAAGACAACAAAGCGAGGATTCGGAATGTTTCTTCTGTCTCGTTCGGAATGAATTTTTGAAGTGTTATTTGCGTTGACGTGTGAAAGTGGTGATGTGGTAAAAATAATTTTAGCAATGAATATTTTATTATTTTATTTTAAAATATGATTTAGAGTTATCCGAGTTAATACGAGCGTTTATGATTTATTTTAGAAATTTTAGAATGGTGTTAGCTATTAATTTTTTATATCCTTTAAGGAAATTTTTATGGATGCAAATTTTTGGTGTTTGACCAGGAACGAACTAAAAACTGTTAGAAATTCTTTTATATTTTTGATTTGATATTTAAATATATGATTAGAATTTATAAAATTTCATTTACACATTACATTTGAATTAGTTTACCTAAATCATGTTGAATGATCTCTTAAAAAATAAATTATAATTTAACAAAACTACAAAACACGCTTTTATGGTTAATTGAACTAAAAATAAAAAAATAATTCTTAATATAAGAATAAAATGATTAACGAGGAAAATAATGTCATTGGGGTAAAAGCATGGGGTGCTCTATATCAATCGTTGTAATTTCTTACTAGTTCTATTCCAAAATACTGAGTTAGAGTAAAAATGTAGTACAAAGCAGCTCACGCTTTTACCAAAATGACATTAATTTTCTCGTTAATCATTTTATTCTTATATTAAAAATTATATTTTTATTTTTTAGTTCGATTAACCATAATGGAGTGTTTTCTAGTTTTTTTAAACTATAATTTATGCTTTTCATTTTTTTAGTTAGATCTACAATAAAAACATGTATTTTTAGTTTTTTTTAAAACTATCATTTATTCATTGATGAATTAATCTTAAATGCGTCATTTCTTTGATTCTGGAATACCCATTGGCATTCTATCAATGCGTCGATACGGCCTGGTTTGCAAAATGTAGGATCAGCCAAGTGAAGGAAATCTGGAAGAGCTAAGTTTGAAATATTTCATGCGAAAGAAGGTGTTAAGCCAATGATATTTTTCACTAAAAAGAGCTCAAAATTCTTTCTGGAACTTACATTATCCGGTGACCTCTGAATCAATTCTCAGCTGTTTTGGTGAAATGAAGCATAGAATGATGTTTCATTCCACAGAGATGACTCACAGGAGAATTTAGAAAAATAGACTTCATGTGTGAGTTTAGCAGTTAGAACGTAAATTTTTTTTCACATGAACGATTTTTTTAAATTTACACTTTGAGAAAAACTTGACTATTGTTTATATTATGATAAGAAATTCCTGACGCACATTTTCTCCCTTTAAGGATTGTAACTTAATCTTTTGTCGCCAAATCTGGAAATCATTATTCCTGATGATCCTGATCAGAACAATGGAACAAAACTATTAAATTATTGTATTGCCATCGGTCCTTGACAAGTGTGCAAAATTTCGAATTAATCTGACCTTTTAAAGTGGGTAAAAATATCGAGTTCAAAGATTCCGTTACGTACAAGCTTATAAAAGGGCGTTAAAAACTACCATAAGAGACAGTTCAATTAATTATATATTAGAAAGGTGTGATATAATTTATATGTAATTATATCTATGAGTAATTTCAAATTATAATTTTAAGAAAAAACATTGTTTTATTTTAGAATTTTTGTCTTAAACTTAGAATATTGTATAAGCTAAGATTTTAAATAAATACTAGCCATTACTTGCCCGCGTTGCTGGGTGTTTCATGATGCGGTACGATTATACACTCATTATAAGTTATTGATATCTGAGTCGAAGCATTAAGCGTTTGATTATGTTGAAAAGCATTCTTATATCCCTTTTCCTTTGATTTAGAAAGGGCAGGACTAGAATTTCTAAAACGCGGAAGTTTAATTATCTTCTACTCCTGTAGCCCCCTCCTCCAAAGATGACTTCCACAAACCTTTTCTTAGCGAATCTCTACTCAACAAAAGAAACATGCTTATTAAATTTCAAGTCTGTATATCTAATAGTTCCTAAGATAACATGATGAGTGAACGTTTCCCTTTTTCTCCTTATATATATATATTCCATAATTTGAATTTAAGTATAACGTACAACTCAGATAAAATAAACAAACTCCAATTTTTATCTGAATTAATTAACTTATATTAATCCTTAATTATATAAATAACGATTAAAAGTGTAAATATCTTAAAAAAAAAAATTGAGTTTTTCAATATTTTATCCCTACCACAACTATCAACATATTCAAAAGGATCAGACAGCTCCAATCAAGCTATCTTGTGATTTAGCCTATTAAGCTTTGTTGTTTCCTATTCTCTTCACAGATCTGGGATTTATCAGATCAGCATCAGGAGGCTGTTGACCACCAAAAAAAATCTATAATAATAATAAGGGGATCGGATGTTAAGTCTCCCATAGACAGTCTGATACATCCTGGAATGTGATCCGGTGAAGCTGGATAACTGGTATATAACTGGTTTATAAAGTATATTGTAAGAGGAATATCTGACGAATTTTCCACATAACAAACTTTTCCAGCGATTCAGCGGTTTCATTAAATAGAGGTCAACTTTAATAATATTTTCTTATCAAATGGGGCTGCGGATTGGTATTTTATCATTGCAAACCTAGTACATACCCTGGGAGCTGGTATCTCTTTTAAGTGCGGCACCATATTGAGGGATACCAATCACCGCGATGTAATTTTGACACCCAGGGAGGCACTTGACGATGAAAAACCCTTCTAGGAATTTAATTTTTCGAAGAGCACCCAAGCCAAATAGACACTCAAGAGATCTTTAACATGTCGAAAATCATACGACGTGGACGCTGTTAACTTTCTGCATCATGAAAATCCACCGACTCGGGCCGGGATCGAACCCTCAAACTTGGGCGTACAAGGTCGGCGACAAACCAACTAAGCCACCCAGCCGGCACTGCGATAATATTATTATTATTAAAATTGCGATAAATTATATCCTCTCAAATAATATATAAAACTTAGCTATCATTAAATTAAAGTAATTTTTATTCTAAATTTGGATTGTAATTCTACATTGGTAAACTAAAAAAAGAACAACGGTATTTTAGAAGGATCCCTCTGATTAAATTCTGCAGACCTTCCTCTTGAAAACCCATCAAACCAAAATCGAAAGCAAAACTCCATAAACAATCCCTAGAAAGATTAATGAAGCAAACAAAGCCATTGACGGCAATTAATGCATATGTGTCATTTCGAAACGAAAATCAGTTCTCTCGTGGAATAAAAACAATACCCTGCTGACGAAGTGCCAGTTAGAATTACCTCCCCCCCCTCAATTACTAGATTGACACAACAGATACTCATGTCCTCAATGGGAATGGATTCAATTATCTGCAATAGAATACGGCAGGGCTTAAAGTACATTAGTATTCATACGAATTTCGTTTCCAAAAGACAAGATTTCGATTTCCCGAAACCAAACGGGTGCTGCGAACAACTCAACTCCCCTCCATCCCGGATACTGGCTGAATGGGGCAGCGCTGGGTTTCCAATGGATCGAAATTTAAAGGGCGTACACTTTAATTAGTCGAAATTTCTCGCTTTAAATGTCCAATTTAAACAAGCAGGGGCTTGCTTTTGTGCGACTTCATTTGGCGTCATTCAAAATGCCGGGGCGGCCGACAACAGTTCACTGCTCATTCCATGGAACTAATAATGCGGATATTCCGGTAGAGGGGCTTTCAATGGGGCGTCGGGTACTGAGAAGGACGAGGGGAGGGGTAAGATGGGGATGTACGGAAGGATAGTACTAAAGCACTTTGAGATGCAATACCATTTGCTCACAGGGAATCGATGGCTGTAGCTCTGTTGATTTGAAACAGAAACTGAGTGCCTTTCCGGAAGCGTATTTTTTAAAATATATATGTCTTAATAGGCATACACACATTACATGATTTTCAAATAATATACAATGCTTTTTATTATCATAAAGAAACTAAAAAAAAATCCTTCATTGTTCATAAATTCCATTTTTGGCATGCCAGAAGGTCCAATTTATTATGTAACTGATTTAACCTTTCAAATAGAACTAGATACAATTATGCATGCATAATCATAGCATAATCCTAGATCAGTGCGATTATACTAGATCAATAATCACTTAAATGTCGATCGCGAGCTACAGCTCGCGGGAACTTTCAGTAGATCGCGTTAACGATTTTGTAGGCCCTTTATAGAGATTCATTCTAAAAAACGTTCTCTATTTGTATCATAGAGCATTTTGATTTTCAAGGCAACGCTGCAATAGAGTCAGTACTGATTGATTTTCAAAATGATTTATCTGTAAAATTGATTTGTCGAAGCTCTGAAAATATTTGGCCTCTTGTTTCTAAAGGAAAATGCTCAATTTTGGTTCAGGTTTGTTTTACAGAAGGCAATGCTCAGCTGTACATATCTGCGTGAAATTTCTTTTTCCAGTATGAAATTTATTAAAAATAAGTACAGAGATAGATTCACTGTTGAACATTTGGACAACTGTATTCCAATGGTAGCCGCCACCCCCTACTGTCCTAACATTAAAAAACTTGTTGAAAGCAAAGAGTTCCGTTCTTCTCCTTAAAGTTGATGTCTGATAAAAAAAAATTGGTTCTTAAGTATTATCGCAACTTATAGGCTACATTATATAAAACGAAGCCCTGGTTGCCAATTCAGCGCGTACGACACATAGAAAATCGGGTTTGCCAACTTGGCAAGCTATTAATAGAAATGACAATTGTTGTGATAATACGCAAATACCAAAAAAAAATATGTTTTTACATTTATTGTTTATCACTAACTACGCTCCCCTTTCTTTCATAAGTACAATTTTTTCTCAGTATCTTTTTGTTGTATAAAGTTTAATTAAAACTGATTTCATATTTGATAGAAATGCAAGTTTATAGGCAATACACAAATGCTAGATTCTTTAAAAAGTTGGTAGTTCTTTTAGTTAGTGGCTTACACAGTAGGATTTAAAAAAGGTTACGGTAGCTAGGAAGTTTCATAAGTTTGGCGATCACTGTGCTAGATGCTAAACACAACATGAAATTCTAGGATAAATGTTTCATTATTCTAAGAGTATTTTTTCTTGTTCTTGACTGTTTAAACATATTTCTCACTTACCTTTCATTTACTGAAAGTTATCTTTTCTCATAGATTTTAACACGTAAATGTTTTGGGTACTTACGTATTATCGCAACCGTCTTGGCGACGTTATATGAAACGAAGCACATGTTTGTCATCTCAGCACTTACGATACATGCGAAATCGGGGTCGGCAACTTGGCGAGTTATTTTGAACGTTGGCATTGTCGCGATAGTACTTAAGTACCATGTTTTGCATATATATAAAAAAATCATCTTTGGAAAGGTAAAGTACAAATTTCAATCAAAAAGTAAAACAGTGATTTCTTTTAGACTGTTAATGAAATTTGTGATTTGTTTTCATGTATACGTTAAATAATGCTGAAGCATTTATCTTTTAGTGTGTTTACTATTTTTATTACTTTAAAAAACATTTTAATTTAGTAAAACAAATCACAGTTATGTAAAACTATAATTTTTTATTCGTCACACCATTGGCATATTAAGGTGTATGACTACATTCGGAACCATCATTTTGAAAAACGAATAAATGAATAATTTTTTTTGATAATTACTGTCAGTTGAATTAGAATATACATATAAAATTATTTTAAGAGTATTTTTAAAAGAAAAAATTATTTATATGCAATTTTTTTTGACAAAAAGAAGAGAGAATGACATTTTTTCAAAACATTCTCCTTTTATTAAAAATGCTTCTATAATAGTAATAAAATACCTACATAGAGCTATGACCTTTACACTTGGGTTGAACAAAGATTTTAAAAATATTTAACTTAGAAGAGAATTAATTCAGATTTTATTATATATATCAGATTACAGAAATTTTAACAAAAAACACCCGTTACCGTTGCAATTGATTGTAACTCTAAAAATAATGAGAATGTTTCAAAAATAGAAGTTCAGCCCCTGTAAAGAAGTCCTAGCTACATACAGTAGAACGTCGTTTATCCGAATCAATTGGGACCGGACACCGTTCGGATACTCGATTGATCGGATAACCGAAAACCGAATGCAATCCATGCAGTTTATGATACTGGACACTATACAAATATTGAAAATCAACCCATGCGGGAAAGGAGCTTGAAGAAAAAGCCAAATAGGTGCAAAATGTCGCAATTTTACCTTGATTGTGGAAAATAATCACTTATTTTCCCCTGTACCATTAGACACCTTCGTTGTTTCACTGCAAGGTCTCTTATTCTCTTTAGCAGCAGTAGTTGAGTAGGACAGCACTCTGATGGTTGTTCGTACCACTCCATAGCTGTCTCTAACGCAGAAAACACGTCAACATTTGATGGACCCTTGCTACTTTCGTTATTGTTGTCCTCGTCTTCATCCGTTTCATCGACGACAGAGTCGGATTCTTCTTGCACGGAAGTCATTATCTCGTCATTATTTAACATTTGAAATCCACAGACTTCTGCATCTCATGCTATCCAGGTTTCTACATCAACAAAAGAGCACGTATACACCCCCTCACTTGGAAACAAACTCACCTAATATTCCACGCAGATGTTTACCAAATCACACAACTGAAATTCTCCAAATATCCCTCACCTTGGATTTTCCCGTCACTTTTAGCCTCACAGGAAATAGATGTTGAGTATTGCACTGTTCGAAAACGTATCCGGACTTTGGTTCGGATATTTGACGCTCCGGATAATAAACGTTCGGATGAACGACGTTCTACTGTATAGGCAAAATATTATTGATATAGAAGGATTTTTCATAAAAGGAGAATGTTTCGAATATATGTCACTTTTTCCTCATTTTTTTACTAAAATGGTTATTTTGGTTTGTATGGTTATTTTTATATCAACAGTGTTTTCAGGAGGACGTTGAAAAGTACCATCATGTAATTCTTTTTATAAGACATCTTCGCTTGAACAATCCAGACAAAATAGGAAAATGTTTCACCTTTATCTTCAGCTGTCAAAAACTCCCTCAAAAACCGTTTCAATAACTACTTTATGCTTGAACGCATGCGGAGTTACATTTATATGAATCTATATATCTCACCAATAACATAGTGTGTATTCATCTAAAGCGTATAATGTATGACTCAATTTATATATATATATGTATAACTATATTTCTTTCAAACTCCCACACAAAATATAATCCCATTCCTTATCCTGTTTTATCATCAAATAATAAAGCAGAAAGCTTTTTTCGAATAAAATACATATTTCTTCACTTTATAACATAAAAAAAATAAAAACCTTCGAATCTCCAGCTGATATCTTCAGTACTAGTAGTATTATAAAATATATAAGTGTTCTTCGTACATAATAAAGTCACGAGAGAATATTAAAGTTACAGCATTTTTTTTAGCTGAAAAGTCCTTAAGGTGACTGATTACATTTAAAACCATGATTTTGAAACATAGTGTAAATGAATAACTTTCTGATATTTTGTGTCAGTTGAGTTATAGTGTACACATAAATTGTTTTAAGAATATTATTACATAAAAAAATTTTTGGCAAAAAATGAAGAATCAATGACAGATATTCAAAGCATTCTTCTTTTCTCAAAAAATGCTTCTATAATAATAATAATAATAATATATTGCATATACCAAGGCTAAACAAGGCATTTTTAATAAATTCACATTATTTTAAGAGTTAGGATCAACTGAAATAACAAAGGGAGTTTTTAGTTAAAATTTTTCAATTCTGACATATAAAAATACGAATAAAACAACTCTTAAACAACACATTTCAAAAATCCTAGATCAGGCCCTGAACAAAAATCTTAACACATAGGAAAAATATTTTTATTATTAAAGGAGCATCTTTAATGAAAGAATGTATTGAAAATTTGCTTTTTTCTTCTTCATTTAATGCCAAAAAATTGCATTTAAATGATAATTTTCTTGCAAAAATATTTTTAAAACAATTTTATATGTATATTCTAATTCAGTTGACACTAAGTATCAAAAATTATCCTTTTTCACGTTTTTTCAAAATTATTTTACCAAACGTAGACATTCACCATAACAATTAAGCAAAAATGCATCCTTAAAATCCATCATCATTTCTTTCAACTCAGTGAGATACGAAATAAAACACACTATTTCCCAAATCATATCGATTATCGACAAATCTCTCACACCACATAACAAAACAGACTCAACTCTATTTGAGTCAAACACTTTTCTATTGATACACTTCTCTCAAAATTCAAAACTCCTCAAGCGAGCCCTTTCAATCTTAATTCCTCCCCCTGAGGCTTATCGAGTTTGTAGGTCTTCATACGTATCGAAGTCAGAAGAGAATATTAATGTTACAGCACTATTTTATCAGAAAAAAAATGCTCGATTTTCGGTCCTATTTCTTGATAATTATACGAAAAGACACTCGTGAAATTCATTATCATTTATTGCAACACAGTTTTTAAAGTTAAAAACTCCTCAAGTGAGCCATTTCAATCTTACTTCCTCCCCCTAAGGCTTATCAAATTTGTTGGTGTCCCTACCTAACGAAGTCAGAAGATAATATTAATGTTACAAAACTATTTTAACTGAAAGAAATGTTCGATTTTTAGGTTCTGTTTCCTGACATTTACTCGAAAAGACACTCGTAAAATCCACTATCATTTTTGGCAACACAGTGTTAAAAATTCGAAATTCCTCAAGTGAGCCATTTCAATCTTAAGGTATCCGAACACGTTGAAAATGACCAAATTCAGTCAAGACAGATAGTTTTGTTTTTTATTTTATTGAATAGAGCTAACTTTTGACTTTACGAAATATGCTTTGTTTTGTTTCTACACTACCTAGAGGCTAAGTTACAATCAGTTTTATAAATTTAGAAAAATCGGAAGTGGGTTTTTGATCTACCAGAAGTGGGCATTTAAATTGCTCAAAATCTATCATGGCCAGTCTGATAACTCAAACTATTACGAATGTATTTCTATAACACATTTTAAACCTGATATGTACGTTATTTTCTAGAAAATGTACTAAAATATTTCTTATTGTATGAATACTTTTTGAGGTATGGCTTGTTATTTAAATAATGATCTCATAAAAAAGTGTAACATTTCTTATAATATTTACTCAATCAGCTCTAAAATTTGTAAATTTTAATAAAAAATTAAAATTTTAGTACATTTTCTAGATAAATGCATCTAATTTGCTTTCGTAATACTTTTACTTATATATCTTTATTACTTTTTTCTCTAACTGCTTTGAAGTTTTTCAAAAATATTGCTAAAATTTCACTTATAATTGGGATTTTTGTAAAATTCAGGTAATTTATTTTAAATTTTGATAGCTGAATAGTAATATTTATTAGTATTGAGTCCTAAAAGAACATTTATAATGTTTTAGTATGCTATTTTGTTAAAAAGTACTCCGAACGTGTTCGTATACCTTAACTCCTCTCCCAAAGAGTTATCAAGTTTGTTGGTGTCCCCACATAACGAAGTCAGAAGATAATAGTAATGTTACAACACTATTTTATCTGAAAAAAAATGTTCGATTTTAGGTTCTGTTTCCTGACATTTACTCGAAAAGACACTTTTAAAATCCATTATCATTTTTTGCAACACAGTGTTAAGAATTCAAAACTTTTCAAGTGAACCATTTCAATCTTAATACCTCCCCTAAAGAGTTGTCGAGCATGTAGGTAGGTTTGAAGTTCTCCCTGCATAACGAAGTCAGCAGAGAACATTAATGTTACAGCGCTTTTTTTATCTCAAAACATATTCAATTTTGGTTCTATTCCTTAACGATTACGCAAAGACACCCTTAAAATCCATTATCATTTCTTCTTACACAGTGAGATATGAGATAAAACACACCATCTCCAAAATCATATCGATTATCGACAGACCTCTTCCACCACATAACAAAACAGCCTCAACTCCATTTGAGTCAAACACTTTTCTATTAATACACTCCTCTCAAAATTCAAAACTCCTCAAGCGCGAGCCATTTCAATCTTAATTCCTCCCCCCAAAGAGTTATCGAGTTTGTAGGTGAAACATCCCAGATTGCGTCGCAATTCTTCTTTCATAATTAAAAGTGTCTGGTAATTCATTTCCTCCACGTCCACGTAGAGAGCAGGATCATTTGTTTTCCTTGGTGGTAAGCTCTGGTTTCGATCGGAGCTACCTCCACCAATTTCTTGGGACATAAATTTCGTTTAGGGACGCTGGTTTTTGACCAATAGTTGCTGTCCGCTGTGGTAATTTTATAACGAGGTATTCCTGGGCCAAGTGAGTCGGATTAGGACAGAGCGGTCCTTTAGGTAATGGATTGGGTGTAGCACTCGATGGACGGATCGATGGAAGGGTTTAAGCAGGGGAGTTTTGTTGCTGTTAGCGGGATATCTCTCTAGCAGTTGCGTTTTTCATTGAGTGATAAGATGTGGAGAAAATAGGTATTTAAGCGAGTTTGAAAATATATTTTTTTGATTCGATAAAGAGGATAAGGGGAATTTGAAACGAACGGGAGTTTAAAAAAATGCAGTTATAAGGCACTTAGTAATGTATCGTTGTGCAACATTTTGTAATGTATTTGAAAATAAGAAGCTATTAACATTGCAACAGACTCTCCTTTAACTTTTCGGGAGATTCAATAGGATATTTAGGTAACCGATATATAACAAAAAAATAATAAGTTTTGAACACATATATCAGTTTTTCTGAAGATAAATGTTAGTTGAAGATAGCTCATTTCTCAAATTAAAAAATCATATTATCTAAGGATCATATATGTAAATAACAAGCTCATGTAAATTCATAGAAAACAAGTAAAATAAAAAAAAATTTTTTTTAGTCAATTCCTACTTAGGTCAACAAAGAAATTTTTTATTTTACTTACTTTTGATCAAAAAATTACAATTATAATATAAATATGTATATACATATGACAGAATCACAATATCAAGTGGAAATTAATTTTTATTAATAATCATTAAAGTACCGTATTGTCACTCAAAACAATCGTGTGAAGAAAATTTCAGTTCAAATGAATGCTTTAAAATGTGAGGGAAAAAAACCTTTGAAAGTTTTGACACAAGTCGCCAAAATCGTCACTTAGTTTCCAGAAATGATGCTAATGTGGCTGTATCTGTAATTCTTTGAATAATTTGTTTTAATCAATTAATTTTTGTTACCGTATCGCCATCCAAAATAATCGTGTATACAAAATTTCAGCTCAATTGCGCGCTTTAAAATATATTTTATTAACGATTGAATATTTGAACAAGATATAGGGAGATTGTGAACTAATAGTAGGAATTGAAAAAGATAAAATCGCTTTTCTATATTTAATCATAAGAGAAGAAGTTACAGGATTTTGTGGTTGTAAAAACCATGAAGCTTAACACAGCAACTCGTAGAAAATAGGCAGAACTTCTGATGTATATCGGCTGCTAACATTATAATTAAATAATGTCCATGAAAACCCATTACAATTTGACTTTTTAAAATTACCTTTGTAGCGAATTTATCTTACTGGATAATATCGCCAATGATCGTGTTGGCGACCATTCGAAAAAGCAATCGCCAGCCCATGGGTCCTTATAATCCATAAATGCCAAAAGCAGATAATTAAGCGTAAGATAATTAAACTGAGATGTTTCTTAAAATTTGGTAACTCGATTCTATGGCTAGTGAATAGAAGAAAGAGAGAGAGAGTGAGAAGAACTGTACTCTGAAAACACTAAAGATTTATTTTTATCCAATTTATTTTCTGAATTATGATATAAAATAGAACACATACTCTCTTTAAAGAATAAATTATTTACACAGAACAAAATATACGCGTGTCTTTTGTTTGAAAAAAAAACGAGCATGAGATTAAATATTAATTTTCTGAAAAGAATAGTGCGAAATGAATTTTTGATTTGAATGTATTTACGATACATCAAACGAAGAAGGAAATATCTTACACAATGAGAAAAAATGGAATTTTGAAACAAATAGTTAAAATACATTATTCTGACATATAAATTTGAGGTTACTTTGAAAAAGGAACATATATATATATATATATATATAATCAATATATCAAATTTTCAAACGTTAATAAAATACTTTTTATTCATCTACTCAAGTTCAAATACATTTTTTAAATTTTTAGTGAATGACACTTGATGTTAATACAGTTTTTATAAATATTAATTCATTAATTTAACTTAATTAATGAATAAATAGTAACAAACAAAAATAATAGTCCAACACCATGTATAAAAAAATTTGCTCGTTGTATCCCTGTAGCGCAATGGATAGCGCGTTGGACTTCTAATCCAAAGGTTTTTGGTTCGAATCCCACCTGGGATGGCATAATTTCTGAGAATGTGATTTATTTTTACTATACTACTTTATTGGAATAATTAAATTTAAAAAATGAATAAATAGTAACAAACAAAATAGTATTTCAACACCCTATATAGGAAATGGTAATTTGCAAGGAAAACCCTTTTCTATTTTGCCACTTAATATTGTGATTCTGTGCCATATGTATTTACATATTTATATTAATTGTAATTAGTTATAAACAAGCAATATAGAAAAAAGAATTCAAGTCAACTCCTACTTTGAATGGATGAACAGAAAGTATTTTATTAACTATTGAAAATTTTAACATTATATATATATATATATATATGGGGAGAGAGTGAATTAATAGTAGGAATTAGAAAAAGAGCATGATTTGGTCTGCAATGTTGTAACAATGCACATGGCTGCATTGGCTGAAAAACAGGTTTTCGAAGCCAACTTTTGTCATTGTTTTAACAGTTAGCTTGTTACAACAATGGAGACGAATCTAAGTTGGCGTAGAAAACCAGTAATTAATTAGTTAACCGGTAATTATTTAATTAACACTTGAAAAACTGTATTAACATCAAGTGTCATCCAGTAAAAATTAAAAAAAAATTATTTAAACTTAATTGGATGAATAGAAAGTATTTTATTAACGACTGAAAATTTGAACAAGATAAATATATATATAAATAAATATATATAGAGAGTGAGCTAATAATCGGAAGTGAAAAAATAACTAAAATAAAATTTTTCTTTGTTGACCTAAGTAAGAATTGACTTAATTTTTTTATATTACTTGTTGTATATTAATTCCAATATTAATTCACAAGCGAAAATACTATTTATATGTATTTCCCACTGAAGCTTTATTCAGAATATAATTTTTCTTCAGGGACCGACAAACCTCTAAGACCCTAAATCCCCTTTCACGACAAGACAACCCCATCTTTTGCTGCCAGGACCCCGCGACAGTGTCTCTTCCATCTGTTGCCAACGAGCATCAACACAAAACAGGCGGAACACGCAGGCAAAACCTTTTACGTACTTTCCAAATCTCTTCCGACTTTCTAAGCTGGCCCTCCCCTACCATCCCCCAAAACCTTCTCAGTTGCCACTTAATCCGGAGCTTGCAGGATCCCTCCCCCTGCTTCAATTACGACGACGATGCGGCACCAATTAGGCCTTCATAGTAATCTCATTACGATACGTTGCCATTCCCTTTCGGCTAAATGACGGAGCGAGTGTGTGAGAGAGTAAACAAAGTTCTGGATGGAAAAGGGGGCTTGGGATTGATGTGCAAGAGGGGATGGGACTGTTGCACTGAGGGCTGAATCAACATTTGGATTAGAATACCCCTCTGTATGGGATGACCTGACTGAGATCACGGATATCGTGAGAGCGGCTAAAATTTAGGCTGGAGCGCGAGTATACAAATCATGGTGCATCTGACAAACACTGAACTGGCCCTTTGCAACCTTATTAATGCGATACGTGATACTCCTGTCACGGTGCGTGGAGTAACCTCGAAGTTTAATTTCGTGTTGAGTAATTAATGACTTAAAATGCCTTTTGGATTTATTAGAATAATTAATTATTTATGCATACATTTGATGTATAATAACAAGCAAAGAAACAATATTTAACTACATAGGTCAATAAAATATTATCAAAAAAAAAAAAGTTAAGGTATCCGAACACTTGCTGCTGTTGTTGTTGTCGTGTATGACAGAGTGCAAAGGTGTATATAACAAAATAAATATATAAAAACAAGTCAAATATTGCCAAAGGCGTGAATCACTGCCGTGGCAACATCCATGGCACGATCCGAGTATAGGATGTCCATGCTTATGACAAGTGCAATATATTATGATCCGAACAGTTTGAAAAGATATACAGAATTCACGTCTCTTCTTCCCTGTGACCCGGCTAGAGGTTTGGGAGGAACTAAATGATCAGACGACATGATGAACTTCAATTGTTTTATTTATCACTATATTCAACTCAGACACAAACACACTCAACAAGGTTAATTTAATCAGTAATAGAATGGGAGTGAGACGAGATTGCGTAGGGGGAATATATTCAATCATGCAGCTCTACCTTTAAGATAACTTTATACAGAGCATATTTATTTAATGACAGCACTAAAAATTTAACTCTCTAAACATCCACTTGATTAAAGATCACAGTACCTGAACTCTTGCAGTTTTCTATTTGTTTTGAGTTGGCTTTAACTCTTTTCAATAGTTAAATTAAGCAATTTCTTAATATTCCAACTTCTGGCTTCCTACCCTGTTTAAGTATACGTTTCACTGCCGATTTACTCACTTCTCATCTATTCACAATTCACTTCGCTTCCTCTCTATTCTCACTTCACTTCCAATCCATTCCCACTTCAACTCTCAACCTCGCTAATAAATTACACATCTCTATAAATATTTTTGATATTTTGAACAAGAAAAATAGGATACATAATTAAACTTTACTTTATATGTGAATACTTCTGATACAACGTTCTAAGTGAATTCTAATCCACCCTCGATATAGCGATAGTTTTCCCCTCATTTTAAAACAGTATTATATATATATATATATATATATATTAATCATGTTTCAAAAAAAGGGTTAATAACTTATTTTAAAAACACTTCATATTTTTATTTTGACATGTCTCTCTGCATTGAAATCATGACAAAAATCATAATAATTTATCAAAAATAAAAAAAGGTAAATGAAAAATTGAGAGGAGTAAACTCGGCAAATAACTTTTATTGGACATTTTCATTTTCATTTAATTTGATTTTCGAAAAAAAACACTGTAACAATTACAAAATTTAAAGTTGCAAACACAACGAAATGTTTTTAATGAGTAATTTTCAATGATTACATTGCAAAGTATTTCAGAAATCAAAAATAATTTTAGAAACGCAAACATCTAAAACACATTAATCAGATAATAATATGCAAGATACAATCATTTTTATGTGCACCATTTAAAACTGCAATATGCATAATAGGGCGCGCGGATCGAAATTTTTTTTTTAAATTTCAAAACCTATTTATGCAATAAAGATGTTCTGTGTTATATAGATAAAAGGAAAAACAAAATATGTTAATTTTTATGTTAAATATTGCCTCAAGGAGAATGAAGATTAGGTGTTTGACTTTTTTAGTACTTTTTAACATTTATTGCGGTGACCTATAAAATAATTAAAAAAAAAGATACATTTTACAACTTTTTTTAGTCAGGTGTACCTTGACTTACGCGAGCCCGGAGTTACGCGATTTTCAAATCTCGCCGATTCGTCTTCTGTTTGAGCGCTACACAACTTGATTACTCACTCTCCTCTTCCGGTTCAGCAAATGAACCTGTTTGGATGTATCGCTCAAAGTTGACTAATAATTTATTTTGCGTTAATTAAAAAAAATTAGACAGTAAAATAAATGTAGAAGAGGATAGTGATATTTGAGAGCTGCTGGATTCCCTCAATTAAGAGCTGACAATTAATGAGCTCATAGAGAGAGAGAGAAATACATGAGCAAGAACAAAACATTAAAGAACTGGAGTCTTGATCCAGCTCAATCAGAAGATGGAATGACAGCTGGGAATTTGACAGAAGGCCTCGGTTTATTTGAAAAAAAAATCTACAAATTTTAGAAAATATAGACTCCAACGAAGAACGTACGAGTATTTTTTCAATTAATAGGGAATAAAGAAAATATTAGCATGATATGAAGAAATTTTGCCAGAGGGAAAAAAAACCTTGTTTGTTCAGTATTTGTGTTAACTAAGATTTTATCACGTTTTTTTCGAAAATTATTACTTTATTTCGTTTCCGGCACCAACTAAGATAATTTCTATGCGAAATTATATCCCGACTTACGCAGTTAGCACTTGGTCCCCCCCCCCCTATCGCGCAGAAGTTCGGGTTATTACTATAATTAAATTTTGAAGGAGGGAGGAAGAAAACTATTGTCGCGCACGCGAAATTGCAGTGCACAAGATAAAGTTGAAGACGGAAAATTGAGGGGATAAACGGTGGAAGGAAAAAGAGCTGGGCTGTGAAATTTTACAATGTTACTATGCATTGTACTACTCACAAATAATCAATTTAAATTAATTTTTTGAGTCTAAAATCATCTAATCAAGAGTGAGAGAGATGAAGTCTTTTATTTATTTTTTTATCAAAAGTTTAACCTTCTAGTAGCAATATTAAATTTTGAATTTATATTGCTCTACTGTATGGTCCAAACCATAGAACATCTTTTTCGCATAGATAAGTTACGATTTTAATACTTTTTTTCTCTATATAACCCCAATCCAACCTAATTCATAATGACATAAAGATAACACAATCCATTAAACTAATATTAAAACAAATAAACCCAAAACACTTTAACTTAATTCAAGATGAAAAGTTTTGAAATTAATTATTTACAGCTAGAAAATGACAAATCTTCAATCTATTTATGTATGACAATAGAAAAATTTACTGATCATAAATGTTCAACCACCAAATCAAATTAAACCGAATTGAAAACTAACAACTTATTTAAATATATCAACCAGGGTTTGCACAAAATATTCACCTTCAATTCAATTCTGAAACAAAAGTAAAACAATGTATGTCATCTCGATGTGTTTTAAAATAGATAATTTTATTTAGATAATATAATCCAATTTGTAAAATCAGTCATATATCCCTTTGTCTTAGTAAATAGAAAATTAAGAGCATTAAATCCAAGTCCAATTATACCCAATACAAAACCAAGCCTGATCTACGCCATGAATGAAAAACTAACTTACAATTTATTGAAAAAAATATCAACCAGAGTTTGCAAAATAATCAAATTCACAATTATATCTAGACCAAAAATAAAGTAATATATGTCAACGCTATGTTTTAAAATAGACAATTTTCTTTAGATAATGCAATCCAGTCTGTATAGTCAATCACATATCCCTCTGTCTAAAGTAAATAGAAAAATAAGCGCATTATTCCAAGTCCAATTATACCCAATTCAACACCAAGCATGATCTTCGTATAATTTGCAAACAACCCCTCAAAAAGGGGTCCATCCTTAAAATTTGTTCAAAAACCTAAAGTAAACAAAAGGGCAAAAGTGGTCTGGGTCTTTAAATGGCGAAAACCTGTAGCCGCCTGAAGGACTGAAGTGTGTATGCAGAGGGAAAGGCACTCGAAAATCTGCTGCAAGGGCTCAGGAAAAATTTATTAAATTCCCTTCCGCGCAACTAGAGTGACAGGAGGAATTAAATTGCACTCTCTTCTTTCGTCCGGAGGATGGAGAGGAAATAGAGGGATTATAAGAGGCAGGAGAACGCAATCAACGAGACACACACATCCCCGTAGTAAATAAACAGTCGACAAGTGACTCGGATGTGGCGACGAGTTGGCGCCGGCCTGGCCTTGGGTCTGCCATCTCGAATGGCCGTCATGGAAGGGGGGGGGCGAAGGCTTGGACGTATGTTCAGGTTCAATATTGGCTCCAGAAACAGTTTATTTATGCCATGTGTAAACTCATTGTAGGAATAAGCCAAGACGATGAGTGGCTACACTTGGAATTATGGGTGATAAATTGGAATAGTTTATTATAAATATTTAACCGCGCGTCGATTTATTATAGGAGAGGCAGTAATTTAATTAGGTTTCAGGAAGGTAGTTCGTCAGGGATATTAATTTTGGTATTTTAAACATTGTGGCGCGGTTACCACTGCGATTTTATTCGCTGAAATTCATTTTGTGATTGTAAAATGAAAGATTCGGAAAATACAGGATGTCCAGCTTCAATTTGATTATTTTAAACGTTTCCCGAATTAACTTAAGGTATCCAATTACCCTAAAATTGTAAATTTTATCAAAAGTTGGCAATTTTTTTTTTATGAATTAATTTTATAAGACATCCTATTCGCCTTATAAAAATACCAAGTTTATTATTTTCCGTTCTCTAGAACAAAAACTATAAATATTTTAGTCAAAGCAGATACCATTATTTTAAGCAAGGGTTTACTCGATCAATTTACTCGAAATGTGTGTGTGTGTGTTTTTTAAATGCTCAAACAGGGACAGCGATTGCTAAAAAAGTTTTGAAAATAATGAACTGAAATTTTTTGTGTATATTCTGTGTAATAGTAGAAGCGTTTTAACCTTCAGATTTATCAATCACTGTTTTATTACAAAATTTACAGTCTTTTATGTTAATATAATCACTGTTTCTTTAAGCCATTTCATATAATAACTAAGATAAAGTGCTTTAGTTTTTGTAAAAATTAAAGTATCTCTAATCCTGAAGCTTATTTCAAAAATGAATAACATAGCAATACATCAAAATTGAAAATTTGTTTATAAACTTTTGGTCCAGAATGGGCCGGGTTTGTAAATTGTTACCCATTTTAGTAATATAATAATTTCTTTTTCTCTTATTAATTTTAGCATATTTTTCATAAAATGTACTGAAATAATCTATAAACAACAGAAAATCCCCATATCTCCATTTTTTTAAAAAAAGCGTCGCAAGTAGTTGGATACCTTAAATAACTAGAAGTAAAACAAATGTTTCAAAAATAAATAAATTTTATTTTAAGTGATAAATTCATGAGCTCGCAGTTGGAGATGAATGATATGAGATTTCCTGCAATTATTAGGATTCGAATTAATTATTAACTAATTGATCGTTTATTACCATCGCATTTAGAAGTAATGTGAGGTCTATTGGAAACGGGCCTCACAATTTTGAACCTTAGTGAAGGGATGGAGCAATGCATCTCAAGATTTCTTGAGACCTTCTTTAAGATTTCTGGGCCTCTATGCAAAAATAGGCCTCACCTTGACTTTTATAAATAGACAGTATATAGCATACGTTGTCAAATACTCGTACAAATGTTAACCCTTAACAAACAAATATGCGTAACTCACAATCTAACAAAACCTAGGCACAAACTATGACTCAACCAATTGCCGCCTTTTAACTAAATGAGTAATGATGCTGTGTGGTGGTAGGCATAGAGCTTGACACAGGTACTGGACATGACATAACAAAGTAGTTTCGCCACGGTTGCCAATTGGCGTATAATACGGAATGCCAAGTTTTTCTGAGACAACATTTGGCGATTAAAATCATAATTTTATAGAGAACAAGACGAAGTGTGCCCAGGCCCTGCCTTAAAACGTTGCTGCGGGTGAGGACGATATTTCAGCTGGCACCTCCCTCTCAAAACTACCACACCAATGGGAGGACTTTGAACTTCCCGCGACATATTTAACAAGCCTCGGTCCTCAACACGGTAGGTCTTCAGTGGAAATAGAGCTCGAACTCAGGATATGCCAGCCACGAGCACATGACCATGACCACTCGGCTACCATGGCCAACAGTTCTTGGTGAGACATAGACTTGAACCTTCGATCCTCTAATTAAGATGGTTGCAGATTTACTATATTCTTATCAATATTTTGAGATTTTAACGGGTCTATCCGCGTTTTTCCCAACATTCCTCCTGGGGAATAACCTTCTTTAATTATCGTTAAATTGAGAACTTCTTTTCGAAGAAAAAGACGTAGTCTATGTAAATTATGTCATGTATTTAAGTATTAGGTTTTGGGTTCGAATAGTAAAGAGAGGTTAAAAGCTAAAGGATAGCGTGAAGATCAACGTAAGATAAAGTAACACTAGACGAGAGTACTTCGTAGATTATTTGATTAATATTGACAATTTGGGGTCAATTAGTTATTAAATTGGATTTGATCCGTTTGGATTGGATTTCTTTAGAAATTATCTTCAAATATAAGAAGGTGTATTGCCTGGAAGTGTTAAGTGTAAGTGATCCGATTTATTATTAAGTCTCCGATTATCTCATCTACTTCGCTATTGCTTCCATATTTATCAATTAGTGCATTTCTTAGCTTAGGTGTATCGTTGTTGATAATAGTAAATAAATTGTGTTGTTTTGACTATGTGTGGCTAGTTTTCCTTCTAACTCTTATACACTGATGGCTAGGGAAAAACCCAACCATCATCACAAGATTAAAATAACAGTTAGTAATTTGGAAAACATATAAGAGAACACGATAATTGTTTGTTCATTCAGAAAAGAAATGAAACATAACAGTTTAAGACTTTAACATTCAATAAACTACAATTACGTGCTGTTTATTAAAACTAAAGTGGAAAAATTTAATTGACTGATAAAAAAATATTTAATCTGAAACAATATTTTGAGGCAAACAAACAGAAAACGAGAAAGTGCATTTTAAAGTTCGTATGCACATATTTCTGAGAACTCATTCAAATGAATCAATTAAATCAGTTACAAACGTACGAAATGAAAGCTCAAGCAATCTTTAATAAATTCCGATAAATTAAACTTCAAAAGTAATTAAAATTATTAAAAGAATGTAAGGATTAAATTTAAAAAAAATAAGCTTCAACTATGTTTAAATGAAGTTATTATATATTTTAAGAAAGTGTCACACTTTCAGTTTTTAAATAAATCATTACTATTTTTTTTGTTGCTAATTATGATTAATTCCATCCGAGATTAAAACTAATTACTTTCTGAGTTGTTTACATTTTTTTATTTTCACTCGAGTTTTTAATTTAAAGTTTCCTTGTAAAAAAATGCAGAATCACTCTCGTATCACCCTCTCTAATTAAATTTTGTTTCTGCATTTTTCAATAAACTCGAAACTAAAAAAAAAGAATAAATCTTCCGAATAATAAATGTAATTTAATTAAACTCGTTTAAAATCAAGGCCAGTGAGTGCGTTTTACGCCAGAGGAAACTATTTAAGAATTATTAGTGAATATGAATTGCTAAACAAAAATTTATTAATGAATATACTATTATCGTTTCTTTCAGTTGCACATTTTAATTAAGATTATAAAATAATTGATCATATATTGCATAATGTATTCTTATAAATCGAAATGCAATCAAATTGGTTAAAAGTTAGTAAAATTATAGAAACAAAAGCAGATGGGTAAAAATCGACCTTTCTTTGCCCATCGGCAAATTCATATTATGTATTTTCTTAACACTGATACTCAGTCAAAATGAAAATATTAGGTTTTTTTTCAAATTTTTTTTTATTAAATAGAGGAAACAGGAAAAAAAAATAACAATGTTAAACTATTTGTAACAAATGTCTTTGATTACATTTCCTTCACGCTTTCACTGGGTGAATCGTCGCTGGACCATCCAGTAGCAGCGCCTTGAAGTGTATC
Source organism: Trichonephila clavata (assembly GCA_019973975.1). Classification (NCBI taxonomy): domain Eukaryota; kingdom Metazoa; phylum Arthropoda; class Arachnida; order Araneae; family Nephilidae; genus Trichonephila; species Trichonephila clavata. The sequence goes on from BMAO01033430.1 coordinate 338,125, forward strand.
AGCATATCCAAGACTTGGTGTTTTTGCCTGAAAGTGATTATGGTGCCACAGTATCCCAAGCACCAAAGTACAGATGCAATATGTGCACAGCAGCCAACAATTCTAGCACCATTTTTGCATTGACAATACGATTCAAAGTTTCGATTATGACCTATACCTGTTCTTATCCATATGTTATAAACTTTTGAACTTGTGTGTCGTGATCTCAACTGGAATCGAACAACTAAGGAATATTCTCGATTTACGTAAAGAGAGTACAGCCACGATTGATTAAGGTGTTCGTGAGTGTATGATATAGGCTTTGCTTAAGCTGATATATCCCAAGAGTTAAATATCGTAGTTCCTTCCATGTTAATCGTGGAAAATCAGAGCTTGCCCAGCCGATCAGTCTGATCAATTCGCAGACAAGCTATTTTGTTTCGTATCACATAAACACGCTCGATGCGCCAAAACAAATAAATGTCGATTTAAAATCCTTATTATTGTAGTATTTCAGAGACTAAACATATAGTGGTGCTTAAAGCGCTCAGCAGTTTCAATTTTAAATTATTCTCTTAACCAATCAAGGCGGCTTCAGAGCATATATCCGTTTGATATTTTTTTTTTAGAGGAAATGTTAGATTTAATGCTAAATAACCGCCCCCTAAATGATGAATAAAATCTTCACAGTGTTCCACATATTAGTTTATTCTTAAGTACATTTCGAGACATCGGTGGTGTACACAGACTACTTTAATGACTTTGGGTAATACATTTTAATTGGGTTATATTCTTTAAGTACATTTCGAGACCTCGGTGAGGGGGTACACAGATTATTTTAATGAGATTGGGTTATACATTTTAATTAGGATATATTCTTTAAGTACATTTCAAGACTTCGGGGGGGGGTACACAGATTACTTTAATGAGAATGGGTTATATTCTTTAAGTAAATTTCGAGACTTCGGTAGGGGTACACAGACTACTTTAATGAGATTGGGTTATACATTTAAAAAACTTACATGAAAGCACCCAGACAGAGCCTTTATGCAACAAATTAAAAAAACAGTTGCTCTATGGGAAGGGTTTGAACCTCCAAACCCCACCCACTGCCTGATCTCAAATCATAGCCTTTTCAACAAAAAATACCCTACTTTATAATAAAACTAATGCATGAACTCATATCTAGCAGCAAGGGAAATCAATTACTTAACTTCCATCAAATAATATATGCGTTATATATACATACAATTCACTTTATGTTGTACACATATTTCTCTCAGCTAAAGTCTATTTAAACTTCAACCTTTAGCAAAATATCCCATTTTGTTGCAAAATGCATAAATTCACATTTGACAACAAGGGAAATCAGTAGCTTTAATTTCCTTAGAATAATATATTACATTATATATATATTGTTCATTTTATCCAATACAGTCAAGCCAATAAGAGATCGTTATGCTGTCACCAAGTGGGATAATATCCAGCCATTGCTGGCCAACAAGTTTGGCGACACTCTGTCCACAATGTTTACAACAAGTGTTTCTATTTGCCATGGCAATCGGCAATCAAGTCTTTTAACCAGCCCAGGGATCGCGAGACCACCATATATCAGTTCGAGATTTATATTGGGTGGGAACGAAAAGGGGTGGTGGGAATTAAAACCCTCCAGGGACGAAGATGCGGGGCGAACGATGGTGGCAATCAGTCAGGCAAATCGCGTACCAAATGAACAGGGGAAAGGGGCTAGTTTTACGATTACGGGACGAACTTTAATTTCAGCCCAGCATCAATCTCCGTATGAGCCGGGGCGCCCCACGCTGGGTGATAAGGGAAGGGGAGCGATTGGAATGGAATACCGAAAGGATTCACTTACTCACAACAAGTGTTTTGAGGGGAGTCGAAGGATAGAAAAGAAGTTTATGTCGAAAGGTTCGGGAAAGAATGTCGTTTCTGTTTAAATATTCGATTTAATTTATAAGGGAAAAACGATTTTCTTTCAGGATTGGAATTCGTTTTGAGCTAAAAGAAGGATTGAGAATGGGGACTTGCATTTATATTTGTATTATGTGGATTTTAATGGTAAAACTAATTCTGCAAGAGATTTGATTCTATTTTTTTGTGTGTGATTGATTACTTCTGTACCAAACTTATGGAATTTTGTAACTTTGTACTTGATCTTTATTTGACTTTGTAACGGGTTCTCTTCGAACTCTTCAACTAATCCTCTTGGGAAAATATTTCTAATAAATCGTTTGATTTGAAAACCTCTTTATGTGAAGGGACAATGACAAAAACAAAGGAGAGTTACTATTTAAAGTTAAGTGAATTGAGTTCATGGAGGACGACAGGAAGTGAGAATATGTTGACTTTAGATTAAAGTATATTTTATATCTGAATTGTTGGTGCATCCAGAGAAATGATTAGGAAACTCGTAGTTCAAGTTCAAGGAATCAAACCGAGAATCTGTATTAAATAATAAGTATCTTTTCTCGTAAACATTTAGAATAGCATAAAACTGATTACCCAACAGCATTCTTTTTTATGAAGAAACTTAAAAAATGTGTATATGCAGTAAACGAATGCTTTTATCTTTTGATACAAAAACGGTTCACATAAAAGCAACAGTCATGAAGTATTGCACTTCATCGTACGTAGTGATACTCTACTTAGCGGACAAAACAAAAGGACAATATTAGAAATCAAGGACATTTTTAAATGAAAAGAAATCTAAATTCACTCGTGTACAAGAGAAGGATGGATAGACGAAGACGATGTAAAATTTTAGATGTTCGGCGTAGGCACTCAAGGAGTATTTTAGTTTGGGACATGTTCAGATTCCATCAAACGGATGATACGAAGAAACTGCCAACAAAGTTAGTAATGGCAATTGTTCCAGGCGTTTGTAAATCATTAGTTCAGTATCAATAAACCATTCAAAACAAATGTAAAACGACAGTGGAACATGAAAATGTTAGAAGGTGAAAAAACATTTACAAAATGAGACTAAATGCATACGTTAAAATGTAGTTTTTATATACTCATCTTTGCTTTAATTAGAACAGTAAATAAATTGAATAAAAAAATTCCACTATTTATTTAACTTATATTTATTTATTTTTATAGTACGATTTATATCTTTTCTGAAACGCTAACTTAAGCAATGAATGCAATCATAAAAGTATCCGACTATATATGACAGCTAAAAAAAATAAAAAAGGACATATGGGGGATTTTTTTTGTGGTTTTTAGATTTGTTTAGTATATTTTATAAGAAAAATATACTAAAATTACGAAGATAAAAATAAATTATTATCAGTAAAATGGGAAAAATGGGTACAAATTGACAAAAAATAACATAAACGAGGCCCATTTTGTACCAAAAGTTTATCAACAAATTTTCAATGTTTCAATTCTAATGTGTTGCTATGTTATTCATTTTTGAAATGACCTTTACGATAAGAGATATTTTAATTTTTACAAAAACCAGAGCACTTCATCTTAGTTAATATATGAAATTGCTTAAAAAAATAGTGATTATATTCACATAGGCACTGTAAATTTTGTAATGAAACAGTGATTGATAAATCTGAAGGTTCAAATACTTCTACTATTATACAGAACATACACAACAAATTTCAGTTAATTATTTTCAAAACTCTTTCAGCAATCGCTGTTTCCGTTTGAACATTTTCAAAAACCCCATTTCGTGTAAAACGCGTTTTAAAGCATGACATCTTGCTTAAAGTAATGGCATCTGCTTTTACTAAACCACATGTAGTTTTTGTTCTAGTGAACGGAAAATAATAAACTTGATATTTTTATAAAGCTAATAAGATGGCCTATAAAATAAAACCATAAAAAACTTTGCAAACTTTCGGCCAAATTCACAATTTTAGAGTAGTCGGGTACTTTAAAGAAAATGCGGCCATCCGGTACCTTCCATTTCCACAAAGCGATCCTTCAGCCAAAACAATTGCCTGCCCCTGATATAAACAAAACAATCAACAACAACAACAACAACAAAACTACAGCAACTACACTGAAAACTAAGACAAAATTATGAATATATATATATTTACTATTTTCCTTTCCAATAAGTAAAGAATCAAATTTAAACACTTATTTTTCTTCTATAAGCTTACAACCGATGCGATTAATCAAAAATGTCTCTAAGACCATTTCATTATTCACTACTCATTTTTTTTACTTATTATTATGATACGCACACACAATAATTTTTTTTCATTCAAAAGACGTCTTAATCCCCCCCCTACCGTCACCACGTACTCTATAATCATAAGTCCTATACAAAACCGATCGCCAGTAGACGGTTCTGTCATCAGCCAGATGATTGCTTCCACCAAACCACGGCAGGAACACGCCTGTTTACGAGTGGTCGCCCCGCACACGCCTGTTGCAGTCACGCGCGAGGGCTCGCCCGATATACTTTGTAATGTCACGGACCAATAGTGCAGAACTGCGGCTTACAAAACGACCAGCGGCGGGCAGACAGGCGCTGCTGCTACTGCAGCGGCCGTTAAATCTTGTGGAAAAGCGAGAGAGGTTGTGCTTAAAACACCAGAGTGATGAATTGGAAAAGATCGGTTTCCTTTAAAGTTTTCCTTCTTTTTTTTCAGTTTTTTTGGGGTTGTTTATTTAAGGAAAAGGGGGTAAGCAATGGTTAGTAAAGGGGAAGTTGTTTTTGATTTCTTTAAATGGTTTTGTTTGGAGAGTGTACAGAGATGTAGAAAAGAAATGGGTAATTTGTTTTGTCTTTTGGAAGGCAGATTGTAGAGTGAAATAGGGAGTGTAACACTCTCTTTCACCCTACAACATTAGGTCTTAAGGTTAAGAGTGTGCAAATGTCCTACTGAGACTATCTTGTTTCTGACCAACACCGCAGTGCCTCTGAAACTTTCAATACTTGCGATCCAATACTCAAAATTTTCATCGCGCCTCCATCCATAGAATAATAATGTATTAAATTCGATAATACGATACTTTGATGCTAAAGCTACTATACGACTTTAATTTCTTAAGCGCTGCCGGCGAAACGTCTCGCTCACCCAGTGCGTAAATTGCCCCGGACGTATATATACGTCTTTCCAAAACACGATCTTTTCTGTTCACTGCTGTTCATAAAATTTTTCCGAAGGATTTGGAATGCAATAAAATGATCTTGACAATGTGTGTTTGTGAAAGATTTACTTATTTCAGAGAATTTTCTTATTTTTATTCCCTCTCCCCCCTCCCAACAAAAACACTGCATACGCTTTAATACGTGGAAAACAGTGACATTGGGGAACGAATCGCGTGACTTTTCATCGGCAGTTGAGGGATTAATTATAAACCGTCAAATAATCTAGATAGGTGTTAATTTTTGCATATAATCTTACGTATATACGTGATCCATGGGGTCACTGGTAATTACTAAACTTGTTCTTAACTTAGTATTGTTAAATTAATTATCAAATACATTGTGCTGTACTGATACATTAAAAAGTGTATTATATCGATGCAAATGTTTTTATTTTATTTTTTATTATGTCAGAATGTATTTTGTTTGTTCACTTTCGATAAATTAATAATTCGACTTTTCAATATGCTTGTGCCCTCCTTCGATGGTTATCAAGGGGTTAAAACACTTTACTAAAATAATTTTAGTATCAATGTGCATCTTTGTATTTTTAAAAAAAGTTACTAAGTTTATATAGAAGATCGATTAAAACTGAAAAATACTAATATGTATTTGAAATATTTAATATTAGAAAACTTATTGGAAGGCATTATTAACATTATCATAATGATAAAAAGAAAAGAGTAACTGATAAAAATAAAAGAATAATCTTATTTATAATAAATATCAATATGAATTGATTAAATAAACCTTTTAATTTTAGATTCTTACTTTATTAATATTTATGGTTCAAACATTTCATTCTTTTAAGATTTATTTAGACTTGGTCTAATGCATAAACTTTCGATAATCAATGAACTGATTTTTTTCAGATATATAATTTACAGAAATATTTTCAAATTATTTTATATTTTATTTAAATATATAAAAAACAATATCTGTGACGTCACTGAATCAGTAACAGTTTTCCTAATATATTTGAATAAAATTAGAGTATTAATACAATAAAAAATAAGAGAAAGAAAATCAGTTTATATCAAATAAAAAAATATAGAATATCACAAAAAGAAACATGGGCGCTATAATTACCACTAATAAAGTACTAAGCATTTGAATTATTTCACACACATTAACTGATACATCACTCCTGTACAAACTCCGAAGAAGTGAAACAAATTTTTAGCATTTTTGGTTCTTACGTATTAGCGTCGTCGCAGCAAAATTTGCGAAACAACGAATCACGCCATGATATCAAAATTAAGATTGCTACGTCTGTTTTATTTGAACAAAAACGATTTTCGTGAAACATTTTTGGCTGCGGTGACGTTAATACGCAAGTACTCATTTTTTTAGATAAATAAAACTATTCCTATGGAAAAACTTCAATAAAGCATGGTAATATAAAATATAATTATAGAAATGTATGCAAGCAAAGTACTCATACATGTAATATGGATTTTTTTACGGTTTAAATACATTACCCTTCATAAAAACTGGTGAACAAATTGATTTTTCAATTCTTTACTCGAAGTTAAGCTAAAACTCTTCCTACTTCAAATGCATTTTAAATTTTGTTTTGGTAAAATTAGAAGTATTTTAGCAATCCAAATTATGGTGCTAGAATACATGTACAAGTTTTTAACTTTAGAATGCTATTTTTCAAATCAAAGTTGCATCACATAGGGACTTTTTTGAAAACTCTGCTTATACTAAAAAGCAGGGGTAGGCAGACTTTTCCAGGGTACCGGATATTTCTAATTTTTTCAAGGTGTTGATGTCCATCCAGTATCAGTGGCACACACAAAGGGGGGGGTCCATGGGTCTGGACCCTCTTCCATGCCCATGATTTTTTTTGATCTATTATAATCCCATGCATATAGTACGTAAAATTTAATTAAGTATTTGTTATTAATAATTTTTATTAATTAATGCTAATTATTTATACAATAATTCATTTTTCTTACTGTTCTTTGTTCCCAACAATCTACAAAATGAATATATATGTTTGGCAGCGTATTGGGGTAGGATATGAGAATGATAGACATTCGACCCTGGTTACCGCGCCACGCCTCCTTTGAAAAATTCACGAGTGCGCCCATTGCCCATTGTCGCAGGTGTGGTGAGGTAAGGAAAAAGTCAACAATATTTATTATAACTTAATAATAAATACGGAATATGTGTACTTACCTGCATAGATAAAATGAAAAATTCACTTTTTTGAAACCGCGTTTAAAGCAAAGCGCAAAATATAAACATAATAATAATAGTCACAAATACTTTAATATCTAATGATGTATTTACTATCAAACAATTCTAAATACATTAAGAAATAAAACATTTTCATTTAAACAGCTAGTTCTCGTAATTATAGTCGGCAGAAGACTTAGTCTGCGTACTGTCTCAGCCAATCTTAAATATTTCCGAATACAATTGCTTCTAACGGTTAATCTTCAGGCGGTCACTCCAAATTGTCTTGGCGGTACACTGGTCGATCGCAATCCACGTAATGGTTACCCCGGCTAAAGAGTTTGAAATTATGCATGCACGCGTATTGATACTTTACAAATTAATAGTTTAAAGGGAGATTTTGGCAAAAAGCGTTATTCAAAATTTTTGTGAGCGACTTCCATTTGAAGTCGCCCCCTCACCGTCCTGCCTACTTAAGGGTGTGGGGGGAAACAAAGCATGACCAGAAACTTCCATAATAATTATTATTTTATTACCATTCAAGCACTCTAATCAACCACAAGTTAAACTATAAGAGGATGCCCTAGGAGAGATATAAAGAAAGCAATGAACCCTAAGTAAACAAGCGAAAGTAATCAGTTTTTTTTAACCTAATCTATCTTAGATTATAAATTTCTCAATCCACTAATTTAAAATAGTGGCAAACTCCCTTCTAAACTCAAGTTCGTGAAAATGAATTAAATCTCACCTACGTATCGCCACAACAGTTCCTCCTCTCCTTCGATCTTACAATTACAAAACCTTGACTTTATATAGTAAAAACTAATCTCCATATCAGGGTTTCTTCTTGAAAAGGATGGTTGTGAATTAACGCGAATGCTGGCCCCAGAATTTCCCCAAAAGGATTAATGAGGAGGTCGCGTACAGATCCGTCACATATTTGCAAGTTAAATTTACGAGAATTTTCCTTTGTAACCTTTTCATGAATTTATAGGGAAAAAAACACTACTCGTAATTTTTTTTGTTAAAAAAATGCTTTAATTAAAAATAATAATACAATAAAGGCACGTAAAATATTGGTGATTGTAAAATCAGTCAGTTATTTAAAACAATATTCCCTAAATTTCTGTTAGTTTCAACATGACGAATATAGGGAAATACTGCATGAGCTGAACCCCCCACATACACCCTTTTTTAAAAAAATAAATGGTTACAGTGTAGCAACATATAATTGGAAACAGCTATCTTATTAAAAATCAGACGCAGTTCCTCCACAGAAAAAATTTACAAACTTAGTTCCGGGGTATTCTTTGTACAAAGATCAAAATGCTTAAACCTCTGTCGAATAAATTCACCAAATTCAGGATAATTATAATAACAATAAAAGCAACTGATTTAATATGCACCGCTCCTTTCTTGCACTCCCACCAATCCATTATCAAGTGACATGAGAACATCTACACACACACACACATCTGAGCAAACACAGAAGGGAATGACAACATCAAAAAACCCCTGGTCACAAGTTCACAATCGTAACTTCCCATTCACATTCGAACGTTCCACCAACTGGCAACAATCCTTAATTTACACTTGGCATGTCCGAAAATAAAAAAAAAGAACGTGTTCCCAGAATTATCGTCTGTGTCCATTCCCTGCACCTGAATAACTCTCTACTTAACCCCTGCAGCTTAACAAGTATGGCTCAGTCTACCTTGTATCCGCGACACACAAAAAAATAAAAAGAATGAATATAATGCACCTTATTTCAGAACAGCGGGAGTTCCCGTCCGACCCTTGGAACAATACCCGAGATGTGTTGCAACATTCCTGGCTCTACTAAAGCATGACGCGAATGATTTTTTATTCGCAGTCCACTTCGGGTGCTGGTGTTGAAGTTCTACCTATACTTGGGTGCAGACGATCCACTGAACAAAGGCGGTTCTCACATGTACTTCTGCAGACGATAAAGCCAAAGAGAGAACATCATTTTCTCTCTCGAACAGAATTCAATTGTTCGAAGGTTCCGTGATGGTTCGTGCTTTACAACTAGCGATTATTTCGGACGTGAGTGTTTCGAATTTCCGAAAGTTAGGCCTTTAGAATGTTTTGAGGGAGAAAATGAATGTAGCTCTTTCAGGGGTGTTTAAACATAAGGCACATTGCTCCTAAATTAAATAGTAACTATCATGATAACAAAACAATGAATAATTACAAAGAATTTGGTACCTAAAAATTTAAAGCAGTACATATTACTATACATTTCTTACGTAATATTTTCTATCAAGACAAAAAACTTCGATTAGGTGCTGATTACGCTCAAAAATGTGATTTTAAAAAAATCATATAAATATTTTTTTATATATATTTAGTGTGAGTTGATTTAGAATATAAACGGTCTTAAAGTATCCAACTACCCTAAAATTGTGAATTTTTCCAAAAATTGACAAATTATTTTATGGTTTTATTTTATAGGCCATCTTATCAGCTTTATAAAAATACCAAATTTATTATTTTCCGTTCACTAGAACAAAAACTACAAGTATTTTAGTAAAAGCAGATACGATTACTTTATGCAAGATATGTCATACTTTAAAACGCGTTTTACTCGAAATGTGTTTTTTTTTTAAATGCTCAAATGGGTGTGTTGATAAAAAAGTTTTGAAAAAAATTAACTGAAATTGTTTGTGCATGTTCTGTATAATAGTAGAATTGTTTTAACCTTCAGATTTACCAATCACTGTTTTATTACAAAATTTACAGTCCCTTATGTGAATATAATCACTGTTTTTTTAAGCAATTTCATGTAATAACTGAGATAAAGGGCTCTAGTTTATGTAAGAATTAAAATATTCTGTCCTAAAGGTCATTTCAAAAATTAATAGCAAAGCAACACTTCAAAATTGAAAAAATAAAATAAAATTGATTTATAAACTTTTGGTACAGAATGGGCTCCGTTTATGTAATTTTTAGTCAATTTGTACCCATTTTAGTAATAATAATTTACTTTTCACTTCTTAATTTTAGCCTATTTTTCTTAAAATGTACTATATAAGCAAACCTAAAAACAACAAAAAATCCCTATATTTCCATTTTTTAAAAAACAATTTTGTCGCAAGTAGTCGCGGATACCTTAAGAATATTTTTTTTTGAGAAAAGACTATTTAAATGCAATTTTTAGCAAAAAATGAAGAAAGAACGACATATTTCGAACATTCTCTTCTTACGGAGAATGTTTTTATAATAATAATATTTTGCCTATTTATAGTTAGAATTTCTGCACAGAGAGCCTTAACTAGGATTTTGAAAATTTCAGTGTTCAGAGTTAAAATTTCTATACCCAAACATATTAAAATATAAATGAAAATCCTCTTCTAAATTATATATTTCAAAATTTTTTTGGTTGTTCCCTATGTATATGTATTATGTAAAATGGTTTTTTGTGTTCAAAATACCACAAAAAGGTAACTTTAATTTTTTAAAGAAAAATTTAAAATTTCAATAAGTGATTTTAAAATGCCATTCCTTTTACAATAACTGACGTACGTAAAATTTGATCTATAGTTACGTCGAACTATGTATAACAAAAGTTGGTATGAGTTTTGTGATAATATGATTATAATACCCGTAAAATACATTTTTCTTTGTGAATATTCTTATTAAAGTTTCTTCAAAAATGTGTGTGTGTATAAATTCAAAACTCAACAATTTTTTTAAAAAAAAGAAGAATTGATTCGATTAAAAAATGCATACCAACTTTTGTCACATGCATTAATATAGTAATAGTTAGAAACAGTAACAAATAATTTCACACAATAGAGCTGTGCCAATTTAAGCTCATTTCGTGCCCTGGGCGCAGAAGATCTAAAGGCCCCCTTAGCACTAGAGGATCGAGATTCATAACCAGGGAATCTGGTTAAGTACAGCTTATCCGGACTTTTCTGGACCCCTTTGGGCCCCGGGCCCCCAGAGCGCCCAAAGCATAAACCGGCAATGCAATAGAGTAAGAGCTTTAGCATTTGAAATAAAGATAATCTAATGATTTTTTTTCTTTTTGAGAAAAATCAGTTTAAAGTGTTTATTTGCTATTGAAATATGAATAAGAACGAACAAAAAAGGCTATTTTAACTCTGTTTTTTAAATTTTGAGCTTTCCAATTTTGTGAGATGATAGAACAATTTATAAAGAATAATTCAAGCTAAGAAAATTTGATTTGATTTTTTGACCGATTTTTGTTAATCATACTGTTTTCCCCAAAATTACAATTTATGCAGTGTTAGAATTATACTAACGCCGAATTATAAAGCAACTCGAAAAATATTGGCGACGGACCTCGTAATTTTGAGCCTTAGCACTCCCTTTCCGAACTACTATACCACGTCCAAACAGAGGGACTGAGTGAGCTCCACAGATTTAACGTGTCTCAGCCCTTCTATACGACGGGACTTCAGTGACACCAGGACCCGAACCCGCGACACTCCGGCCGCAAGTTTGTGGCCATAACCTTTAGGCTACCGATGCCACATAATTTATGCAGAATGGAGCAGTTTTCTGAATTTTGGTGCACACAGGAATTTTTCAGTGGGAGGGGTCGAGAATCAAAAATCCACCATTCTCGTATCATACCCAAAAACACCATCGAGCATATTATTTTGATTTTATCGGTAGTCGGAAAAAAAACCAGTAAAAAATAAATTATTGAATAAATAATTAGCATTGATTAATAAAATAAAATTTTAAAACAAGTAATTAAAATTTACGTACTATACACATAGGATTATGATTAATCGTAAGAAAATCAAGGACACCCCCATGCGCCACTGATTCTGAAGAACCATTTAACAAATTTTAAATATTTACCACAGTTAAAACAAATCCTATTATTTAAATGATTTTATTATTTAAAAGACCCTAACCCATGCAACCAGTCCTTTAATTTAAATAAATACGACTCAATTAATTCCCATATATGGGAATTCATCGAATAAATTCCCAAAGCATCTGATTTTCTTCAACTACAGACGAATTCCAAATCCACTGGAGGGTGGGGGCCCAATTATCCGCCCACCACCTAAAACAAACAGCAGCAAGGCCGTCGCCAACCAGACGGCCCGGGCCTTCGGGGCATCTCATTCTCATCTGTCAATGACAGGGCGCATATAAATGCAGCAGGCACAGCCTTTAATCGGACACTACGATCTCCGTAAAGTATTTTCTTCTCATTGTTTCCAATGCCTTTTGTTTAGCCCTTACTCGGCACTTTCACGTGCGTCTATTAATATTTATACCTTCCAGGAAGGCATGCATTATTTATTTTCGTATACGCAAAACGCCGGGGATATATATTTTTTATTATTTTATATTCCCTTTTTTATTCTTTTCCCCTTTTTTCCCTGCCGGATTAAGTTTGATAAATTTTCGTCCTTCTTTTATGAGTTCAGCTACTGCAGGTAGTTTTGGCGGCTACTGTGCCCCTGAGGAAAGGGGTTTGAGGGAGGGGGAGGGTTAAAGACACCTCTAAGGTGCAACCGAATGTGTTTGGGTAAAGATGGCGCTGAAATTTTAATGAGATGCCAAATGGGTGTGCATTGAGAATAAACTTTAAGGTGGATTTGGAGAATTCTTTTTGAGTTTCGGTTTCGACGTACGACAATGCAGTAGGACAAAGAATTGCACACAATTGCAAGATCGAAAAATGCGGTGATGGAACTTAAGGAAGAATCCAGAAAGAAAGTCGTCGAATTGTGAATACTGAATAATGTAAAATGTTCGTTAGGCGTAAGATTCGAATTTTCCCTTTTTGATTATATTTAAGTAGCGTCTTCATTTTCATTGTTAAACTTTCTTCACCGTAGCATAGCAACATTCATTCCAATGGTATTCTTTTGGGTTGGAGTTGGCCAGTTGGTAGGATTTATCTAAAAAATAGGAGGTTTTGAGTTCTAATTCTTATTTAATGAACTAAAAATCTCATGCGGGTTTTATCTCACGTACAGTTAATACATGCGGGCTTTCGTAGGCCAAACCTATGGAGTCGAGTATTTGAAAAACACCTTCAATATAAGTCCAAAATAATCCACCTACCACAGTCTATTTATGTTTTTTAAAGATGAAGTACTACAGTAATAAAAAGGAATAACTGAACTTTGAATATAATTGAATTTTAAAACCAATAAGCTGCTGTGAACGTCAATTACTATAGAGATTTGGAAGAGTAAAACGCCTTACCCTGCTTACTATTCATCTATTTTTTAAAAAATAATAAGATTCTTACTTTTGTAATTCATTTTATAGTTCTAATGTGTCGCCAAATAAACAACAACAACTTAAAAAATATCTAGGAAACTTTATAGAATAGGAATAGTTTTTTATTCAAAATTTAATGACTCAGTATTAATGGAATTAAGTCACAAAATTTTTATATGTGTGTGCATTTAGATATATGTTAAGTGTACATTATTAAATAGACCGATATGTACAAAATACTCGAATTTACTTAGATAAACTGTAACTGTAATTACTGTAAATATTTGACAAGTACAACCATTTTGTGAATTCATTAGATTAAAAACCCTTTTTGACTACTTTGGACACCATTATCCAAGAAAATTAAAGATAATTTAAATACATTAAAATTAAACTAATTATTAACAATATGAAATACAATAAAGATATCGATCATAATTCTAATCGTATTGATGGAAGAAAATCGTATTAATGTTCAATTTTAAGCATACTTTTAAATTTTACCATCGAGTTGAATCATTAGCCATCTCCCAAACTGCAAAATTTGTTTCACATTAAATTGGATTTTTTGAGCAGATAGAACAAAAATTCCCATTTTATTGTTCATAGTTTTGAATTTTTTAAAAGAAAAATGTAAGGAAATATTTAGAATACAATTACTAAATAATAACTATCTTTTTAAAGCTGATCTTATAAACTGTATATCTTTAAGGTCCACTTGAATGTACCACGGTATATCTCCTTCGAATTTTCATATTTTTCTTTCACATTAAAATCAAATTAAATTCGAATAAATAAATAATTAATCATAGCATTTAATTATATTAGCTCTTAAATATTAAAAAAAGTATATAAATTATAATTATTACTTAGAATATTTTGAGCCAAGTTCACGGAAAACTTGCATAAAGTTTTGTACAAGTTCTATTGTTAAGTAGGCTTAACTAATAGAACTATTTAAAGAAACGAAAAATGAACACACAGGGGGACATCAAGAAGAAAATAATCCACCACAAGGCTTAAGATTTATATTTAATTTAGTGACGTAAGATTAAATAAATCTTAACCCTAAAAATAGTGGAAAAAGAGCAAATGTGCGGTTAATGACACAACTAGGATTTTAACGCAAAAGGTGAATGGACGTAATGTTAAGTAGTTTAGGTGAATGACCATTATAAGTATAAAATCTCAATAAGAAAACGCAATCTTTTAATACAGCAAAAATTTGCTCAGAATTATATTGCATGTCTGGTAGAATATATATATAAATGACACTAAAAGTTTCAAATTAAAATTGAACTATGGAACAAATTTTGTTGAAACCTTGTCTTATGTGAAATCAGTTTGTTTTAAAAATGTATTTTAAATATTAAATTTGAATAATTTTGTAAGTGAAAAGAAAAATATGTTTACTGAAGTATAACTGCTAAAATAAACTTAAATTGTTGTTAAAAGTTTTATATTCTAAAACAACAAATTCTTAGAAGTAACGTATTAAGATATTGAAGGCAAATGTATTACCGAAAAATGTGATTGATGCTTCATTTTATTAAATAGTATTTTTTAAATGAATAATATTTTTGGTCTCAATTTAGAGGCAACTATTAAATTTGTTGTTAAAAATTAAGAGAATGTAAATTATACAAATATGACACAACACACAATAAACACCTATAGAATAAAATAAAAATATTAGTTCTCTTTGTTTTTTCATCCTTTTTTGATGTATTATGAAAAAGACGTTATCAATACGAAAAAACCACGACTTGTTTTAAAAATGTGTGATAAAAGGTTACCAGAGGGAATATTCCGTTTGGCGTTGGTTGTATCATTTGTGGCTACTTTATCGCCTGTGCAGGTGAAAAGGAAAAATACCATAATATCTTAAATTCAATAACTGAGAAAATTAAAGTACAAATGTTAAAGCCTTTTTAAGAAATAAATTTCCTTTTTACAAAAAAATATGCTTATGATTTTAATTAATTATAATACCCTCTTCCATTTCTCAAAAACAATCAAAAACTCAAGTTGAAAAAAATGGAAAGCTTAGAAAAATAAATAAATAATTGCAAATAGACTGGAATATTTTAGAACATTTAAAGTATTCGGCAAACAAGAAAGAAAAAACAAACGATTTTTTTATGTTTTTGTATACATATATTTAATGTTAAAAATAAATTTTAAAGATTTCAAAATATTAATTTTTTGTCTAAACCATCTACATTTCTTTCATCTATCTATCCAAACTAGAGATGCAAATATCATGGCGGTAAATGCTATACCTCATTTTCAAAAACCGTGATCAGCTTGACGACACAATAATTAATTTTAATGATTTAGTACACAAATTACAGCAAGCAATCGTTAATAATTCAGTTTTGTATGGTGAAACTAATAAGGAAAAACAAAAAACTTGTCGAGCAATGTGTTTTCTATCGAAATAAACTAAACACAGCTGCATAGTAGCATTACGGAACACCTCCTGCTCTCTCTATCTCTTATCGTTGGTTATTATCATGCATTCAGAGGAATATTAATTTAAAGGATTCAGTACTTGAATGCGAAATTAGATGAGAATCAGACTTCCGTTCAGCGATAAATTCTATACATATGTTAGCTCTGTAATACTAGATAAACTTAGAATAAAAAATAATATAATAGAATTGTTCGCGGAAGCTGAAAATTAATACTTCAGTAGTTGTACAGAATTTTAATGTCGTTGAATAGATTTGAATATTTAATGTTATAATTTGTAATCAAAGTGTTTGTTTAGAAAATTTTTAACGTTTCTTTTTTTATTATTGAAATTTTAATGCAATGATATTTTTAATGTTTTTATATTCTCCAAACGATAATTTGTATTATTTGAAATAATGTTTTAACATTTAATAAGAATATTTTTATAGAACCTACATAAAACAGAATTAAAACCTGATTTCTATTAATCTCTTGCCCATTAAAAAATTGATTCTAAAAATATAAAAAGTTACCGCAGGAAAAAAAAAATAATATTTTTATTCTACAGAAATTCAAAAAGATCAAAATCAATTAATATTTTTCTACAATAAAAAAATGAGAAATATGATAGTCGAAAAAAATGAAATCGTTCTGAATTATTTATCCTGTATCTATATACAGTGGACCCCAAAAGTGTTCGTACACCTGCATAAAATTTCACATTTTCGATTAATAAAAATTAATATATTGGAATTGTAATTTTTTTATGATATCTGCAACTTATTCTTAATGGAATATCATAATCAATTTTTAAAAAAATAACATAACTATTTTTTTAAAAATTTAAAAACAAAAAGCTACTAAAAAATTACGCCACAAAGGTCTTCGTACACTTCAAAAAAATCTCAACATAGCTTTAAGTATTGTATTAATTTCTTAATTTTTTACTTAGTAGGATATCTTTTAGTGTTCACAACAACTTTTAAGCATCTTTGTATAGATTTAATTTGTAATTTCAGCATCGATATTCCTTCATTCTTCTGTAATTATTGTTTATACTTCACATTTTGTTTTTATATGTCCCTGTTTACTTTTTTATAATCAAATTATCACCAAATATGTTCTACTAACCTTAAATCATGTTATTTAGGATGTTTTTTTCAGAATTTGGGGACAGTTATAGGGACACCAGTGGTGTACAATGAGAGCAGTGAGCTTGACGTCATTACCGTTTCAGAAAGTAAAGCCGTCTTTAACATCCAAATTTAGGGCAGATAATTCAACATTGCTCTTTAAAATATTTAAATAGGACTCTTGATTCACAATATTATAAAAAAATACCAAATTACCTAATTCAGAAGCCAATTTACACCCCCACGCCAGAACACCTCAATTTCTTGCTTCACTGTTCCAACTAGATTATTGGGATTAAGTTTCAGGAAATTGAACATTAACAGAAAATTGGTTGGGATGATAGAAAATTCAACATTTTTGGCTCCTACGGGTGTATAATGGTTGGTAAATGAAAATATAAGGAACTTAATTCAATGAATTTATGTGGAAAAAAAACCACTTCCACTCTCAAGCTTTAGCATGGAGATGAAGGTGCTCTGGCAGGGGGGGGGTGTAAATTGGCTTCAGGATTAGGTAATTTGGTATTTTTTGATAATATTGTGAATCATGAGTTCTATTTAAATAATTTAAAGAAAAATTTAAAATTATCTGCCCAAAATTTGCATATCAGAGACGGCTTTATTTTCTAACACGGTAATGACGTCAAGCGCACTACTCTCAATGTACACCCCTGATGTCCCTATAATTGTCCCAAATTCTGAAAACACATTCTAAATCCCCTGGTTTAAGATTAGTAGAATATATTTGGTGTAAATTTGATTTTAAATAAAGAAAACAGTACACATGTAAAAACAAAATGTGAAGTATAAATAATGATTACAAAAGAATGGAGGAATATCGATGCTGAAATTACAAAAATCCGATTAAATCTACACCAAAGTGTTTAAAAGTTGCTGTGAACGATAAAAGATATCCTACTAAGTAAAAAATTAAGAAGCAGATACAATATTTAAAACTATGTTGAGATTTTTTTGAAGTGTACGAAGACTTTTGTGGCAAAATTTCTTGGTAGTTTTTTGACCTTTAATTTTTTAAAAAAAATAGTTTTATTATGTTTTAAAAATTGATTACGATCATAAAAAAATTACAATTCCAGTATATTAATTTTATTTGTCGAAAACGTGAAATTTTATAAAAAATTGCAGGTGGTGTACGAACACTTTTGGGGTCCACTGTACATGTAAAGAAATTCGTAATTTAAAATAAAATCGGTGGGCGTATTTAAAAAAAAAATCAAGGATCACAAAAATGTTAATTAAAAACTTATTTTCATATTCTCCAGAGAAATTTCAGTCTAGTTGTAGAATACATAGTTAAATCATATAATTCCATAATTTTACGTACTATAACGGACTTGTTCAGTTATTTCATGAAAAATACCTAGTTATTCTATGAAATAATAGATTTTTACACTTTAACCGCAAAATATATATAACAAGAGCCTTACTGTTGGTATTTTAGTCAAGTTGAATTAAGTGTATATTAAAACTACTATCATGTCATTTGTTAAGCCTAATCTCTGATTCTGTTGTTGATTCTTTCGTCACGATACGAGAATGATATACACACATCTTTTAATTTGTTTGTGATAACCATAACATTGTTCTGGAATACCACGATAGGGTTCAAAACTCCTCCAGATGTCTCTTCCCGATACATCATTTGCACTGGAAGACACCAAACCAGATACTGGGAAAGAAAACGAATTTCCCTCTGAGTGTTTAATGATGAAAGTTGTGTCGTCTTCATGCCTTGTTAGAGATGTTTGTTTCTCTAACCGGATGGGCGTGGTGGCCGCGATTTCCAATTGTTTTCACCTCAGAAGCAGGGCGTTCTTTAAATGAATTCAGTCAACCATGATCACGTGGTCTAAAAGGATTAATTAGCACGGATAAAAGAAATAAACGCAGCAGACAGGAAGCTACAGAGTGAATTTTTTTCTGTTTTTAGAAGGGATGAAGGTGATGAATAAAACATTATGATTTAAATAACAGTAAGTTGATTCCTAAAGATGACTTCAATGGGTTATTTTAGTATCTCTAACCTAAAGGTAACGGCGTAACATCAGTTCCGGAATTTAGATATCATTTTCTTTAACATGTGCTACAGATGCATAATTTACATGAAGATGAATTTTACCCAGTCACCAACCAGGACACCAACTGAATAATTCTAGAGTGATCCTGGACTTACTGAGATATTCATACTTTCATACAGTTACTATTGTTAGCTTTAGACTTCGGGAGGCCGTAGGCCTCAATGCATAATTAGGCCCCGCCTGCGAGTCTTTTATCGAATTTAGAGTATATACATGTTGTAGCATTTGGGATAATTAATACGTAGCGCGAGACTTAAAAAATTAAATTATTGGTTTATTTCGTCTACGGCTATTAATTACAATATGTACATTTGGTTACAAGTTATTCAAACTATTGAGTGTTTCCATTCTACAGAAATGTTATTTGTGAAGAAGGAGGCAAATACAACCTTTTTCTTTAGAGTGTTTCGAAACGGACTGTCTCACCACTCTCTTGGGGGTGGAATAGGTCTCCTCTTACACCTCGAATTGCCCTTGAAGTCCGGCTCACAGGTTTGGAATCCAGACGTTGGGTTTTCATACGGCCGTTGATAGAAGGACCCCGCAATATTTTAGGGGTCCACGTGTGGATGTGAGCTGCGTTATACTATTTACGTACAGAGTCGATCTTGCAGCTGAGTGGCGGGAAAACTTTACAATGTAAAGTTCAGCAACCGCCTTTCGATTAAATAAGTAATGATGGTGTATGAAGATAAAACACGGCCGAGGGACACGACATAACGATGCAGTCTTGCAACTGTTGCCAGATGACATACATGCAGTTCAAAATTCCCACTTTGGGAGAATATGCTTGGGAATAACATTTGATGATTAAAATATTTTGGATCATGATCTTATTGAGGTCGAGATTACCCCCCCCCCACCATTACCATTTAGAATTCGGGCCCAGTTAGACCATGCCTTAAAACAGGGGTGGCCAACCTTTTGGGGAAGAGTACCACTATCTGATAAAAAAACAATTATTCGTGCCCCTTCCAACTTTTCCTACAAACAAGCAAAAAAGAAAATATATGAAAAGTTGAAAAAATGTTACTTATAAGCTTATGATTGGATTTTTAAGTAAATAGCACATTTTTTTATGCTAGCCTAGGTAAAGAAAATTTAAAAATAATGTAGTAAATAAGGAAAAAGTACAAACTTAGGTTTTAGGCTCCAAAATTGACACAAAAAAGTTTGTTCACAAATGAAGAGATACGACAAACTAGGGTAGAATAAATGCAAATTTCCCCTGAAGTTATTTGAATTTCCCCCTAATATCGATAAGAAGAGCTAAATCCCATATCTAATCTTCATTCTGGAATAAAATGCACTCATTAGGCAATTCATTGTTTTCTTCCAGATGTTTTAAAATATGGTTCCTCAAATTCCAAACTCTCGCAAATGCACTTTCTTGTGATAGCCAGAGCACACAACAACGACGGAGTGATTCTATAGGATAATTTTCTATTATAATTTGCTCAATTAAGTGTATTTAAAATAAATTTTGAGAATTTTTTTTGGGGGTCTGTGACAATTGCATTTCTATAAAATTATAAAAAAGAATGTTATTTATTATCTTTTTAATTTTTTAAAATTTTTCAATAAGTCTTCGCGTGCCACTGTTACAACTCCGCCGTGACACATTTTGGCACGCGTGCCGCGGGTTGGTCATCTGTGCCTTAAAACGTCCCTGATTGTTATATAATAAAGAGGAGACTTCGACGACACATAAATGGATTTATTTTATGATGTTAACTATCTCATATGAATTATAATGTGTCTGGAATGGAATGTTCAAACACCCACAAAACTGAAAGAACCAAACTGTTTTTTTGTGTGTGTGAACACAGTCTTGTTATAAAACTCTCTGGTTGAGATATATTACGTTTCGATTCGAGGGAAGTAATAATAATCAATAAAACCAGTAATAAATGCTAGATGCAACTAACTTGATCATAGAACCCTATTCAGACTTGACTCATCTATGTTAAATAAAACCTCAGCTGCTATACGAGAAAATGCAATTAATATATCTTGCATACAGCCTAAATTTCGTTCTCCTAAGCCGTATCTGTGTAAAACAATAGATACTGAAATAGAAGATGAAGTTCCACATATTTTTGCATAATCGAACTTCTAGAGACGAACATAGGCCGACTAGAAGAAGAGACAGTAGAATAAAATAGAATGAAGCAAAACATATATGAGAAATCAAACCTGGCAACAGCTATTTATTCCTCCAACAGAGCTTTCTTTGCTGGAATCGATATCTGAAAAAAATTATTTGATACCAAAATCAGACCCTTAAGGCTCCTAATTTAAACCAAGCATTTCTCAGTTAACATTGATTTTCAGTACTTTTTCCAGATTATTGATGATAATCTCAACCTGTGGTGAAGGAAATGAAGTTTTTGGGACACATACAGTCTCCTATCCTATTAAGTGCTGATTTTTAATCTTTATGTGTCTCAGAAGACATTTCTTCATTTTAATCGTTATATTTACGTTCACTTTTTATCAGGTGGCTTAATGACTCTATCTAAAAATCCACAGCAATAAAAAAAACTCATGTGCTTAGAATTTTAAAAAATTATATTATTTAAAGTCTTGACTATTCATGCCAGTTGTCCCCAAACTTTAGAACCCGGTGGGTTGCTGATTGCATAGTTTTATATTTGACGGAACACTGATATGATTGACCACTATATGGTGAACCAATACTACTATATTATAATTTATTTACTTCTAAACCTATATTTCCATATTAGTGAAACGGATTTTCTCGGAAAGCAAGAACAAGCCGACAACGAAAAGCAATGCAAATAAAATGAAGTGTTATACCGCCAATTTACCATAGCTGGCAACTCCAATAGCGCAGGATACACGTGAAAAAGAAGCTAAAAATTCGTTAAATTCGGAGTGAGTGAGCGAGTGAATATTAATGTCATACTGTTAAGCTACTAGAGGGCTTTTGGTGACGGGTCTCGTACTTTTGAACCACGGTCAAGTGAAGAGGATGACACATGAGCTGGCACTCCCCTTTCCTAACTACCACACCACACCAACGGGAGGACGTTTGAGCTCTCGACAGATTTAACGTGCATCGCTTCCTTACACGGCGGGTCTTCAGCGATTCTGGGCTCGAATTCATGTCATGACAGCCATGATCCGATACCTTGACCACTTGGCTACCGTGGCCATCAGTCTGACGCGAAACTCCAGTGTTAAGTTCCCAAGCAAGCTTGGTACTCATTTGTCGACCCACTGAAGGGATGAAAGGCTGAGTTGACCTTGCTCAGCCCGAGGTTTAAACATCGGACATCGTCTCAACGAACAGCTTTAAATTTCAACACTTATCTCTCTCATTCGTTCTTATATCTTAGAACCAATCTGCACAATCCATTTCTAATAAGGAAATGAGGGTTTAAGTATGTATAACTTAATATCCAATGTTATTTTAAAGGGGAACCTCACGATATAGCTTGTTATATATTAACAAGGACTTAATGAGCGAAAAAAAGATTTATATTCAGATAGAGTACCATAAATAGAAGTATTTATGGCGGCAATTTTATTAAAACAAGTTATATGCATAGCATTTTTCGCTCAAAATCTGTCAAGCACAGAATCGTTTCAAGAAATATCTTCCCAGTGTGGAATATTATCATTCATTTCATAGAACAAAATATTCTTATTATAACCGATCGCGAGAGAGTTTACAGTTTTATAATTTAAATCTTGTCTTAAGGGATTACACCAAGAAAGCTAAAAACGACCAATATTGAACTTTTTTTTTATTACCTCGTTTTAATTGTGTGACTCTTCTAAATATGTGTACAAAATTTTGTAGCTGAAGCTACATTATTTGGCCAGTTATTAATTTTTTACTAGAATGTCGAAACGAAAACCGAAACCAAAACACTTGACGTTAGCATTTTGTTTCTTTTTGCAGACTTTAAAGGGGTTTTTCTCAGGTTTTTCATTTTCCCCATAATCATCTGTTCAAAACGTTAAAGAGCACGCGCACGCACGCACACAAACATTTTTTTTTTAGTATTCAATATAATATGTTTAAACACTTTCTGTATACTATTTGATGATTTTATGCATAGAATAAGGATTTATGAGAATACCAATTTTTACAAAGACTCAAAAAGTTAGATATCCAAGCGGTTTTTTTTACTACTTTTTAAAGTGTCCGTCACGAAAAGAATTATAAAAATAAAAGTATCACTTCTAATAGCAATCTCATGCACAGAATGGTAAAAAACACTACTAAGTATATTAGAATAAAAATTGCTCAAATCTAATTAAAGTTGTAGAAGTAGTAATAATTTTAAAAAAAATATTGAAATACTTCAAAAAAATTTAAAATCTAAAATAATTTTTTTGTTTAAAAATGGCATTTTCTTCTGAAATAAAAAAAAAAAATGTATTTCACGTGTGTTCCAATAGGCTACATGTAAACATTTTCATATAGATATATAAATAAAATAAATCTATACAGGGCACCGTGTCTCCTAAAACTGTTAAAAAACTAAAAAATAATTTGCCCTGTATAGTGTATAGCTCGCACAGAAACTGAGCGTAATATAAGAAAGCAAACAAATTTTAAGTAACCATGTTCAAAATATGAACATACTCAAAATATGAAAGAAAAAACCAGATTACGGCATAAATATTGAATTGTTTGGGATTTTCTTTTTCTGTTTGGAATAAAAGCCTGCCAAACAAAAAAGCATTCTATTCCTTTAGAAAATATTCTACAACCAATAGAACAACACAAATAATGCAGATATAACTACACCAAACAGGTTGACAGGTTGCAATCCGTTTCGGAAAAGTAATCTCTTAAAATACAACACAACAATCTCCCGAAAATCTCTCTTTTAACTTAAAAATATTTAAAAGCACTAGTTTGAAAACAAAATATCGTAAAACGCTTCAGACCCGGCCGTCTTAAGTAACTCGCTTCAAAGGGATTAGAATTTAGTTGAAGAGCACGGCTATTGATGTTTCTTTTTTTTATTGCGCCATAAAAAAGTATTGATTGAGATGCAGACTTTTTCTTTTGAAAAGAGTTTTTGGTAACTCTAAAATATAAAAAAGGGTAATAATAAAGAAAAGTCTTCGGCGTTGTTCATTTTATGCAATATTTTGTTTATGTAAAACCAGCGGAAGTGAAAAGTGCTTTGAATTTAACGTAATTATTTATTTTACAGGTGGAGTCTCGGCGAAACGAAAGGGCAAAGTACTATTTCACAACAAAATTTTAGTTTTCGATTTATTAGTAAGCCAAAGGCATAAAATTGGGTCCTTTTTAAAAAATGAATCTATTAAAAAAATTGTGATATTATTGGTCTCATTAACTTAAATAAACGTGGGATGGATCTATACGCGGTTCTACTAATCCCTTCATATCTCTTTAAGGAAAATATTTATTTCAACCAACTTTCATCGAGTAAGGTAACGTGATTATGTAAATGAGGTATATTATATAAATTCTGTTTTCGCGAGTTCGTGAGTTGATACGTTGAAATTGGCATGTCGGAGTTGCCAAGTAGGAGTTAACATAAAGTTTGCGAATTAGTGGTTAATTGAAGATTGAAAAGAAGTGGAATTAGTTAAAGATTACAGAGCGTGGAGCCAACGACATTGATCAAGCAGAAGAGAGCACCTGAAAGTTTCCAGTGTAGGATCCGATGCATAAAAAGTTCAGGTACTGTGAGTTTCATTAAGTAGAAGCTAGTTTATTAGTGTGCGAAGTAGTTAGATTTGAGCTTATTCAAGCTGTCTTAGATTCAGTTGAGGGTCTGTAGTAGTAACTCCCTGTTATAAAATCTCACCTCCGCGCTCTACTATATATCATCTATCTTAATTATAATTGTATTGTGTCTGATTGATAATTAGAATTTATAAATTGATTAAATTGAAATCATGTCTGTGGATTATTCTGTTTCTCCCACACATCTAGCCGGGTTTACAGGTAAACAAGAGGGTTCAGATGTAAGCATGAACCAACCGCTATCACAAGCTTCTTTTTGTATTAGAATTAGGTTTAGCGTATAAATATAATATTAACCATCAAAACATTACTATTTGATTCAAATACGAATAAATAAACAGCATATTAACATAATTTTAAAATGGAAGTTGCGGAAATATCGAGAGACAAGAACTGGGAAATCTTGAACAAGGACACATCCTGGATCCCTGGGGTTCCTAGTAAAGCTGCTGTAGCTCATGTTAAACTTTTGACAGGTCATGACGGTCTGAGATCGCATCTCTAAAGAATTGGTATCACCGACTCACCGGACTGTACTCTGTGTGACTCTGGTCAGCCTATGACCGCTTAACATTTGGTAGTGTGCCCTGCACTAATTAGTCTTAAATCAATTGTCGAAAAATATTGGAGAGCACATTCACTAATGCCATAGGTGCTATTGTAGTGTAAGGCATTTGTATAATAAATAAGCAAACAGCCAACAATGTATAGTTGAACTTCTATACATATTTTGAGACGGATTAAGACTCAGACACACTGAATGAGTAAGTGTTTATTAACGTTCACTATAAAGAACACAAGGTTTATTGACAAGCTCCTAACTCTGAATCACACTCAAGTGAAGAAGACGACACCTGAGTAGGCACCCCTCTCACCATACCAACTGAAGTACTATAAGCCACGACAGATTTTACGAGCATCAGCCCCTCTACCCGGTGGGTCTTGAAGGCAGTAGGGATCGAACTCAGGACACTCCGACCATGAGTCCTTGACCATAACCACTAGGCTATTGTGGCCACTAAAACATTGCTGAATTTCCGTGCGTAAATCAAGGGTATCCAGATAACTTACCTACGAAAAGCCTCAACTGCTATTTAATAAAAAACTGAGAGTTAATGTATTTTAACATTGCACTCTTTTGGTGTTGGACCTTACAATTTTGGACTGAGGTAAAGTGATGAGGAAACCTGAGCTAGTAGCCTTCTAATTTCTACATCACGTTTACTTGAAAGACTCTGAGCCACGACCAGTAGCATAGCTATCAATGGCTAGGCAATGCCGTCCAAGGAGGTCTCAAGCTCAGGGGGGGGGCAGGAACCCTCACCAACAAATAAGCCGGACTTGCAATAATTTCTCTCTCATTTGAGATATAAATATAAAAAGTGCAACACAACTATAATCATGGGAAATGGACGTCTTCATGAAAAATCTTACCAAATCTTATCTCATAAGTATGGTATTCTCTTACCATACTTATTATTAAATCTCTTAAAAACCTACACAGAAGAACCGTATAATGCGGCGTATAACGCGCACTTTTAACGCGATCGAAATTTACGGGTGCGCGTTATACGCCCCGTATAAAAATGATAGCTTCAAAAAAAATTCCCATAACAAAACTTAGACTTCTACAAAGATAGAAATACTGTTTATTTAAAAGAAAGGTCAAATCTTATGAACTTAAGGGGCTCTAGAAATATGCTATTTTTTCAAAATCCTGGAATAATACCTCGAATAAATGGCCTTAAAACATAACAGCATTGCTAACGTACATTACAAGTTCTTTCGTAAAAATAGGGGGTGTGCGTTATACGGTGAATATACCTCAAAAATAAAAAATGCAGCTTTAAAGTATAGGGGAGTGTTATACGCCGAATTTTATGATAATTATTTCTTAAGATATATTTTATTTTTAATAAAAATATGATTCATATTCCTGTTTCATTATTTCGCAATCTACTCGTATCTGCAATAGACTGATGTTAATTTTGTCCCCCCCCCAACTCCTCTATTCTTTTACTGATGTGTTTTTTTTTCAAATAATAATAATAAGATTGAACAGAGGTATTTACAGCAAAGCTGTAATTTCATACAATTTCTGCTACTTCCACAGCAGCTGAAAGATCTAGTAAAAGCCCGACAAGGTTTAGATACTCTGTCATTCTACAACGAAATTTAGCAAATTAAAAATTATTTAAGAAAGGGTGTGGGCCAAGTTCGACTCCGACATTTAACGTGAATAGTAATTGAAAATAAAGTCACATCAAGCCTGGATTTAACCAAAGTTATTGAAACTTTTGCGAAAACTAGGAAAATATTGCACCCCAAATTGTTAATTTGTTGTTAGCCTTTTATTCTTTATCTACATATTTTTATTTCCTAATACTTAAGTTATTATTTGTAATCTAGTTCGTTATTATTTCATTTTTTACTGTTGATTACTTTACTTCTCGTCTTCCGGTTCCGGCAGTTCTAAACTCTTCCCAGCTGTTCTGGAAAATTTCTGTCGTGGTTTCAAATCGAACCTGAACTGAAGTCACTCTAGAAAACTCATACACATACCTATAGGTAGTATGTAGCTTTGCTTTCCTATGTTATGCAGAGCATGATGAAGAGCTGATATTAAAGTAGCTTTGTATATATTTAAAATATTCATATATTTTTATATTTTTACTTGATAAAAAAACACAACCAAGATAGGTTCTTCATTCTTTTTGCATCAGAGCTTTCGGATACCTAGCTACGCCACTGGCCACGACTGATTTAATCTGCATCAGGCAGGTCTTCTGTAACATCAGGACTCGAACTCACGGCTTGACCACACCGGCCAGTGAAAATGGAAAAATGAAAGAAGATAATAATATCCAAAGGGATTTAGTGTTTTACATACTATTGACTTTGATGCATTTTAATTTGGAGCAACCATATTAAACTTATACAAAACAATCTCTGGAAGGTTTAATCTCTGTCCAATCGCTTCATCCTTATAATCCAGTGCTTTTCAAACTTTCAAAATTTACGACCCAATATTCAATCTTAATTTTCTTCGCACCCCACCTCCATACAATAACAATGTTTTGAATTTAACTTAACTTTAACGTTAAAGCTACAATACGACATTATTCTCTTAAGTGCCCCCGGCGTATATAAACGTCTTGCTCAATCAAAGTTTTAATTTCCCCGGACGTATAGATACGTCTATCCGAAGTATCATCTTTTCTGTGCACTGCATCCATAACATTATTCCGAAGACTTTGAAATGCAATAAAAGGACATTGACAGTGTTTGCTAAGAATTTACTTATTTCAGGCAATTTTCTTATGTATTCCTTTTCTTCTCTCTCCTCCCCCCCGATACATTTCATATGCGTGCCTACGTGGAAAACGGTGGCATTGGAGAGGGAAGGAATTTTTTCGCCAGTTACATTATAAACCGTACAAACTAGCAAGATAAGCGTTAATGTTTTTATGAATTTTATATATGACAAGCCCATGATGTCACTGGTAATTATTAAACTTGTGCTTAATTTAGTATTGTTAAATTAATTATAAAACACATTGTGCAGTACTGATACATTAATAAGTGTATTATATCCGAGTAAATGTGTATTTTATTTTTTATTATGCAAAATGTATTTTGTTTGTTTACTTTCAATAAATTAATAATATTTTTAAATCTTTTATTTTCGACTTTTTGATACGCTCGCACCCCTCTCTTAGAGTTAGTACGCCCCCCCCTTGGGGGTCATACCCCACAATTTGAGAAACGCTGCTTTAATCCAATAGAATCATCTTCAATGAACACTTTTCATCAAAGGTTTTAAAAGCTTACAGATGAATGTTTTCAGCTGAAACTAAATTACAACAATCCAAAGCATAGACAAAACTTCCCAATTCCCAACGATCTCTCTCTATTCTTGAAAAGCCTATCATGGCACAGTCCCTTTTTCTCACAGCAGATCGCAAAGATTTCTAGAAACTGTTCCCCAGTAGCTACTTTGTTATTACTCAAGCATTTGATTCTCTGAGAATCATGGGTAAATTGCTTCTGGTCTAATCTGGTGGAAGCAATTACTATTCACTGAGATCGAGATCGTTTCGTAGAATGAGAAATCCTCGAGCAAACCGAACGGAAGGACGGTTCATTTAGAAACATTAATTTGACCAATGGAAGGGGAAAAAGGGAAAAACATGATTAAATGGGGGATTTTCAGCCTCTGTAAATTAGACGCTGTTTAAAAAGAGTTTAGCGAAAGAGGTATTTTTCCTTGTGTTCAGTCAAGGAAGTTGAGTTTATGGTCATGATTTATAAGTATGTTAAGGCATCTGATTCGCAAGTACGTGATTTTGTAAATGCGTGTAAATGAATAATGTTTTGGATATTTAATGTAATTTAAGGGGACACAATACAATTCAATTGACAAAAATCGGTAAAAAAATCAAACCTAATTTTTTTAGCCTAAATTCTTCTTTATATACATTTTTTGCTATCTCAAAAAATTTGAAAGCTCTAAACTTAAAAAAAGCAGAATTATGATAGCTTTCACGTTCTTTTTTATTCACATCCCGATGGCAAATCAAAAATTTAAACTTACTTATCTCGGAAAGATAAAATAACTAGTATATCTTCATTTAAAATGATAAGGCTTTTTTTTTCTATTGTGCCTAATGCTTTGAATTTTCTTAAGATTATTGCTAATAATACATGTAATAAAAGTTTGTATGCATTTTTCAATCAAAGCAATACTTATTTTTTAAAAAAATAATTGAACTCAGAATTTGTAAATTTTTTAAGGAATTTTCAGTAAGCATTCATAAAAAGAAGTATTGTACGAATACCAATCACGTTATCGCAAAACCCATACCAAATTTTGTTATACGTAGTTTGACGTACTTGTAAATCAAATTTCATGTGCTTATGTAAAGTTTTGTAGGAGATGTAGCATTTTAAAATCTCTTCACAAATTTTAAGTTTTTCCTTTTAAAATTAAATGGTTAACTTTTTATGAAATTTCGTGCACAAAATCTAGTTTACATAGTTATGCACACGGAGGCAACCAAAAAATTTTGAAAACCCTTAAATTAAAATTTTTTGCTTAAATCGCACCATGTCAATTAGAATATGCAAATTGTTTGAAGAATATTTTATAACTAAAAAATTATTTATATGAAATTTTTTTGACAAAAAATAAAGAATACATGACCTATTTTCAAAACATTGCCCTTTTTATGAAAAATGCTTCTGTAATAATAATATTGTGGCTATATATAACTTAGACTTCTATACAGAGGCTGAATTATGATATTTGAATAATTCACATTTTTAGAGTTATGATTAATTGAAATAATAACCGGTGTTTTCTGGGTGTTAAATTTCTCTCGAGTGCTGATAATATAAACAATGTTCGAGTAGATTTCTTTGAGATTAAAATTAAATAATTCGATTATCTTACTCATTATTTATAAAAGAATGAGGTTTCAAAAAATGTAAAATGTTTAAAGTATAACGACAATTTTAATAGCTATAAACATAACTTAATAAGAAACATTTCTGTAAGAAATATTCAGTAAATATTAAGTTGCGTATGATAATTTTCTAAAATAGTAGCTTTCGAGGAAGAAAATTTTTATAAATCATACTCTTTTAACCCTATCTTATTTTAGTATTATATATCTTTTTTATTTCAAAACCTTTAAAATTATAATAATTTAAAAAAATTAAAATTAAAAAATTAAAAAAATTAACTTTAAAAAATACTAATGATTATTTTATTTATATAAAAAATGCTACAGTTTAATAAGGGTATATTTAACTTTTATGTGTTGTTGTTTCTTATCCCACTTGACCGACAGAAACATCTAGATCAAGTCCATGAACCCTTGAGTTTTTAAACCATCAAGAACTGTAGCTGGACTTGAGAGCAGCTGGCTCTTATGGCAACCAATACAAGCCAAGATGCTGGAAGGAGCATTTAACTTTATAAATAAACTTATTGCTAGTAATTAGAGCTACTATTTTAGAAAATATCAGGCGCAACTTAAAAATTACTTAATATTTATTAAAGAAATGTTTCTTATTTTTATATTATTATAGCTTTTAAAACTATGATTATATTTTAAGCATTTTACACTTTTTGAAACCTAATTCCTTTATAAATAATGCGTAAAAGAACCGAATAATTTCATTTTAACCTTTAAGAATTATATCTAATCGAAAATTGTTTACATTTTCAGCTCTCAAGACAAAATTAACACCGCTGAGACCCCTTTTAAAATAAATAAATCCACTTCTAAATTACACATTTCTAAAATCATAGTTCAGACTTTATATACATAGAAGCCTTAGCTATAAATAGGCAAAATATTATTATTATAGGACCTTTTTTCATAAAAGGAAAATGTTTTGCAAAACTCAAAAACATTTTTCAAAATATTCCTTCTACAGTCGAACATCAAACTAAAATATTTTTCTTGATCACAAAATATAAAGTCGTCGTGAAATGATTTTATGTAAAATAAATAAATATAATAAAACGAAATGTTCAAAAATTAATTAAATTAAATTAAATTCACGTATGGAAACACTAGTGCAAAATTCTTAACAATATGATACAGTATAAATATTAAGAATTTAGTCTTTTCTAAAAGGTATGTAAAATAGATAAATAATGTTTTCTTAACCGCACACATATTAAATTAAATTTAGAAAAAAAATAAGAAATTATTAGGAATAAACTTGCCATAAAACTACTTTCAATTAATCAAAGATAAATTATGTATGGAAATAATGTTTTTAAAAAAGGAAGTTTTTATTTTTTTCTCACAAAGCCAATTTCGAATTTTGACAAGAAAACTCAAGTTCTTTTCGCAATTCTTTTTAATTTTTCCGTAGAAATAATTTAGACGAAAATAAATAATAATCACACATTAACGTATTTTATAAAATATTTGCAAATTCATATGTTTTAATGAATAATTTACACTGATAAGAGTCTTTAGGTATCAGACATCCCTAATTCTTAATTCAGAACGAAAAATTCCAAATCACAAATCAAGTCCAACAACTTACTTTTTAATATTAAGACGAAGCTCTTCATCAATGTACAATTATCATTTTTCTAAACCGACAAGTATAACAGTTTCTGCAACGATAACTAGCATCTGGCGTCTGGCCAGCTGAGTTTGCGGCGGTGTTTTTAGTTTCTGTTTTTTATTTAAAGTACATACGTTAAATTTTCTAACAGTGGGTTGAAAAGAACTTTTTTTCATTAGAAACAAATGACTTTTACCGGAAAAAAGATACACTTTGTAGTTTTGAAAGAAAATGACATTTACCAATATTATTATGCACTAAGTAAATATTTGTAGCAGTTTCGAAATAGCAAATTCATGGTGGAATTAATAACAATAAAATATAAATAAATGGAATTATATTTGCCTGACATTCTGTAATTTT
Source organism: Trichonephila clavata (assembly GCA_019973975.1). Classification (NCBI taxonomy): domain Eukaryota; kingdom Metazoa; phylum Arthropoda; class Arachnida; order Araneae; family Nephilidae; genus Trichonephila; species Trichonephila clavata. Next base: position 370,585 of record BMAO01033430.1, read on the forward strand.
TTTTTTCCTTTTCAATTATTGCTAATTTCTGCAAATAAATACGTGTATACGTAATAATACGTACAACAATACGCAATAATACGTGTTTTTGTAGCTAAAAATGATTTGGTACATAATTTTATAATTTTACAATAAATTTAAATACATACATAAATGTTTTTAATACAAAAATATAAATTGTGAGAGGATATGCGAGCAAAAAGCAATTTTCCAATGCAATATTTTTTCTTCCTATGAAAGGTTTTCCATCGAAGAAAAACAGAAATGCTTTTAAAATATTATATATATTTTATTTAAACCAGGTGAGCATATTAAAAGAAATTAATTTAAAATTTGTGAAAAAATCACAATATTTTAAAATCGCAAACATTTTTTAATTCAAAAATTTTCTAATCCTCTCTGCTAATATTTCTCTCTCTATATATAAAAGTTTTTCGTGATGATGTAATAAATTAATTTTTTTATTTCACACACGAGAACAATAATAGAAAGGTAGTAAGTCCTGTTCATAATTATGGTTACAAATAAATAGAACTACATAATACATGCAAATTGCAGTTTTAGAGTTTGAGCAATGAGTTTGAAAAGTTGTATAATTTGTATAAAGGAGGCTGGGCCACCGTTAAAGGAACAGGGGTCCCCCCCTCTAATATTTATTCACAAAATTGGTTTCCATGAACAAATGCGTAATATTCGGTATGTATGGTTAGCTAAACTTATAAATGAATTATTATTTTTCCAAAATAAATGTAAGGAAAATAAATTAAAATCTATTAGTCGCCAAAGCAGATTTCTCTTAAAATTTATAAATATATAATCATGTTTAATTCAACGTAAATTAAATATTAAATTTAAAAGCTAAATTTTTCACAACGAGGGTGCGGCATATCTACGGTGTACTAATGGTCGATTTTATTTCGACATAGTACGCCATTAAGACACTTAAATATGCACAATTTTCAACAAAATTTTAAAAAATGCAGAAAAACTCATAAATGATTCTCCAAAAGTATAAATTTACATTTTTCGTCAGTTAAAATGTTTAAGTATTGAACAAAATTTTAAATACATCGCATAAAACTCGACAAATTTTCTAAGGTTTATCTATCAAATATGTAATTTGTTAATTTATTTAAATAAAAATTTAAAAAAATATTTTTAGAAACGAATTGAAGTACCACACTTAAATATTTTGAATTTAAATATGGAAAATTGCAAATAGTTTGAAGAGAAATAAAAAATAAATATTTATTAAGATATATCAATTAATATTTTTATTATTTAGTAAAAATTTAAATATTATCTATTCAGTAAGAAAATATATAAATTTATAAGAATTTAAAAAATCACACTGTGCAAAAACTTTTTACTATAAATTTTAAATTTTTCCACCAGCAATTTCAGAAGGGTTAGGAGTACTATTCAAAAGAATGAAAGGCATATTTTTTTGGTGAATAAAAAAATAGCATATTAATAAATTAAAACTAAACATTTCTGCCGCAAATACATTGCAATCGAATGAATAGTTGTATCAAAAATTAATTCTAACAAAGGGGAAAAAATATATAAGTGCAATATGTCGATGATTGATGATTTTGCTCTTTAATTTTAATAGTTGATATTTTACTTAAAGGTAAAATAAATATGCAGTTTGGAATTTTAAACATTTCTGAATAAAGGTCCATGGGAAAGGAAATAGTTAAACTAAATTGTAGATTCCCATTACTATTTCCACCTCTAATAAAACAGTATCCCCGACGAAATTTAAGTCCTATAATATTATAAAATGTTTCAAATTTTTTTAAAATTAAATTTACTATTAATTATTCAAAAAGTGAAATAAAATTAACAGTGAACAATGCGAAATTCTCAGTCTAGCTCTACGCAACAAAAAACATGTCACAAAATTTAATGCCCCACCCACGAAAACAGCTGCATTATTAAGAAAACGATAACATATTTTTTTTACTCATGAGTTTGTTAGAAATAATAGTAGGTTCTATAAGTTAAGATAAAAATTAATTACATCGATCCATCGATTAAAACTGTAAACGAAAATTCTTAAATGAAAGTAAAACTCAGAAAATAGAATAACACAGTTTTTACGTCTATAATTCTAAGAAAATGCCAGAATTGGTCTAAAAAAGGTTAAAATTATTTTAAAATATTTGCTTAGTGAAATTCCAATCGCTCTTACCCAGAGAAAAAGTTCAAAATAAATATTTTAACAAAATGTTTTGAAAAAATACAAATTTGGAAATGAAAATGTTATATTTAACAATATCAATATAGTTAGAATCTTCAAACGAATTTTTTTAGAACGAAACAGTGAATATTAATATTGCAGCCCCAAAGTATTTATATATATAATGTAAATTAATCTAAGTGAATTAAATATTCTACTTACGACTCTTAGAATTAAACACTCTAAAATTATTGTGAAAATTTTAATTCCCATAACTAAAATTTATTTTTCAACTTACGCTTCTTGAAAAAAATTTAGAATACTTCGAAGATAGAAAGCAATAAATTAAAATCGAAGTGCATATTGAAGATTAGTCTTAAGAAAAAACGCATCGAAATTCCTATTTAATCCCAGGAACCTATTACTAAATATTTCATGAACTCCCTAAAAACTTTTCGGAAAAATCTTATTATTTTGTTAATCCGAGATAAAAAAAAAATAAATTTCAAACAAAAGATATAAAACTTACATTCACTCAAATATAAGCTCTCCAAACCGTCATGTCACTCCAGTAAAAACCGGCGCATTGTAAAAACTCTTCCATCTGCTGGAGCGCTGAGGAGAAGACCTTACCCTCGCCATCGAACGACCAGGAAACCGAAGGAGAAATTTTCTCCTCAGGAAAACTAACCAGGATCAGGAGCAGGAAACTCGCGACCGACTCCAGCGGAACCTACTCCGCATCTGCTGATCCAGAGCGTAAAGCCGGACAGTCGCAAGCGGCCGTCGCCCACAGGTCGTTAGCCGCTCTCCCATTGGTCGACTGGATTCATTTCGGAGGGGGGGGAGGAAGGCAACAGTGGCACTCCCCTCCTCACGGCTCGGGAGAAGGGATGGCGTTCTCGGAGAAGGAAAAAAGGATATTTAAAGGAGCAGGAAGGGGAGAGGGAAAGTAATTTTTATAAAATTCGGATTTACCTTAGTAGGGATTATTTTTGTGATTAATGACTGAGGGACAGGGGGGGGGGAGTACTAAACAGGAACCCACTATCATAATTAAAGTTTTAATCCGTCGTTTAAAAATGCGGTGCGTTGTTTCTAGGGTTAGTACATGTAGGGATATTTTTTGGTAGATTATAAGGTGAATTTTTAGGGAAAAAAAATTGTGGACATGTAGTGCAAAAGCTTTAAGGTGGGTCTTAATTAACTATTCCCGCAGTTGATTCAGTCACAATATTTTTTTTAATGATTTTTTTTTATCAGGTTGAAGAATATTTTTCTCGTGGTCGCTGCTTCAGAATATTAATTATTATTTAGGATTTATGGGTGTTCTTAAAATAATTTTATTTATTGTTATTTCTTTTGTGAATCATATTAATATACACAGTCGAACCTTTATATTGCGAAAATCGTGTGAAATATATATATATATATATTTCACGATTTTCTTCATAAAATAACTTCCCAATAGCGAAGTGCATTTTCTATGTAACGAACTTTATCTCTCTTGTGATTCAATTTTTTTCTCCCTATTTTTAAAGTATTTCTAGACATTTCAAGTTATTCTCTCTTTTAAATCATTTTATGGTGGTCATTAGGTAGTTTATTTAGTGCTTAACTCGCCGAGCGCAATAGAATTCTGGGCGTTTCATCCAAGAAGTGCAGCATTTCCCCCTCATTGTCCAATTCACTGGAAACATCTTCGATATCCTCTTTCACCTTCAGTGGAGATGTCTCGTGTCCAAGGGTCTTTGAATTAGTTTCCGTTCATTTGTAGTGTTGATCAGTCGTACTAGTAACTTCGTTTCTTATTGCACGAAATTGTCAAAATGTAAGTGCTTGAGCATCAAAGAAAAAATGTAATTCTTCAGCAAGTGGATAAAGGCGTCAAGAAACTTTCCTTGCAGTTTTTCTTTCTTTTTTTGATAGGTAAGATATATAAAGAAATATATATTAATTTACCAAAAGGTGTGAATAATTGCTCTTTCTAAATATATATATATAGTGTTTATGAATTTAAAATTTGTTTTATATGGTTTATAAAGAAAATTGAAAGATGAACCTTTATATAACGACAGTATCGCGTGGGGAGCCAGGGCTCTAGGGGGCCCAAAAGCCTGACTGCCGCTAAGTACCTACCCTTTGTAAAATCCAACTTGGGAGCCCAAAACCTGACTTTGAAGGGGGGCAAAATGTCCTCCGTTACGTCACTGATGTATACTGAGGATCACACTGGGCATTGGAAGGGACTTGGACAAGCCATTAGCACTGAAACGTACGCAATTTCCTGTAAGATTGATATTTTCCATGACCAGGAATAAATCACAGGGAAAGAGTTTTTATAGAGTAGGTTTATGTGTGTAACATCGAAGGAAACAATATTTACTCATGGACAATTGTATACGATTCTGCAATGGTGCAGAAGCAAAGACGGAATAAAAATTCAGAACAATTTAGAGGAAAAAGGGACTATATGAACATTGTTTTTGAAGAGGCTCGAAGTTGAAGTACAAATTAAAAAGCGGAAATGAAGACTTGCAATTTATTTTTTCCTGCTTATAATTTATTAAAAAAAAATAGGACTACACAATACATGCAAATTACAGTTTTACAATTCGAGCAATGAGTATGAAAAGTTGTATAATTTGTACAATGGGGGGTGGTACGCCGTTAGGTGGACAGGGGTGCTCCTCCCCGAAGTTTCTTTTAATAAATATATTTCAACAAACTAAGTTACATTATTTAAAAAAAATAATTAACGATTACAATATTTTGAAATTAAGTATCTGAAGTTATTCGGCTTTTATTTTTTTAAAGTGGATTTTCCAAAACTATTATGAATAAATGTGCAAAAAATGCTATTATACTTTTTGTATATGTTACCAAAATTTGCATACGATTTCTAGTTCAGTAAAGTAGGAAAATATAATTCTGTGCACAGTAACCCAAAAGGACAATGTAATTCAATTCTTTAAAAATTCAAGCATTGAATCCAAATTATTTTATTTCTAAACCAATATTGATAAAATAATTATTAAATAAAATAATTATGCATCCATATTTACAATATTATTTGTATTACTATTCTTTTATAATTAGTTATCATACATATTGCTTTGAATATGTAAAAAAATTCTATACTATTTGCAAATAATTATCTTATTTTCGTATTTGCTGAACATTCTAGTTAATATCTTCTCAATGCAGTGACCTTTTTTAAAATTATTAGTGAATTTTCGACTTTATTTTTCTATTTTTTTTATAAAAAATTTGTTCTTGCTCGTAAATTTATTTTTGCATTATTTCTTGTAAAATGTATTACTAATTACATGTACCGCGTATACCAGTAAATACAAAAATGGCATCATAAACATTACAACACTCATATGGAAGTCGGATTAATGCATACAAATATATTTCTACCAGCATTTCATATACTCAAATATTCCTATAAGCATCATATATTTCCTACTAGAAATGCATTGTGAAGCCAATTGTTTCCGGGACTATTGCATTAGCAAAGATTAATTAAAGACATTGATAAGAAAAATAATGATGAATATAAGAATTGAAAAGTGAACGATTTGACGCTATTTAAGACAAAAACAGATTAAGCTGTTTTTTCCTTGTAATGATTTTAAAAAAGAATATGTTTTGAAAATATGTCATAATTTCTTTCTATCTTTTTTTGCCAAAAAATTGTAGTTAATTAGTTATTTTATACGAAAAAAAAAAAAAATTTCAGACAAATAATATTTCTTAAAAAATATTTTAAATATGTCATAATTTCTTTATTTTTTCCAAATTGTATTATTTTTTTTATATTTTTTATTTTAGTGCATATTTCAATTATTCTGTTTCAAATGTCACTATATATATATATATATATATATATATATATATATATATATATATATATATATATATATATATATATCTTTTATATGATTTTGCAAAATCTTAGTTCCGAACGTAGTCAGAGGAAAATATATAAATCCCTTCTTGTTAACAGAAAAATATCTGAAACTATCCAATTCCTCATTGCTCATGTGACGCAGAATTTTAATTTTTACAGAACTGAATGTGTGCATTTTTGGATGTGGGAACATTTGTGTTTGTGAACATATATACATGCATACGTATTGCATAAGTTGTATTCTTTTGTTCTTTTTATATTTTCATATTAGCTTACCCCCCAGGACGCAGAAAGGGACGGTTGATAAACATTTAACTAGTTTAACTCACCCTCCACCCATATTCTCGCAGACCTTCATTTTCATTATTTGATTCTTTTAATCCTCAAATCATTTTAATTTTTCTGTTTCAATCCTCATATTTTTTCGTTGTTTTGGGGAATTTTTTAATTAATTTTTTAAATCTTTCTGAATAAATATATATATCAGGGGAAAAAATAGGAGAAAAAAGTAGAAGTATAAAAAATAGACCTTTCCTCATTTGATATAGCATAATAGCAGATTTTTACTTATGAACACATATATCTTAATTTCAGATTACAAATAAATAATAATTAACAAAAGACTCTTGAAAAGAAGTTGTATAGTATATTAAACATTCAAAATTTAATTCTCGATCAATTATTATTTTTTTTATCATATATATGTATCTTTGATAGCTAGATTTTTTGAATCATAAAATTCCGTATTAAAAACAATGGAATTCACTCATTTACTTAAGTTTTGTTTTTAAAAAAGCCATTAACATAAAAAACTAATGAAAATAATCAGAACAAATTATAGACTGTAAAAAATGGCTAATAACTTCCTGCGTAACGGTGAACTCAGTTTTAAATAAGAGAACACAATAAAACTTGGTTAGACTGTTTTTTTTTATTATTTTTTTTATTTTTTTTTATCAAATAAAAGTTTTGATTTATTTAAATCGAGAAAGAAATCAGAAAATTATCAGCAACAATTACATTCAGTAAAAAGAAAAGAGCAAATAATTCAAAATTTTATGCTAACTGTGATGTCGCCATATTCGTTTCGAGATCTTTAACTATTTCTTCTTAATTTGATTTCCTTTTTGATGAGTTTTGGAATGTGAATTATATTATTCCATAAAAATAGAAAATATCTTACTCTTAAATCTACGGAACAGCTTTCATCATGTTGCATATGAGACTTTTCATCAATGTTCGAAAAAATTATCATAGTGAATAATGGTGAAATGAAACTTAATTAAATATTTTAATTTAATTTTACACGAATGAATGCAGAAAAATAAAACTTAAATTTGAAATTTTTGGAACATCTTACGCGAATTAAATGATTTTCATTGAAAAGTATTCGAAAACTGAAGAAATAGTTTCGAATTGCGAATATATATTTCAATTGATGAGATTGAATTACCTTCAATAAAATTTTATTAGCAAACTATTATCGTCTGTTTGAATATTTGAACGTCTACTTTAGCTTAGTAATTTATCGCTTGTTTCAATTTAAATATCTGAGTAAATTAATATCGTCTGCTTTAATAGATTTATTAAAATAATTAGCAATTTCATTCTATGTAGAATATTTTATCTGGTATCTGTGTTTATAGTATACTGATCTTAGAAGGATTCTATAAATATGTAGTTTATCATTTTAATACGAAAGTTCTTAATTTAATTTGCGGAAGGAAACAAAATATCATTTACGCATATAAAATGACTTGATTGAGAATTTAATTGGAATTTTTAATACAGTTTTAATTACAAAATAATTCATATTCTAAATCGAGTTTAGATCAGCGTAAATAGAAGCGTGACTTACAAAAAGGCATGTCTTGTCCAATGTGTATAAAACATTGCTATTTACAATCAATTTATAAAAATGACGAATAAAAATTAAGACACAGACAAGCCTTGTGAATGATGAGATTGACTATGCACATCAAAATGTTTTATCAAAGAAGTAACATTATACACAACTAAAAAAATCAAGGTTAATATGTCTGCTTCATTTTTGGCCACTGATAATGTCCAGATATTTGAAATTTATTTACATCCGCAATATAAAACAGTTTTACATCTTGAGGATGATAAATTTATGATTAAATAAATTCCAACTGAATTTCTCATTTACTATATTAATGTTTGAACTCTTATATGTTTATACCTTTATTTATGTATATTTTTGGTTAGATGCCCATTGAGAATATTTGTGAAATCTAAAGCATTTCTTGCTATTTGATATTAATACGTAACAGAACACAAGAGAGAGAGAGAGATCATTTATCCTGGATCATATATTAAATTAATTCCAGTAATTTTAGAATTCCCAAAATATATTCTGATTAAAGCTTTCCTTTTACAATCAAATGTGTGATTAAATATTCACTACATAAATATATACTTTTAATTTACTGGATAGTTTGGGGGAACACTGATAAGAAAAACTAAAACTACATAAATGCAATTTATAACTTCAAGTTTGAAAAAGAGGAAAAAGTAGATTACATAATAAATAATAACAGAACAATGATACTCTAAATTTCCTGACTTTAAAAATAATTAAGATATAACACTTTTAAGAATACAAAAACACGGCTTTGAGCTATGTCTATTTTTAAGAATCCAATTTGAGCGAGATAAATCCACAACTGATAAAATATTTACATTTAATTTAATCTATTGCAATCCATACTGATTCAAATGCCTGCTCTGAAGGATTTTGATTCTAATATTTCCCGTCTTTATCAAAGAAAATTATTTTTATCCTCCCCATTTATATCCCCCCCCCCATTTTTATCCATTTTCCGTTAGAAACATGCAACTAAGCTATTTCTTAAAAAATTAATAATTTACTATAATAAGTTCAATGATTTTAATTTTATAATGGATAAATGATAGCTTTAAAAGAGAAATAATGTCATATTTCGATGGAAAGTGTGATATAGAAAGATAATAAAGACGAATACAAACGCATAAATATTTATGATCAATTTATTTGATCAAAAAGATTTAATCTTTATTATATAATGATTAATGTATTTGGGTTAATTTAGAAATATGTCGGTTTTAAGGTATCCGACTACCCTAAAATTGTGAATTTTGCCAAAGATTAACAATTTTTTTATGATTTTATTCTATAGACCATCTTTTATTAGCTTTATAAAAATAACAAGTTTATTATTTTACGTTTGCTAGAACAAACACTACAAGTGTTTTAGTAAAAGCAGATGCCATTACTTTAAGCAAAATCTCATACTTTAAAACGCGTTTTACTCGAAATGTGTTTTTTTTAAATACTCAAATGGGGCCAGCGATTGCAAAAAAAAGTTTTGAAAATAATTAGCTGAAATTTTTTGTGTATGTTCTGTATAATAGTAGAAGTGTTTTAACCTTCAGATTTATCAATCCCTGTTTCATTACAAAATTTACAGTCCCTTATGTGAATATAACTACTGTTTTTTGAAGTAATTTCACGTAATAAAGTTCTCTAGTTTTTGTAAAAATTAAAATATATCTTATCTTGAAGCTCATTCCAAAAATGAATAACATAGCAACACATCAGAATTGAAAAATTAAAAATTTGTTTATAAACTTTTGGTACAGAATGGGCTCCATTTATTTTATTTTTTGTAAATTTTACCAATTTTTTCCCCATTTTAGTAATAATTTCTTTTTCTCTTCTTAATGTGTTAGCATATTTTTCTTAAAATGTACTAAGCAAATCTAAAAAGCTCCAAAAAATCCCTATATCTCCAATTTAAAAAATAAGTTGTCACGCAAGTAGTCGAAGAGCTGGTTTTAACTATATGTTTATATCTAGAAAAATATTTTTACTTAAGTATTATAGTAGAATAAGTTGAAATTTTAAGAATTATGAGTTTATTAGTAATACTTACGATACTTTTTCGAATTTTTGATTGAATGTAAATTATACATTTTTATTTTATAATGATGAAAGTAATCAGATTTTTTTAAAATTTTTTTTAAAGAGAATAGATATTTCTTTCTAAAAACATCCTTAATTTTTTTTTTATATAAATGCTATTTTTTCAGATTTCTGTCTTTCATTTTTTTATCAATTAATACATGTATTTTAAAAATAGCATTTAAAAAATATTTGTACAAATGATTAATTAGTATTCATTTTTCTTCAGCGTTAGTATTTATCTTTTTCAAACATTATTTCATTTTCATATCAATAAAAATAATGCATTTTTAATAAGTTTAAAATTTGGTTTTCAAAAAGTTTATTTCTAGTAGTTAAAATGTTTTAAAAACTTTTACACATCTAATGGTTATTATTTATGTCGCTAATATATCGCATTTAAAAATGCATAAAATATGGTTTGAAGTAAAAGACGTAGAGCATCTTTGAACTACGTTAAGTTGTATGTAGAACTTTTCCTATTATCCACTAACACGTTATTGTTATCGCAACCAGCAAATTGTAGCTGGCTACTTTTCAAACGCCTGCTTTCATCAATAATAAATTAATTTTTCAAAATAAATTTAAAAAAATAAATGCTGTCACTGTATTATTTTTTTTTGTTGCAATATTGGATTACAATAAAAATACACAAATATTAAACAATACTATTAAAATAATTTATTTGGCACTTAAGTATTATCGCAACTATCGATAACTCTTTTAATAACTCGCCAAGTTGGCTACCCCGATTTCCTATGTGTCGTACGCGATGAATTGTTTACCAGGTGCATCGTTTCATATAATGTCGCCAATAGGTTGCGATAATTCGTAAGTACCTTTATTTGCAATCAAATTCAAGTAAAAATTTAAAAATAATGAAATAATTAAGAATGCTAAGATAATTGCGAGATTGCTAAGTTTATCTTGAAAACAGTTTCTTCTTAATTTGGCTTTTTTTTTGGCATATTTTTTGTGTCAAGCAATCTCTTCACTCAAAAAAATTTTGCATTGGGCGAAAGTTATTTTCCGAGGTCGCCAATATATTAACCTTCAGCGAAACATAATCATAGCGCTTTGCTATGTGCAATCAAGGCAACAAAAATAAATTTGATGGCTGGCCAAACGAAGTATGGTTTTACGCTTTACTTAATTTTGAGAATGCACTTTCAAAATTTTATCATAAGAACATGGTTTTTAAAAACTATGAATATACAAATATTTTTGGTGGCATGAACTATGTGCAAAATTCTGAGTAGAACTCATTATTATTTCGGCACTTACGTATTACCGTAACAATCACCAACATTCAAGATAATTCAACATTCAACCCCAATTTCGCATGCATCGTGTGCGCTGAGTTGGCAATTATGTGCTTTGTTTCATATAATGCCACCAATAAGTTGCGATAATACGTAAGTACCATTATTTTTCATCCAATCAAATAATTGTTCAAACTCATTATATCAGTGATTATTGATTTTTGTTAAAAACACAGCTTTTTCAAAAACATCACTGAAGAAAATTTTTTTAATTTAATGTGAACCTTCGCTGTGGATTTGTGATGTGAATTTTACGCTATGAAACACTAAGAAATAATTTTAGAATTTTACATGTTTCCTCTCGTTACATATACAAAAGGATGTGGGCCGTGGGATTCCAGACCGGAAGGCCTGGGTTCGATGCCCGATGTCACCAAATGCCCACCGAGTACAAAACGGAGAACGTGCTCGTTAAATCTGTGGGTCCGAACGGTGTCGCCATCTATCGTGTTGCGTGAGCAAAATCGCACTGTCACCTCTTGGGGGGCTCAAAGCTTAGGCTAACGACAGGCGTAAAATTCTAGCCCTTAGCCGCGATGAATTTCGTGGACCTTGATCTGATGTTACTGTCGATCGGAGGCATAAGCAACAACAAAAACACAAAAGGATGTCATTTCAAAACTATCTTTTCCTCTTCTTTTTTTGAAAAAATGACCAGTTAAACAATAATTTAATTTTAAGGAAAGCGATGGAATTTTTTAAACAACGATATATTGGTTATTTTTTAAACAACGATAATTTCTACTTGTTTTGCTCAGCAAGCTTTCCCCGTCATCGATTTTATGATAGAGCTGCATACGATTAACTTCTACATACATTCACACATATATAAGTATATTTCTCTTTAAATTAACAATAAAAGTTTTAAAGATATTTATGATTGAAAACAGTAAACTTATCAACAAACAAAATTAAAATCTTGAGGAAATGTGAAATTTTAAACCTAAATGGTTGCCGAAAACTATATTCTGAATAAGGTTTTGGATAACATTTGTAGGGTTCATGTTGTACAATGGGACATTTATTTAACATAATGTCATACTTAAGCATTACAACTAGCTCTGATATTGAAATTTCTAATTTTATTGAGATTGTTTAAATGATGAAGAAACTTACTGTAAAAACCGGCGTATAACGCGCACCTAAACTTTCAAGTTGTATTTATAATTTTTAGGTATATTCTACGCATAAGGCGCACCCTCTTTTTTTACGAAGGAACCCGAAATAAACACGCGAAATGCTCTTATATTTTAAAGTCATTTATTCGATTATCCAAGGTTTTTGAAAAAATAACATACTTCTACAACCCTCTAAGTCAGTGCTTCTCAAACTTTCAATATTTGCGACCCAATATTCAATCATAATTTTCTTCACTTCCCCCTTCGTACAGTAACAATGTTTTGAATTCAATAATGCTATACTTTGACGCTAAAGCTACAAAACGACTTTATCCGCTTAAATGTCACCGGCGTAAATAATCGCCTCACTCAACCAAAGCGTTAATTTCTCCGGACGTATATATACGTCTAACCGAAGTATGATCTTTTCTGTGCACTGCATCCATAAAATTATTCCGAAGGCTTTGGTATGCAATAAAATGACATTGACAGTGTGTGTTTGCGAAGGATTTACTTTTTTCAGGGGATTTGCTTACTTATTCCTCCCCCCCCCCCTCCCCCAATACATCGTGCCAAACGAGAAAAACGGTGGTATTGGGGAGCGAATCACGTAACTTTTAATTGATTAAGGGATTAGTGTTAATTTTTGTACATAATTTTGTATATGGTAAGCCCATGGGGTCACTGGCAATTATTAAAATTTTTCTTAGCTTAGTTCCGTAAATTAATTATAAATTATGCAGTACTGATACATTTATAAGTGTATTATGTCAGAGTAAATGTGTATTTTATTTTTCATTATGTTAAAATGTATTTGTTTGTTTACTTTCAGTAAATTAATACTTTTTTAAAAATAATCTTTTGTTTTCGACTTTTCTATGCGCTCGCCCCCCTAGGAGGTCATGCCCCGCATTCTAAGTTCATTGCTTGGTCATTTCTTTTAAATAAACTGTATTCCGATCTATGTAGAAATCAACTTTTTATACCCATATCATTTTTTACTTTTAATGCTATCATTTTTATTCTCCGTCGTACAACGTTCACCCGTAAATTTCAACCTTGTTTTTTAAGTTAAAAGTGCGTATTACACTCCGGATTTTAGAGTAATAAATACTTTCGAATTTCTTCACTACACACTCCACTAAAACACTCTCCAGGACTAAATCAATTTTAAGTGCTACCACCTCCATTAAATATTACATTGCTTTGATGAAATAAGAATTCGAGCATTATCAGATGCGACACCATTACTCTAAATCCCAAGACATTTGCAACCTGATATTTAGTAAAAATGAATTAATATGTTTAAAAATATATTTAATTAAATTACTGTTCATGTTCTTAAGATCAAGTATTTCGTTGCAAATTTGAACTATTTCGTCGGCAATGAAACATATACGTTATGAAATACCAATACCTGTTATTTAACTATTCCCATCTGTATTAATTGGAATTTTAAGAAAAAAAATATTAAAATATCTACTCAATAAAAGTCTTTGTTAAGATACAAAGTAACAATATATAAACTAAGTAAGGACTAAAATATAGGACTAAAAAAAGAGAATTATTCATTTTAACGATAAAAAAAAACTGATGATGTCTTTATAGTTTCATGCAAGAAAGATTCTGCATCAGAAAAAAGGTCTATCTTTTCTATTTTAAAAGAAGCCTTTCGTCTTCTTTAGCTTCATTTCGTAGAATTCAATAAATTTCCGTTCTTTTTATTTATACACAATACAAATAATCCACACACACACACACACACAAATTATTTATCCCTTTCATAAAGTACATTTAGTACTAAAAAGAAAGCCTGCCATTTATAGATTACTTTTAATTACAAATAAAAAATGCCGACAGGGGAAAAGATACATACAAATATATAAACATCTGTCTAGATTTCCAAAGGCTGGCGTACCATACAGTTTTTCGAACAATCCAACATTTGCATAAGTCTCCAAACGAGCTGTCGAAAAGGAGGGGTAAAAAAAATCTCCCATGACACAAACTTACTCAAGCCTGTCTCACTAAAACATAAACCCCAAGTAAGACTGTTTCATTAAGACTCCCCGCCGCCTGTTTTAAAACTCATTGAATTCAGAAAGGGACCTCATCATAACAGAATACCTGGAAGACAGCCCATTATTCGGTTTGATGTTAAAAGTGGATTTGTCCGCACGCCTACATGATTCAGCAATCTGAACCGAGGTCACGCGGTCATCTTTTGTGCGACATCACTAGACCGTACTTCCTGAGATATTGGAGCGCATGCGCCATGCCGAATGGTCATTCTGTTTTTAATCCTCCCCCCCCCCCTTTTCATACACGTGCTGCCCTTCTGAAAATTTGTTTTTACTTTCTTTTCTTCTTTTTCTATCGCGTTTATTATCACTGAACTCAACAGGTTGGTGAAGGGGTGAGGGTAGGAGGAGATTCCCCGGGCATTCCAATTTGTACATCGACTTAATGGTCATCTTCGGATATGAATGAATTGGAATGTTCTGTATAATTCGTTGATTCAGAGAATTTTCTGTTCCTATTTGGGGCGTGCTTTGTCTTTTCTATAGGATAAAACGCTACCTCAAATATTCCAGAATTGGATTTTAGATAGGCTTACCATCAGTGGCGTACACAAGGGGGGGGGGAGGGTTGGAGGGTTCAACCCCCACAGACTAACAGATTTTTAATTTTTACCATATAGATCACCCTTCGGTATTCTCTACGTGTTTTTTAGAATGTACCCCCCCCCCCATAAGAGAGGTCTGTTTTTAACCCCATATACAAGAGAGGTCTGTGTAGGCCACTGCTTACAATATATTTGGTATTCCAACCCAAAATATGTGTGTTTTTGATATTATTTAAAACTTTTAGCAGTTTATTCTAAGATAAAACATTTTTAATTTAGTTTTAATTTTCAAAAGGCATGTCTTTTTCTGAAATGGTTATGTTTCCTTTAATTACGCCATAAAATATTCATAATAAGAAAGTTCTGAATTGATTTTAACATTTAGCACAGTGATTCGTAAATTTACTACCAAATAAAATAACTATATTTCGATGCTTTTTCAGAAAAATTAAAGATTTATCTACGTTGTCCTGATTCGTAAATGTCAACGCAAAAATAAAATTTAAAAATTCATTGTAATATTTGAAAGTGTACTTGCTCAAAAATTACAACTTTTGATTTAAAATATAAAAACAATTTCTCACATACAGAAGACTCCATATCTTGATCTCAACATAACCTCCAAACCTTTACATTTTCAATTCTTACGGTTTTAAATAGTGTAATTTTTGCGTGTTTTTAGTTTGTTGGTGATGTGTCAGTTTTAAACTTTAAATTTTTAATTTTTGGTTTCGATATAGAATTATTCTTCGGCTAGTGGCCTAATGTAAATGGTTTCCAATTCTGACGTATGAAACAACAGACACAGTAGAGTCCCAAAAATTTGGCCTAATGTAGACCGAAGGGTGGCCAAGATTGTGAAAATGTCAGATTATCGAAATTAGGATTTAAAAAAAAAAGAATAAATACGAGTGTTTCCTAAGAAAATATTGTACTACACTCGTAAGTATTGTTTGCTTTTTTGAGAATACAACAGAAAATAAACTGCCCAAGCATCCTTACAGAAAGGAAAAAATAAGGATTTTATGAAGGCATAGAGCATTTACTACAGGAAAATAAAAATTCATAAATACATAATATACAGTAATTTACCTGTCAGAAATACCTCAGAAAAATACTTTATGGAGGTCTACATGAAAGTCTGTATGAAGTTGATCTATATGAAGCTGTGTATAAGGAAAATTAAGGTATCCGACTATTTGCGACAACTATTTTTTATTTTATTTTAAAAATGGAGATGTAGGGATTTTTTTTGTTTTGTTTTTAGATTTGTTTAGTACATTTTAAGAAAAATATGCTAAAATTAAGAAGATAAACAGAAATTATTATTACTAAAATTGGTAAAAATGGACAAAAAATAACATAAACGCGGCGGATTCTGTACCAAAATTTATGAACAAATTTTCAATTTTTCAATTCTGATGTGTTGCTATGTTATTCATTTTTGAAATGACCTTCAAGTTAAAAGATATTTTAATTTTTACAAAAACGAGAGCGTTTTATCTTAGTTGTTATATGAAATTGTTTAAAAAAAAACAGTGATTATGTTAACATAAGGGACTGTAAAATTTGTAATAAAACAGTGATCGATAAATCTGAAGGTTAAAACACTTCTATTATTATACAGAACATACACAAAAAAATTTCAGTTAACTATTTTTAAATTTTTTTTAGCATTTTCAAATAAATACATTTCGAGTAAAACGCATTTATATGGCTGGTGTTCATTCTGACTTCCAATCATTAAGGGATTTCAGGAATCCCTTACAATGTGGTATCAGAGAGCTTAGAATCCTTCACAAAACAAAACTAAACCGATAAAAAGAATTGACTCGTTTATGTCGCCATATTTTTGACAATTTATTGCAAATATATTTTAGCAAGTTAACAGCGTTAAGAATCCGTTCCTATTTAAATTTGTATAGGCAGCTGTAACTAGATCGTCCCGAATTCCACCATGTAACGCTTGTCATTCCTTGTATTTGATGTGCTTATCTATATTGTTTAACTGTAAAATTTTAAATTTTTATAACTTAATCTATTTTAACTTTAATAATAATGAGAGTGGAAAGAGAATATGAGCGATCACACATAACTAGGGATTGTAATATCGGACCAAAAGTTCAGCATTGGTATTCGGTATTTTTTAGATCTTGATAACAGGTACCGGTTTTAATAACCCCTCCCCCGATAATAGAAATTTTAGAAAAATAAAGAAAATACAAGTGTGTCTTTGTTTTACTCGCCAGTTTTATAAGAGAGTGTAAATATCACAAAAAATAATTTGTATCTCATATATTATAACAGTATATAAAGAATCACCAAAAAGTAAAGGAACAATTTAAATCACAAAAAAAGTGTAAATATTACTATGAAGTCTGTGGTACTGTTGCAAATTTCTGAAATGTGGACTGTATGATATGCAAATACAATGTGAATAACAAACTCACCAATTTAAAAAACATCGAAATATTACGCATTTTCTTCACAACTGCAACCTTGTTTTGACAGATCCGAATATCAGACTACGGATTCTGCGCGTGTGCAGTATTTCTCTGAACTGTAATAGTATAGTTTTGTCCCGCCTCTTTGGATGATTCAAATATTTTATCACTTCTCTTGATTATACGATGCAACTTTATATTCACTGTTTAATTAATTTTGCCCGTTAGGGAGACATAAAAACAAAAACGTATATTATTTTTCTATGTTGGCGATCCCTGAACATATAGAGGAGGCAGTTTTAAAAATTTCTAGTAAATACCAAAAAAAAAAAAACAAAAAAAAACGGTATTTAAACTTGTCAATACCTTTGTTACCAGATTGTACAAATGGCTCAAATTACCGGTTTTCGGTTCCCAGTATACCGGTATTGCAATCCCTACACATAACCCGAGCTACCGAGCCGACCAATAAGTGTTAGGAATTTCTGGAAAATTGCTACTTACTTAGCGTTATTCTGTATTAATTACAAGAGGTCATATAAGGATAAGTAATTTTGAAAATACTTATTTTTAAGCTCTTTATTAAGTGATTAAAATCATTGTTAATTGACAGTTAATGACAATCAAAAAATAACATTCAGTTGTCAAAAATTTTTATTCCATTCTTTTTTTATGTCAAAATGTCACACACTTAACATCATCGAAAATATTAAAAAGACTTTAAACCTTGAAAATCATTAAAAAGAATTAAAATATCGAACACTTTCATAAAAATTATTCTTCATGAGCTTAATGAGGAGGAAATAAAAAGAAAAACATCAACTGTCTTCAAGGGAAAAAAATAATTTCGCAATTTATACGAGATTCATATTTCATCGGAAAACTCAAAAAAAGAAATCGAACAAAAAACTCCTTTAAAATTATAAATAACGATTAAAAAGCAAATAACAAAATTCCATAACTCCTCACACCCCTTAAGCAAATAAAACACAAAATCCCAAAACCTGATTTTTTTTATATCGCATTATCATTACATTTTTCACACTTATAAAAAATTTTAGTAAGAAAAGAATTTTAAGAAGATTTCCGGATGTAAAAAAACTATGTACACAGGTAAATGATTATCAGATTTGTAGTCGGTAAATAAGATTAAGACAAATAGAAAGTGCGAAAAAAAATACTTTTAAGAACTCTTTAAGCTCGAAAACGAATGTTATTCGTATTAGTTTTTGTAAAAAAAGAATCAGACATTGGATTTCAAAATCGAGGTTTGAAAAAATAAACCAATAAGACTTTTATAATCTGTAAGACTTTTTACCACTTTTATAAAATAATTCTTTTCTTTTTACATAATGTAGAACTTTAAAAATAAAATATAAGCCAAAGTGATTCTTAAGATCTGACAGACTCAGCAAATTATGATTAGAATTAATTACCAAGTTTATTTTAAACTTAAAAACATGTTTTTTGGGGGGCTTTTTTTTTAAAAAAAAAATTGCATTTAATTCACTGCAAATTCCCAAATTCTTGATTTCGTTAGATAGCTAATAAATGTATTTAAAATACAATTTCAAAACAAATCCAACCATTCTTCAAATGATGAAAGTATCGAATATTTTAGAATACAAGTCGATTCGTGTATAAACCGCGAGAGAGTTCTTTTTTTCTTATATATATTAACCCGAAATTCGAAATTTATATATAAGCATAATTTATATATTAGGAAAAAAAACTCCAATAACTTTCCAACATGCTGAAAAACTGCTGTCAAACGGAGGAATGTTTTCCAGACAAATTTCTGTAAAGTAAAACGCCAGACGTCGATAGTTTCATTTCTGGTAGCCCAGTCTGAAGTTAACGCATTTTTTCTCCTTTCATTTGATATCTTCTGCACTTTTTGGGCCAATCATTTCTACACCATTTCTTTTATTTAAAAATGAACATGAAGAGAAATTTGTATACGGCACGCAATCGTCGACCTATGTCTCATGCCTAGAGGAAAAACTCGCTGCCTGAGGATCATTTACCTTCAAACATTCCAGTGAGTAGATGTGCATGAAACGAATTATTCAGATAGTCGGATTCTGACAATGACTTTAAAAGATTTATGTGACTTTTGACGGTGAGTTAATAGCATTGATGCTTAATAATTTTTCAAAATACATATAAAATTCTTCTCTATAAATAGACACAGCCGCCGCTGGATGGTTTGCCACAGCCCTTTTCGTGGGGTGAGAGCCCCTTTAAGAATGGCAAATGTAATCCTATTTAAAAGATTAACAAACATTAATGAAGTAAAATTTTCATTCAATTCGACAAAAGCGGATACGTAAATCTTTCTAGCGATGGCAGTGATTTTGATTCAACTAGATGTAAATAAAAATTATTATCAAGAAGCAACAAGAGACGCATAAAGTATTATTCATAGTACTTTTAACTTTTATTTTTTATTTTTCCTGAGATAATATGTATGCATTCCAAAATTATATAAGATTGTAACATTAATATTTAATATATAAATATGTAATGTTAAATGTACCTATTGGGTACAATGTGTAAAGGTTAAATGTATATTTGTTAAATTTGTGTATATAAATACTCAAACTAAAACATTCTACAGATGAGTTGACTTTACTCGTATGTAGTTTTTAGATTTAAATAAAGGTACTCATTTCCCCTTACATGATTTTATACGCAAAACGCATTTTCCTTTTTATTATACATATCTTAATTTTTTTTCACGGCTTTCGGACAAATATCAGATAACAACCAGGCTAACACAGAAGTAGACTGACATTTCTGGACAATTTCATATAGTAACTAATGCCAGTTAAACATAAGTTACAATTTCATCTCTTATTAGCTCCCTCTCTCTCTCTCTATATATATATATATTTATTTATCTTGTTCAAATTTTCAATCGTTAATAAAATACTTTCTATTCATCCAGTCAAGTTCATATAAATTTATTTAAACATGTAGTGAATAACACTTGATGTTAATGCAGTTTTTCAAATATTAATTCATTAATTACCGATTAATTAAAATAATCACAGGTTTTCGATTCCAACTTAGATTTGTCTCCATTGTTGTAACAATGTAACTGTTAAAACAATGACAAAAGTTAGGGTCCAAAACCGGTTTTTCAGCCAAATTAGCCAAACCGAGTGTGCATTGTTACAACAATACAGACAAATCATGCTCTTTTTTCAATTCCTACTATTAGTTCACTCTCTCCCTATATATGTATGTGTATATATAAATCTTATTCGAATTTTCAATCGCGTTAATAAAGTACTTTCTATTCATCCATTCAAAGTAGGAATTGACTTAAATTTTTTAAATTTAAATTACTTGTATTTAGATGTTTTCAGATGTCTCTTCAAGCTAAGGATTGGAAGTTTGGGAAAGTAAATATTAAATTTCATATCACAGAGAGAGAATTTAGATGAGGGGAAAAATTATACCACAGAAGTTAGTTCTATAGTTAATTCAAAACTAAATGCTAACTTTATTGGTTAGTCCCTTTATGATAAATTACTTTTAGTCACATATCAATACCGCTTTCTGAAAATAAGAACTACACAGACAATAAAAAAAAAATAATTTCACCACAAAATATTAGTCACACAAGTAAAATTTTCATATGTATATTTTTTTGTAAATTTATTAAAGTTTCTTTACATATTGTTATTAGTATAAATAAACAAGTAATTATTACTTTTTTAATTCTGAAAAAAATTACGATAGATGTGATTTTCCTGTAAACAACTAAAGTAGTTTTTTTAATACAAAACTTGCTGGATTTCACAATTTAAAAATCTCATAATTTATATTTTTTTACGTAATATCAAAATGAATGATTTTGGAATTACGATGAATTACACGTATTTTATGAGTAAAAGAAACACTAGAAAACTATTATACTGTTAACCAATAATTATATGTAATGTTACTAATATTATATATATGTACCACATTATTAATATTGTTAACTAATATTATGCGTGATGTTTCTGATACATATATTCAACGTTACTAATACATATTAAAAAATCAAACCTACCTCTGAGTCAAAATATAAGGATAAATAAAGGTATGATGCAATAAATATTAAAAGGTATGAAGTGGCGTGAATTCGGTACCTTCCAATTCGTAAGCGCGTAACTTACCACTAGACAAAAGCGATCACTCCTGTCCGGGGCACCAATGAAGTGGCGCGTTTATCCGGTAGGATAGAACCAAGTACCTATGGATCCAAAGCCGAGTAACTTAACCACTACACCAAAATGATCACCTTGGTGCGGAGGTTGTTACTGGCTTAAGTAGATGATACCGCTACAGGTAATAAGTATAAGTTTAAATAAAACTATTACTTTTGAAATCACTTCGAAAATGAAATTAGAAAGATGCTCTTAACTTACACTTAACAAATTTTAAACTGGAAATTATTAATATCAAGCAGTTATTAAAATAAATTTATATTTCCTTTAATGCAGTTTTTCTAAAACAAATATGTAACTCAAGAATTGTTTAAAATTACTTGTAGCACTCAAGAGGGCGATTTGAATCAATAAAAAATTCGCCAAAGCATCAATAAAATTTGGTATTCATTTCGGCCTAAGTATATTTTGATAGAAATCATAAAACAGCAATATTTTTAACAAAGGAATTATTTTTTAAATGTATTTCTAATTACTTTTATCCTTGATGAAAATTAATTAAAAATTGGGTTCAATTTACGGTATCCGACAACTTTTTTTTACAAAAATTGAAGATATGGTGATTTTTTTGTGAATTTAGATTTGTTTGGTACATTTTAAGAAAAACATGCTAAAATTAAGAGGAGAAAAAGAAATTATTATTAATAAAATGTGAAAAAATGGGTAAAAACTTACAAAAATAAAATAAAAAATAACATAAATGTGGCCCATTCTGTACCAAAAGTTTATGAACCAATTTTCAATTTTTCAATTCGGATGTGTTGCCATGTTATTCATTTTTAAAATGACCTTCAGGATAAGAGATATTTTAATTTTTACAAAAACTAGAGCACTTTATCTTAGTTATTATATGAATTTGCTTAAAAATGCAGTGATTACATTAACATAAGGGGCTGTAAATTTTGTAATAAGACAGTGGTTGATAAATGTGAACTTTAAAACACTTTTATTGTTATATAAAACATACACAAAAATTTCAGTTAATTATTTTCAAAACTTTTTGAGCAATCGCTGGACTTGTTTGAGCATTTTCAAAAAGACACATTTCGAGTAAAACGCGTTTTAAGGTATGGCATCTTACTTAAAGTAATGGCACATCTGCTCTTTCTAAAACACTTGCAGTTTTTGCTCTAGTGAACGGAAAATAATAAACTTGGTATTTTTATAAAGCTAATTAAATTGCCTATAAAATAAAATCATAAAATTGTCAATTTTTGGCAAATTTACAATTTTAGAGTAGTTGGATACCTTAAATAGGCCCATGCGTGTATTTAAAATAGGGGTCTTCAACCGTTAACATTTGAGGGCCATATCAATAGATACATAATGATCCACAGGTCCTATCAGTGAATTTACAGTGATTCGCGGGCCACAAGACTGTCAAAAAATAACCTGATCTGGAAGTTTAATTAAAATGGTGGCTATTGCTTCAAAAGACTACATCTGATTCTAAGGGAAGAGAGGAATTTTCAGACTTCTGTATATATATTTCGGTTTTAAAAACGTTACATGGAAATCAAATTAAAATACTTTGCGTGTTGTGGATGAAAAACCACCTTTCCTTCTGAAAACTTCTGAGATTTTATGCATAGTCAGATTCTTCATATTTAAAATTATTTAAGATACAATGAGAAATATTTGAAAACTTCACCATTTTACGAACATTTTACATCAAATGGATATCAAGCCTATCAATAAAATGTTTTAAATATCAAGAATATTCGAAAAAATAGCGTTTCTTACGACTAAGAGCGGACAAGGAAAATTTTCCGGAAATTGCCTAAGATTGAAATAAAGGACCACTAAAAGCCTCCAGCGGGCCATGGGGTGAAAAACCTTAATTTAAGGTATCCGATTATTCTAAAATCATGAATTTTTTCAAAAAATGACAAATTGTTTTATATTTACTTATAGATCATCTCGTTATTTTTCTAAAAATATCTAGTTTTCTATTTTCCACATTCACTAGAACAAAAATTACAAGTGTTTTAGTAAAGCAGATGCCACTACTTTAAGCAAGATGTCATACTTGAAAACGTATTTTACTCAAAATGTTTTTGTTTGTAAATGCTCAAACTGGGACAGCGATTGCTCAAAAGGTTTTCAAAAATAATTATCTGAAATTTTTTGTGTATGTTCTGTGTAATAGTAGAAGTGTTTTAACATTCAGATTTATAAATCACTGTTTTCTTAAAAAATTTACAGTCCGTTATATGAATATAATTACTGTTTTTTTTAAGCAATTTTATATAATAACTAAGATAAAGTGTTCTAGTTTTTGTAAAAATTTAAATATGTCTTATCCTGAAGGTCATTTAAAAAATGAATACCAAAATTACACATCAAAATTGAAAAATTGAGAATTTCTTCATAAACCTTTTGTACAAAGTGGGCTCCACTTATGTAATTTTTTTCCCATTTTAGTTATAATAATTTCTTTTTTTTTCTTCTTTAGTATTGCATTTTTTTCTTAATATATACTAAATAAATCGCATAACCACAAATTTTTTTCCATATCTCTATTTTTTCTTTAAAAAAAGTTGTTGCAAGTAGTCAGATAACTTAAAACAAAATAGATTCCATTTCGTTTATAAAATTTGAATCAAAAAATTTTAAGTATGGAATGTATTAATGTGATTTTAAAAAAAAGAATTATTCTTTCCTAGTCCATTAATGTTGCAAAACATTCACAAATGGTAAAAAATTAAGTAACAAAAAAGTATTTCTCAATCAAGTCGTTTGGTTGGATAACGAACACCCCAGTAATAACGATAATAATAGAAGTGGAAGTCATTCCCGGATTAGAGATAATCGTCTGTAGACAGCAGGGAATAGACTTAAATCAGACGAGAATTGTTCTTAGGAACAAAATCCCGGATACAATACGATACTGTTCGCTGAGACTGAAAAGTAGCAAAGAGGGAAAAGATGGGTCGACACATTTTTTTTTAACCATACTGATTTAATGTCCCCCTTCTTTTTTTGTTGTTGTTATTGCGTCTCATCTTTTGCAATCATAAGACCAGCTCATTATAAGCCAGTTACGGTTACAGAGATGCAGCTACAAAGCGGATAATTAAGTTTCGGTCTAAGTGAACGAGACACAGTGACTGGAAGTCAATTTAAAAGGGTGCAATGGACGCCGGAAGTCACCTTTATGTGAAGTCAGGAGAGTTGAGTTGAGTAATGTGGTCCTGTGCCGGTGGAAACTAATTGTGGCGCTGGTGGAGGTTCACATATTGTTCTCACACCGAGCTTTTCATAGGTCTGGCGTAAATATTTCTAAATTATTAACCTGATTTTTCTTTTGTTTTAAATTTCCTTGTTTATTAGATATTAAGATATTAATTTAGAAACAACAATGCAGCAAAATTATGTATCCCAATAAGTCCAGATTAAGGGTCTTAGAATCCACTATTATAGAATCCACTGTCTAGCAATGACATACACAAGGGGGTGCAATTTCCCCCCTTGACTATAATCCTATGTGTATATAGCAATATATACATACTATATACATAATTATTTTTGTAATTTAATTAAATATTTGTTATTAATAATTTATTTTATGAATTAATGGTAACTATTTATTAAATAATTCAATTAAAATTTTTTTTTGTTCCCGATAATCGATAAAATGAAAAGAATATGTTTGGCGGCGTATTGGAGTATGATACGGGAAGGGTGGACTTTCGATCTCCCTGGAACATTTTTGTACGCTCTTTTCATATCTAGTATTTTAATAAATACATCTACGAATTTTTTACAAAATATTTTAAATAATTTATAAATAGTTAAGTTTAATATAACATTTTTAACCTATAACTTGAAATCATTTTCTTAAAATTAAAGCTATATTTTTACGTTGTTGAAATAAGACAGCCAATCAGAATCAATTACCATTTGTTCCATAGTCCAGTATTTCATTTATAAAGTAATAAATACATTTTGGATTAGGCCACATGAGTTTTATGTGTGTGCAAGCTTATTTACTTATATCTCAATCCAATCTTCTTAAATAATCAAGCAATATAATACATTGATGAAAAGGAAAGAAAAATCTAGGATCTCTAATATATATATATATACCCGATTCGAAATAGATGTCAGTGATGCATATGATATTTTATAAAATTGATTTGCAAAAAAAAAAAAAAAAAAAACGAGTAACAAATATTATAAGCGTACAATACTTCAAAGATTAAAATATTTTTTAACCATTTTTGAAAGTTTGAATGTAGTAATAAATGAACACAGTAGCGCACACAAAAATGTTTCATGGCCGAAAGTCCCCCAACTCGTATCATACCTGAAGACAACCCCAATTGATTCTTCTGATTTTGTCGATTTTGTTGACAAAAAAAAAGTCAAAAATAAATTATTGAATTAATAATTAGCATTAATTAATAAAATAAATAGTTAATTTCAAGTACTTAATTACATTTTACATTATATATATATATAGGATTATCATTAATCGAAAAAAGCTCAAGGGCTTTGGGGAGTGACTGGACCCCCAACACACCCACCCCCCTTGTGTGCGCCACTGAATGAACAAGAACACTGAATTGTACATTAGGTTGTAAACTACATATAAATTAGTATAATTAAAGGGCACTAAAAATATCAGTGAATATTAACTAATTTTTTCGTGCTTCCTATTTTTCTCCTTTTTTATATTCTATGAACATATTTGCAATATATTACAGTTAAAACGCGTGAAATTATGAAATTTGATTTATTACTGAGAAATATGGATCACAAACACAAAAATTCTTAATACATAGTTCAACTAAAAAATTTCCGTTTTTTCGAGCTATTTTTAGAGTCATGTTGCGATGAATTTTTTCCTATAATTGACGCACTCTGAACAATTTACGCAATACTTCCTTGTTTTGTTTTTGTTTTTAAATGTGCTAAAACTAAATGTAACGTTTTCGAATATTTCGACAGAATTGTCTTTTAAACGCAATTTTTAAACCATTCTACTCTAATTTCATTCTTTACAACAGGAACAAGCAAAGAGGATAGACAATTTCAGTTGCAAAAGTTTGTCATGTTACTTCTCATAAATTTTTCCCAACAAATTATCACGTAAAATTTTCATTCCTGCATATTGAACATGATGCAATTTTTATTTTTCAAACTAAAAAAAAAAAAGAAATTCCTCTTGAGCAAATCACATTAAAAAGTTCAAGCAAAGAAGTTAAATTCCTTACCAAGCACAACAAAAGCCGTGCGATCAAAACAAAACGCGAGCTCTCAATTTCATCTTTTGCAAAATTATTTATTTTGACTCTATTGGTAGAGTTTAATACATCATAAATACCCTAGTCTAAAGTCAAAATTACTTGACATTCGGTGCGAAAAAGAAACAACCAATGGACACAACTAGTAACTTTCCTCAACACAGTGGATGGGCTGGCTACCCATCCATCAGAGTACGAGAGTTATAAGGAAAACTAGTCAAAGTCACAATCCACACCAATCCAACAACCAAAGTTTAGAAATGCACCAATTGATGCAACAGGAGCAATCGCGAAGAAGAGATTATTGAAGATTTAATAATAAATCGGATCACTTACACTTAGCACGTCCAGGCAATACACCTTCTAATATTTGAAGATAATTTCTAAAGTAATCTAATCCAAACTGACCGAATCCATTTTATCAACCAATTGACCAAATTGTCAATCTTAATATTAATCAAATAACCTACGAAGTGCTCTCGCCTAGCTTTACTTTATCTTAAATTAGTTTTAACCGCTATCCTTTAGCTTCTAACCTCTCTCTCCTACTCGAACCCGAAAGCTAATACTTAAACACATGGCAAAATTTATATAGACAGCATCTTCTTCTACGGGAGGAAAATTTTAATTTAATAATATTTAAAAAGTCTAATAACATGGCCACTTATATCTCCGGACTTAACCCCTTTGGACTTCTTGTAGAGATACTTTTAAAACATGGTTCATCAATCTTCAATTAGTGACACTGATGAAAGGAAAAGTCGAATTACAGTAACCATTTAGATTGTTGATACTGCAATGCTTTATAGAACGTGGCTAGAAATCTCGAGAAGACTCAATGTGTTGCGCGCAACTAAAGGTGCGCACGTTGAAACCATACAGAAGGGCCAGTGGCGTAACGGAGAACATTTAGACACCGTTTAGAACACAAAGACAGGTTTTGGACCCCCAAGTTGGATTTTACAAAGGGTAGGTACTTGGCGGAGTACTTGGAGACCTCTAGAACCCTATGCCCCCCGCGATTCGGGAGTTGCGGGGGCGTACGTTACGCCACTGAATAAGGCATAAAAAACTTTTATATTCTCTTTAAGGAACACACAAGAAAAACATAAGTGAGTATATTAGTTTGTCTATTTTTAATTAATTTTTGGAAGTGTAGTCGTATTTTTCGAACACCCCATACTTCCATCCCTTATTTACACTCCCCTTTTTCCTTCTATTTTCCCTCAAGATACCACACCACTCCACTTAGTCAACCAAGAAAAGAAACGTTAGTTTGCTAAATTAATTTCATGTCCCTCCTTTCAAATGCAATTACCTTAAATTCACACATAGTGAGTAAGAGGGGTGAATGAAAAAAAGAGGAGAAGAAAAAGAAAAACACCCCTTATCTTCATCGGAAATCTCCAATTCTCCATTCTCTCTTGAACCTCCCAACGCCTCTTAAAGATTCATATTTTGCGGTGCTGTGTGGCTGCCTTAAAAAATAAATAAAAAGATTATTCATTATTCCCTAGAAGGATAATCATAATTATGTAAACCCTGAAACAGGGCCGATCCATCTCTCGAGCGTCCGTAAATCAACGAAGGGTGGTGAAAAGGGTGTTCGAAGGGGGTGCAGGAAAGATTAATGGGGTCGTGGTAGAATAAATATTCCTCTGGATCTTCCCTCTAGTTGCGTTTTGGGAGTGATTTTGGTTTAAGGTCAAGTCCCTCTCCCCCTGTGCTTCGGATTTTTCGATTCATCTTCTTTTGGAAAATTTGGATGAATGGATACTGACTTATATGAAATCGTCAGGAGCGAAAAAAGTGGAAAATCCATTTTTAAATAAAAAATAAAAAGGAAACAAGGGTTGAAGAGTTGGATTTTATATTTCACTTGTTAACACGAAGACTCGAAAAGTTTCCTTTTTAAAATTAATGTTTTGAGATAGTAATTAATATAGCAGTGGTTCTCTTCTCATGGTCTAACTCATGGCTTGTTCTAAAAATGTTAAGCAATATATTAAGGCAGCGTTTCTCAAACTGTGGGGCGCACCCCGTAGAGGGGCATGATAACCCAGCATGAGGGGCACGAGCATAAAGAAAAGTTATAAAGGTTATTTTAAAAAATATTAATTTGTTGAAAAGAAACAAAACAAAATATATTCTGACATAATAAAAAATAAAATACACACATTTACACAGTTGTTATACTTATAAATGTACTTGTACTGCACAGTGTTTGATTATTAGTTTAACAATACTAAGTTAAGAACATGTTCAATAATTTGTGTTAATAATAATATGTTAATAATAATACTTATCATTATAATTTGTACGGTGTATTATTTAAGTCGTATTCCAACTTAAGTGTCAAAGTATATTATTATATTGAATTCAATACATTGTTATAGTATGGAAAGGGAGAGGCGCGATGAAAATTATGATTGAAAATTGTGTCGCAAATATCGAAAGTTTGAGAAGCACTGCATTAAGAATTTTAAGTGAACATACAATTTTATTATTTGATTTTCCTGTAAAGTTTACATGATTTTTGCTGAACATCACTAAGATTTACTAAATTCTAGTCAAAATCTTTCATTCTCAAAAAAAAAAAAAAAAAAAAAATTATGACTCATGATAAGAAAAGGGTGAACAAAAAATTTCTCTTGTTCTGATAGTAAAAATTCCTTACAAAATAACTCTACTAGGTAGGATTCAAGAGATCTCGAACTGAGCCTGTAACGTGAAAAACTTTGTAGTAGAGCGACTACGATAACATTTCTGTGTCACTGCATTCTTCACTTTTTCTAAAATATTTTGTCCAAAATCACGTGTTTGTTGGGTGGCCACGGCATCGTATTTTGTAGGAAGATGTATTTAGTCGTCGGCGATTGAAAACGGTACTAGGCGGGTCTTCAGCGGTACCAGGCTCGAATTCAGGACATGCTAGCCACAAGTCCTTACATTGACTACAAGGCTACCCCAATCACTGAACCACAGTCAAAGGACGAGGACGATACTTGATTCGGCATCCCATTTTTTTCAATTTCCCCACCACGTGATGAATCCTTGGAAATTCAACAGATTTACGTCATCTCATGACAGGTTTTAAAGGTGAAGGAGATTCAATCTTGGTACTTTCGTTCCGTAAGCACGTAACTTACCACTGGTCTAAAATGATCACTTCAGTCCGGAAGCTGGTTTCTGGGTTATATAGATACCACCGCCACACACTCTCCTACCAGCGAGTCAGTAGGCGAACGAACGATATCGTTGTTTTTAATGCGAGATGTGAGCTGTTGCTGTTGATTCATTTTTGGTTCTGACAGCTTGTTGGTTGTGACATTTGAGTCTGACGGCATGTTGGTTGCGTCATGTGTGTCTGACGGCTTGGTGGCATTTGCGGAGGGTAGAGGGCACCACGATAGCTGCTTTAAGGTTGCGGTTTTCTTTGTTCAGCATCAAGGTCATCAATGATGGAGATTCCATCTCGGTACATTTCGTTCCGTAAGCACGTAACTTACCGTTGGGCTAAAATGATCACTTCAGTCCGGAGGCTGTTACTGGCTTATATAGATACCACCGCACAAATGAAATCATGACTTGGAATCGTCGTTTTGACGAAACATCACCAACCACGAATTCGCAAGCATCGCCATTTGAGTACCTTGGCTTTTTATGGAAAGAGCAGCTAATGAAAATCAAATTTATTCAAAATCTATCATATCGTATTAAATATTAAATCCCCATCCTCCAAACTTCTACCTCACGACAACGTTAAAACTTTCAACTTCAACAGATTTAATGTGCGTGAGTGAGTGAGCGTTTAAAAACGTCACACTGTAAGGCAACACAAGAATGATTGGTGACAGACCTCGTTGTTGTTGTTGTTGTCATCGTGTCCTTCCCGAGGGGAAGAAATGAAAGTTGCCAGAGACAGGTTGGACTTCTACACGATAGATGGCGACACCACCTATCTCCACCTCCACAATCCCCAATTTAGACATGGAACTGGAGGGAGGGAATGCATATTCTCCAGTCCCCTGCGCCTGTTTCTGCTGCGACCACCCACAAGACTTTCGGACCCACTAATTTCATGAGCACGTACTCCGTGTGTACTCGGAGCGTATTTGTTGCATCGGGGATCAAACCAAGCATCCGGCCTGGAGTTCGATGCTCTAACCACAAAGCTACCCACCGCCCCAAACCTCGTAATTTTGAATTACGGTCAAGTGAAGAGGGTGGCATCTGAGCTAAGACTCTCCTTACCAAACAACTACACCATGCCAAAGAGACGACTTTGAGCCATGGCAGATTTAATGTGTATCAGCCCCTCTACACGGAGGGGCTTCACAGACCCGAGGTCTTAAAATCATGACATTCCAGCCACGAGTTTGTGACCACGACCACTAGGCTACCTCGGACACCCCAAAACTGCTAAAACTTGACTATTTTTCGATGCAATAATGACTAAAAAATGAAACAAATATATATCAAAATTCTGTTTTTATTATGCCAGTTACAATCTCACCTGAGATCGAAAATGTGATATATTGTTAAGGTGCTAGTAAACTATATATATATGGTATCAGATGAAATTGAAAAACCCTATTAATAATATATTAACCGTAGCATCTGTATGCAATTTATTATATATAGTATATAGATATATACATATATACACAACCCCAAGTCAAGAATAATAATTTTTACTCGGCTTATATTCTATGTTGCGCATTGCTACATAATAAATAAAATAATTCTATGTTGTGTGCTATCGTATAATAGTAATATATTATATATAATGTAATAGATTCATATTTTATATTTTGTTACGTATCAGACAGTCTGTAGGAAAATCCCAGTAATATATAGTGAGTTCGTGTATATTTTCTCTTCTTATAGAAACCATTGCGACTTGTGTTATTTTTGAAACAACGGCATAGTTAATGACTCTTGGCTTTCATGTCAATTTAATAGAAAGGAATGGTTTTTATCAGGGCTTTAAGGGATAGTTCATTTTTTACGAGAAGAATATCAATAATGACAAAAACAACTGAAAAATTAAATAAACTTAAATTAAATTAAATTTTACTTTTTAATGATAAAGTCAATTTTCTACATCAATAACTCATAGAATAAGTTTTTACTCTAATATATTAGAGCATAGGTTCTCAACCTTTTTTGAACTGGCGCCCCTTTTTCTAGTAAATATTTCGATACCACCCCCTTTCCTAGTGAATATTTCGATACCGCCCCTTCCCACTCTAGAGAAATAAAAGTGTACATAATACATGGTGAAAACAAGATTTAAGTTTTAAAAAATATCCTATTACTAATAGAAAATATATTTTTTAATTTAATTTTTCTAAAGCCCCATTTTTTTTTACTCGCGAATCTGAAATAGCTATTACCACAAATATAATTAAATGTGTAGTGTTATATATTTTAGTCATAGATAGAATATTGTTGGAATTGAAATGCTACTGAATATCTTTTTCACTTAAAGGAATGGAACCAAGGTTTTAGCTTGTCTGTTATAAAGACAGTCAGAGTTTTTGATGATACAAAGTAATTCAAAATAAACTATTGCTTTCAAAATAAATATAAATTGACAGTTTCAGCCTTCAAAGAATCACACGTTAGTTCCTGGTTAACATATTTAATTAGGTTTCTTTGATAATATACGTAATAAAAGGTAGTGGAAGAAACATGTTTCCTGCAGTTCACAGACAAAGACAACACGTGCTTTACAGAAATTAAAATGCCCTATATCGTTCAATTTAATGTAAATCTGAATGTAATGTAAGCTTCAAGCTTTTCATCCACTAACCGAACTACCGAAATATATGAATTTTCGTACATATGTGAGGTAGAAAGGATTTAAATACATACAATCAACATAAGGTAAAAAGTATTTAAGTTTACTTTTGTTAGTACATAATCAGCGTGTTTTTTTAAAAGTATTTTTAGACAATATTGGTTAATCTGCCTAAGCCCCTCCGAGCCATCTCAATGTCCCCTAATTTTTCTTTGAGTCTTCTACTGCCCCCCTGAAGGTCTTGAGGGTCGCCCACGTTGAGAACCTATGTATTAGAGCATAATATTGCATCGAATTGAATTCAATTTTCAACTTTGAACATGCAGTTCAGAACATAATAGAGAAGGGGTGTCAAACTCATGGCCCGCGGGCCACATGCGGCCCGATCAATATATTGGTACACAAAAATATATAATAAAATAACAAACACTAAGAAAGATAGTAACAGAAAAGAGATGTCAAATGTCAGGACGTAAACACTAAATGTTTCTAGTTCTTTCTTTTTATGTTTATATTATAATGTATTATTCGAAATAAACTTGTGACGGATCTATACACGGTTCTACTAAACCCTCCATATCTCTTTAAGGAAAATATTTATTTCATCCAACTTTCATCGAGTAAGGAAACGTGATTATGTAAATAGGTACATTATATAAATTCTGTTTTCGCGAGTTTGGGCGGACACGTTGGAGTTGGCACGCTGAAGTTGACACGTTGGAGTTGGCACGCTGAAGTTGATACGTTGGAGCGTGAAAGTAGGAATTAACATGAAGTTTCAGAATTAGTTGTTAGTTGAAGATTGAAAAGGAGTGGAATTAGTTAAAGATTACAGAGCGTGGAGCCAACGACATTGATCAAGCCGAAGAGAGCACCTGCAAGTTTCCAGTGTAGGATCCAACGCATAAAAAGTTTCAGGTACTGTGAGTTTGATTAAGTAGAAAGCTAGGTTATTAGTGTGCGACGTAGTTATATTTGAGCGTATTTAAGCTATCTTAGATTCAGTTGTGGGTCTGTAGTAGTTATCCCCGTGTTATAAAATCTCACCTCCGTGCTCTACTATATATCATCTATCTTAATTAGAATTGTATTGTGTCTGATCGATAATTAGAATTAATAAATTGATCAGATTGAAAACAAGTCTGTAGATTATTCTGTTTCTCCCACACATCTAGCCGGGATTACAGGTAGACAAGAGGGTTCAGATGTAAACAGGAACCGACCGCTATCACAAACTTACTTTTTAAGGCATATATATCTTATTGCGGCCCACCTTAAGTTAAATCTTGTTTGCTTTGTTCAAGTTAATCTTTGAGTTTGACACCCCTGTTGTAGAGTATTTTATTTAGTTAAAAATAAGCTAGTATATATTAACTAGTATAAAATAAATATTTTAAAATCTAAGTAATTATATAAAGAGAGCAAGGAAGAAAATGTGTTATGGCAATCAAAAGCCTACAAAGCTCTGAAGACCCCTTATTTAGGAAATTAGAACCGAAACCGACCTTTCAATAGCCATTAGTGGCTATGACACAAAACACCAGGAAATAACTACAAACACATATGACAAAGTTAATGAGAGAATTTATTAGGAAAACTGGCAATACTCAGGAATTACGAGGAAAATCAACTAACACCTAATCAAAAAGTTAAATTATCTGGAATACTCTCAGACAAGTAGAGCTGCTGTTCCAATAAAATTGTGTTTATGATGAGGTCTCAACTCTACGACTTCACTAAGAAATAATTGGAAAACTTTTCAAAATGGACTTTACTATCCATTCGAATAAATGCCTGCTCGCTTCAGTCAACGAAATGATAAATACACTCTATAATAGTGATTCCCAAAGTGGTCTATAAAGATCCCCAGGGTCTATAACGATCTGCAAGGGTCCACGCCAGCTAAAGCATAATTTGGGGTCTATGAGGTGTAAATGGGGGTCTACGATTGTGGCTCTCATTAAAACAATTTGTGTCTTTAGCCTTTAAAAAATGCTGTAGGGAAACCAGATTTAACTGATTTTACTAAATTTAATGAGGTTAACTTGTTATTAGGTGACAGCATAAATTTTACTATTTGAGCATTTCTTTCCAGAATTAAGCTAAAGAAGTATAATATTGGATGCCAAGAATTATCTCAATTTATCAGGATATTTTAACCTACCTTAAACGTTTAAATGCCCTTTGCTCGGATTTTGAAACAAGGTTTAAGATTGCTTTTTTTATAGTAATATCACAGTAGACATTGAATTCATAAAATAAAAAAGTTCTTTTAAAATAGGAACTGATTAGAATAAGACCTAAAAAAGATCTTAAAATAAAGTTCACGATGTTAGCAATTTCGGCTTCAAAAAGACATACCTGTCATTTGTCGCAAATTGTGATATATCATGAGAAAGTTTTTAAATGCTTTTTCTAGTAGGTGGGAATTTCAGTGAGTTTGTCATTCTTTAAAACAAAAAAAAAAAAAGAAAACAAAGATAAAAAAAAAGACTGAACACTTACTAACAATGGAGATTTAAGGTTAAATCTGACTAGATAGGTACATTAAATATTGAAAATTGTTATTGAAGCATCCGATTCACCCCTCTCATTTAAAGCATTAGTTTTTGTTTTATTTTATGTATTAATTTAATTTTAATTCATTAACATATGCTTCTTAAGTAATAAACACTACTTCACTGCAATTATAAATTTATTTCTTTTAAAGTAAGTAGTAATACCATCTGTTAATTAGACATTTAAGTGGGAAATTTTCAAAAAATCTATATTATATAAAAAAGGGTCTACACAAAACCGAAAAACATGGCAAGGGGCCTACGAGACAAAAAAGTTTGGGAACCTCTGCTCTATAACAAAAAAAAAAAAAACGACGCATTAAGAACGAGTCGTTCGATAGATACAAAAATTGGTGGGTAGAAGGATCCTGTATAAAATAGAAAATGATTAAAATTTCAGAAAAATTGAATGATTTATTTCAGAGTTACATAGTTACAAAGTAACGAGCTCAATAAGGTATTGACCCACCTCTAGCCTGGATGAAAGCTTCCACACGACATGGAAGTATCCTGATGGTTTCTTGCGGTATTTCTTGCCAAATTTGCTCATTTAAGCAAGCATTTAAAATCATTTAAGCAAGCGTTTTAGAAAAACCTTTCATCATTTTAAGCATCAGATTGCTTTCGAAATGAAATATTTTTCAAAATTATTACACAGCTACATACTTTTTCAGCAAAAATAGCACTTTTAAATAAGATAATAAAATAAATAAATTTGTGATCCTCCAATTCTAATTTTTTTATTTCCTCGTTTTAAGGGGATACAGTACAATTCAATTAACAAAAATCTGTCAAAAAAAATCAAATATAACTTTTTTAGCCTAAATTATTCTTTATATACTTTTCTATAACCTCATAAAATTTAAAAGCTCTATACTTAAAAAAAACGCAGAATTATGATAGATTTACGTTCGTTTTTAGTCACACCCTATGGCAAATCAAAACTTTAAACTTACTTATCTCAGAAAGGTAAAATAACTAGTTTGTCTTCATTTAAAATGGTAAGGCTTTTTTCCTATTGTGCCCAATGCTTTGAATTTTTTAAACCTATTGCTAAAAGTACATGTAACAAAAGTTGATATGCATTTTTGAATCAAAGCAATACTTATTTTTTAAAAATAGTTGAACTCAGAATTTATACTTTTTTTAAGGAATTTTCAATAAGCATTCACAAAAAAGAAATATTGTACGAATACTAATCATGTATCGCAAAATCCTTACTAACTTTTGTTATACATAGTTTGACGTACTTGTAAATTAAATTTCATGTATGTACGTAAATTTTTCTAGGGAAAGAGTAGTATTCTAAAATCACTTCACAAACTTTAAGTTTTTTCCTTAAAAAAATTAAATGGCTAGCTTTTTATGAAATTTTGAACACAAAATCTGTTTAACATAGTATACAAACAGGAGGCAATCAAAAAAATTTTGAAAGTCCTTAAATTAAAAATTGTTGTGTAAATCGTACCATGTCCCCTTAACTGCATGAAATATAAAAACGTTTATCTACCCGTTAGCCAGGAATACTTAAAATAAATATTAAACAAAAAATAATAAATGTTACAAAAAACCAAGCAATATTATTTAATATATGTACGCCCAAAAGATTCAGCATTCAAAATAATATAATTTACCGATATGCAATACAGGATACAAACTACTGCATGCGGCACAATATGATAGTCATAACTAACCATTGAAAGAAATATTTTGCAATATCCGTTCAGACAAATGCCCAATTGTTTATCAAATCAAATTAAAATTCACATATATCTACACCATTATTTTCCATCAGCGACTTTTATCAGCCATCCCACTCTGCTAATTCAACCCATAAAGAAAATTCAAGCTACGAGATTGAATACAATTATTTTCCTTGCAGACAAGAAGACCCTTTAGAGAATTCAGTTCCTTCACATTTCTATTATCTAGTAAGCACATATTCCCATTTTGTTAAATAGTAACTTGAATGAAAATTTATTTGTAAAGATATGCTTCGATGTATGATGATACGACCAGGAGGATAAATATATGCCTTAATTACGAAGGAGGGTACCGCTTTGTGACTTATATACCATTAACTTCAAATCGAAATTAAATTTTCAACCGAACTGTCCCTAATTTCGCTTCACCTCTCACTCTATATGATAGATAGATATCAGTATGGTTAGAAAATGGTTGCCATGATTAGGTTTTAAGGGGGATGACTGGATAGAGGATTTATAAGGCTCTGTGCCGTTCCGCCTTGACGTATTATGACGTAATAAAAACGTCGTCATCAGTTTTGGGGGAGCAAATACAATTTGGAGATATGAGCAGAGTGGCGATATTAAAAAGGAAATTGGCGGAAACTTTGCAGACAGTGTTTTACGGTATAGATGTGGTCTAAAAACCTACCATGCTAAGATTTTTTTTTCCTTCTTCATCTTCCATTTTTGCTTTTTGTTCTGTGGGTTTTGCGGATGGCAGCAGCACGGAGGAGTAGGCGGAAATATAATTATGGGATTAGAAAACGGGAGTTGAGATATTGTGCGACGGTTCTTTTTTGGTTATTACTGTTCAGTTCTCTCTTTTCTTTCTATTTTGCTTAGTGCGATGGGTTGTTTGGTGTGTGTGGGAGGGGGATAGATAGGCGGTAGAAAAAAACGATTTGTCAAAAAGTACATTTAATGGGTCAAACGGTCCAATTTTTTCGATTTATCTTTTTGATTTTCGGGTCGGGATTCATTTTCTATTCGATTCGTCAATGATATAATAAAATTGATTTTATTTATCACTCATCCCTGAGTTCTTTCATTATTTTCTTTCTCTTCGAATAATCTTTAATAAAATCTATCGATATAAAATGGTTGAGGTATTCTTTTGTGGTTTTCCCTTTTTTTTAATATTGTGAGTTGTTTTTGCTTTTTGTTTTTCGTTCGATAATACTACAGATTTTTAGTCAGAAAATTTAGATCTAAATTCATTATCGTATATAGTTTACTTTAAGTCGTGTCATTTATCGATTTAAAATAATTTTTATAATCTGAACAAAAAAAAAAGCAAAGGATTCAATATCATTATTTATCAATATATTTACACTCTTTCCCTCATCACGATATCTCTGGAACTATTAAACTTACAGACTTGAAATTTGGCAAGCATATTCTTTATTTTAAAATAAATAAATTTTTTTGGTGCTTAAACCGACGAATTAAAAATGGGGAGCTGATGCAACTTCATAAATATGTGAAATTAATATATATCAGTTTTAAGAAATAAACTTATTAAAAATGTAGAGTACATAGGAAGCATTAAATTTTTTTAAAAAAACTACAATTAGTTGATGATACTAACAATTAACCTGGTATTTCAATTAGAATCTTAAAAACACTAGCACTAATAATCTCACAATAAGAATTAAAAATATGTACAAATCAAAGATCGAAAGAAGAAAATATCAGTACCCGTACAGCGTACGGGCAAACAGCTTTCGATAGCCCGTACGGTGAACGGACAAACTGGTTAAGAGGCTAATTATCCTCTGACCAAAAAACGCATAAAAAGCTATAATGAAAACACGAATGAATTTTTTTAAATACCATATCGTTTTCCCCTTTTCATGTATATTCATTTCCAATTTGAAATAATTCTGAACAGTGTTACTTTTTTCAATGCCTACTATTAGTTCACTCTCTTCCTATATATATATATCTATCTTGTTCAAATTTTCAATTGTTAATAAAATACTTTCTATTCATTCATTCAAGTTTAAATACATTTTTTTAAATTTGTAGTGGATGACACTTGATGTTAATACAGTTTTTTCAAGTATTCAGTGTTCCTTTATTAATTGTATTTAATTAATAAATAAATAGTAAAAAGCAAAATTAATAGTCCAACAGCAATATATATAAAGGAAAATCACTCGTTATGTCCCTGTAGCGCAATGGATAGCGCGTCTGATCCAAAGGTCGTGGTTTTGAATCCCACTTGGGATGGCCTAATTTCTGAGAATGTGATTACTTTTTACTATACTATTTTATTGAAATATTTAAATTTAATTAATGAATAAATAGTAACAAACAAAGATAATAGTCCAACACCCTTTACAGAAAGGAAAATGGAAAATTGCAAGGAAAATCGTTCTATTTTGTCACTTAATTTTGTGATTCTGTTGTATGTATTAATGGTAATTTTTAAATAAAAAGTAACTAAAATATAATTTTTCCTTGTTTACCTAAATAGGAATTGACTTAAATTTTTTATATGATTGTTTACGGTATTTTGAAAGTTAGATTATAATTATAATCACCCTATACCAGGGATGGCGAACCAACAATATTTTCGGCACGCCATCGATCAAAAGGGTTTGCATTTTATTTCAAAATAACAAAATTCGCTATGAAGTATTACGAACAAATTCTAGTGATCGGACGCGGGGTGCACACGCGTTCGTTCTTGTGTTGTCTTAGTTATGTCGTGGACTGCAATTGCTTATGATGCAAAGTTTGTCTACGCATAGCATAGTCAATTTCATTGACACAACTGTCTTTTAAAGTTTATCTGTGTTATATTTACGATTTTTAACTGTTATTTAACATGGCAAGTTCAGCAAAGGAACAAAAAGTGCAAGATAGTGAGTGTAACAGAGAATTTCAAATTTGGTGGATTTAGAAATATGACATTATTAGTAAAGGCGACAAAGCGGTGTGGGTTTTATGTTCTGGAATAGTGGTATGCAGAACATCGTCTGTAAAACGGCATTTTGAAACAAATCACAAATCCTCTTGTCAAAAAAGTGAAACACAGTAAAAATAATTAAATTCTTAGAAACCGTTTGGTAGGTGACTCCAATTCAAGTGTGCATTCTACTTAAAATAACATTACACTCCTAATATAAGGGTTTTGCCATCCAAGCTGCACACAACAACAGAAGTCACACTAATTTTTACTTTAATTTGAATTACACGTATAACTAAAACATTCACAACTATACAGTACAAAAGATATTTTTCGTAGTAAATAAAGAGCTTTGTGTTGTTAATATTTAGTTATATAATTTTTCCAATAATCACAAGTAAAAATTATTTGACGGCCCGTCTATACCTCATTAAACACTTCTTTAGAAAAAATGGCACGTTGATCCATAAAGGTTCGCCACTCCTGCTCTATACATTTAAAATTATGTTTATTATTAGTGAAAGAGCAGGGGTGGTGCTGTAACTTTAACAAATTTAAAAACTAATTAACTGATTAATTTATTTGTAATTTAAGTATAATATACACCTCTGTGATATATATCCAAAAGAATATATAACTGTATCAAACTAAATCAAAAAGTTAGCGATAATTTATTCTGTTATGTTTTTATTAGCAGAATTTATAATTGTCTTATAGATTTATTTAAAAAAAAAATCAAAATCTGCTCATTGTAACGGAACAATTTTTATTCTTAAATCAAATTAAATCCATCAATATTCTTTCAAACTGAAACTGCTTTGCCTTCTGGGTATCTGTTACTCAAAAGTCGAAGCCCAGCTTCTCATTTAGCGTGATGGATTGCAAATCAGTTCCCAAACCTTTTACTTTTAAAACAAACCGGAAACTTTCCCCCAATCCTTCTCTCACATTCCCACAGAAACCCGAAGGTCCCCACGGACTCCAACGATAAATCCATTCCGAATCAATCACATGCGGGGGCTAATTAGAAACCTCCAGCTTGTTTATGGTATTTTAGAACCATGGGGTTGTGCGCCAGAGATTCGCACAATCCCTTCTCTTAAAACCGAGTCGTAGCCTTCATTTCCGTTGGAAACGAAAATATATTTTTAGGAAGCTTTAATTGTCCTCCGCATCATTACTCCCCGATTTAACCGAAATCCCCCGGTGCTTTTCTGTTTCCGACGCTCGTATTTTACTGTGTTTCGGGTGGCAATATCCGTTTTTCCGAGACCCCGGGCTGTTTGGGGGTTGCATGATTAAGTAGTTTGGCGACTCTGCCCCCTTTTCCATGGTTATTGCGAGAGATTTGATTTAATAAGCTCCGCAGTTATTTTGTTTAGTTTGCGGGGGTAGGTTGAATCGCTCCAGAGGCGATAGGGTTAAGACGAGTGAAAGTTTTAAGGATGCTGAGATTGCCCTAACTGTAATGTTATACATTAAAATAAGGATTCTTAACCTTATCTATAGCTCCCTTAAGGCTATTTATACGTAGTGTTAAAGCAGTGATATTTCTAAAAGGGCTTTTTAGGGGTGACCCAAAAGGGCACCAATGGAAGGGTCAAATATAATTTATTTAAAATTACTATATGGATTTAAAAATAGTGTACTTTGAAAATTTTTTATACTGTAGAGTCCCAGAACCTCTAATGGGGACTGAAGGATGACCGAGTTTGCGAAAATGCCGGGGTATCGAGAATAGGATTAAAAAAGAATAAGTACCAGTGTTTAAACAGAAAATATTGAACCCAACTTGTATGTATTGTTTACTTGAGAATACAATATATAGAGAAACAAGTAATATAAAAAAACATTTTAAGTCGATTCTTACTATGAATGGATGAATAAAAAGTATTTTATTAACGATTGAAAATTTGAACAAGATATATATGAATAAATAATATAATAATAATTATAAATAAATAGTATTATTTTTAATTAATAACATAATATAATAATAATTATTAAAAGAATTTTTAAGTGAGGTTTTCCGGGAATTTTTGCATTGAGAAGAGAAATATCCTGATCTCTTGATATGGTAATACTAATAAATATCAAACAAATGATTCAAAATAAGAAAAAAACTAACAATTTACTCTTTCATAAAATAGTGCTATGGAAAGTTTGAACTTTCTTCGCTTCTCTGCCGAATGGGAATTAAGACCCAAAAGATCGTTTGTAGTCCAAAGGAGAGTACACTTTCAATAATGTTAATTAGAGTGACTTTGGCGACAAATTTGGTCACCTAATTTGGTTAAATTAAGGTAACTAGAACGTAAAAATGCTTCGAATTTTGAATTTTTAAAAAAATTTTACATTAAAAAAAATAGAGAGCACTCTGCTGCATCCATAGATGCATTATTTATGAGAACTCGATAAATAGAAAGCTAGAAAACTGAATTTTAAAATTGTAAACAAATGTCAAAATCCATATTGTTTTTGATATGTGTATTGTAAAAAAATAATTTTTCTATACAAATAATGTTATTTTTCTACATTATATGTTCGAATTACTACATTTTTTGTGCAAAAACTACGAGAAATTTAAATGATTAGTTACAAAATTTGAAAATAAAGATTTGTTTTTTGAAATGTTGATTATGTCTAGTTTTAAATTTTTAAATACACAATGTAGTTCTTAAATTATAAATCAAATGAATATAATACAAAGTGATCTTGAGGATAATTCTAAATTAAATACACAGCTTGTAAAATACACATTTCGTTTTTCCTAACACTGATTATTGTTGACAATTGAATGCTCACACACACATGAATAACTCTATATGTTTATTACTGTTGGGTTTACTTTAGAATAAATAAATATTCATCTGTATAAACACAAAAACAGAGATTATTTTATTATTATTTTTAAAAACAGAGTTACATTTAAATTGGACATCAAATTAAGTTCGTAAACTCATCAAAGACATTTTTTTTGTGTATTTTAAAACAAAAATATGTGTAAGGAATTCTGTAATATCTTGTAATGATGATGCTCAAAGTGAAATAAAAATATTAAAACTTATTGACATAAAACTTTGGTATTTTAAATGGAAGAAGGTGTGAATCGTTGATAACAAGTGTTGATGATGTAGGGAAAGAGTTATTAATGGGACTTCTAAATAAGCTAGAACTTCAAACTTACAATTTAAAAACTGTGAAATGATACAAAATAATCCATTTAATAATGGTATGCCTTATATTTTTTTACAAATCATAGATGAAAATATCTTTATTTGCAATTTTCTCAAAATGCATTTTTT
Source organism: Trichonephila clavata (assembly GCA_019973975.1). NCBI lineage: Eukaryota > Metazoa > Arthropoda > Arachnida > Araneae > Nephilidae > Trichonephila > Trichonephila clavata. Next base: position 413,963 of record BMAO01033430.1, read on the forward strand.
GGTGATTCCGGTACACTTTTCTCAAAATCTACTTTACCTATTGTGCTGATATTTTGTATACTATTAGATACACAAGTTTTCAACCAAGTGAATGAATTCATTTTCAAATAAACATTCGCAAATTTTAGATATATCACAATTTCTGCATGAAATTTAAAGGAAATTTGAATCACTAAATTTAAAACTTTTTATAATTTTTATAAACTTATTTTTGAAAATTACCTTTCATTTACTTTATATATTGTCATGTGAGCAAAAACTCTGCAAAATTTTATAGCTATATGTGCAATGGATTTTATGCAAAGTGTTCCTAAAGGTAAGAACATGCATTGAAAATAAAAAAATAGCTATTGATTAATTATTGCTCATACAGATTTATTTTCAATTTAAAATAGAGTTGTTTTTACATTAACCTGTACATAAATATACAGATAGCTCATCATAAAAATTTTAATTCCGTTGCTTTTAATTTATGTAAGTTATAACCATTTAAATTTGGTGCAAAAAAAAGTTCATTTTTCCTTGTCGCAGATTTCCCAGTTACCTTAAAAGGTTATTTCTAGTCTATATAATGACGATACAGGGAGGAAAAATTGAAGTTGAACATTTGACAGCGACTATGCGTTTCATTTACCTTGTGTGAAACTGTGATTACGGATTTCTATCTTCCAATACTTGAGTGATTTTTGAACATTTAAATGGGTGTGTTATGTTTCCTGTCAAAATAAATCTACTGTAATTACAAGAGAATTCTAAAATAAATTACCGCAAAAACTAGACTGTTAATTGCATAGACCTTTACTGGTTTTGAAAGACGATTAACAGGCAAGATTGGACAAAAATGTTAAAAACACAATGGAGCTTCCATCTAGTCGATGTAAAAGTTTTATTTAAGATAAACAGGAATGTCAGATAAGAAAAATAATGATTTCTTAAAGCTAGGCAAGTGTCAAAAACTAGATTAATGCCATGATGGATATACTCCAAAAATTAAATATTCTCTAACTTAAATTAAAAATCTTTTTTTAATTAACATAGAAGCGTTTCAAAAAGTTGGATCCAGTTAATTTGAAAATTTAAGTCTTGCCGTTATTAATGATTTAACAAGTTAAATTAGCAAAATAATTATCTTTAGATTTAATATGTAAATCTTATTAATTATTTTTAAATGTAAAAATATGATTAATTTCAGTGAACGGACTACTCTTCTTCTGATGTACCTGATTTAAAATACCAAGCATTTACTGGTTAATTATACGCTTTGCATTTACATTACCGTTTTAATGTCTCTTGCTTTTTTTTTTTACTTCAATGCAATTTTTTATTATTGCATCTCTAATTAATACAATTAAAAAATTAGTCTATTTTTTGGATATCAGTTTTTCATTGCCACAAATTTGTATAATATTTATGAAATGTTAAATACTATTAATCGTTTTAAAACGTCCAAAATGGCAAAAATGACAAATGGAACAAAATCTTACAAGTAAATATCGTATTAAATAGAATACCAAAAGAGTACAATGGTTACGATAGTGCATTATATCTGAAATTTTAAATTACAATACTTTTATTTAAATAATATCACTTTGATACATGAAAACTAAATATTTGGATTTATGTTCTGTCTCTTAAAACTAAATTGCGTATTTGTTTTTACATTTGGTAAGAATAATGGATTTTTAACATCATCAAAAGAAGGCTTAGCTTGGTATAAAGAGCAGATGTTTTTCCGTTTATATTAGATATTATTTTTCTAAATTTCATATAAATTCAATCTTTTACATGTTATCAAAATTCTTTATTGTTCTTTTCTGAATTTATCTATTCAGATCATACCTGAAAGTCTTGAAGTTTTAAAAACATTTTTATTCTTGTTTTATAAATTCTGACGGAAACATTGTTTTTTTTTTTCAATATTCGATTTACGTTCTAAGAGTATTTTCTGCTTTTTGATAGTTTCTTAAAGAAATTTTTTATTCTCAATGGTAGATTTTATGCAGAAGTTGCTAAACAAGAAAAGAAAATGCGAAAAATATTCTATTTCACAATGATGAATTTATATAATTGCTAATCTCTTCAGAAAACTGTGTCACGCAATTACGTAATTCAAAATGAAAAGATTTCAAGAAAATCCAGAATATTCTTTTAATCTTAAAATACTAAAAAAATGAGTTTAAAAGGGGTTTTTTGCTAAAAATTAGTAATTTAACTAACTGTTTTGGGCATTTTATCTTCTTTTGAAAATATTTTTAATGTGATAAATACAAAAAGAAATTTGTCACAAAAATATTTTTTTATTTAAAAAAATAATATGAACTGTGATTTCAATATATCGTTTGATGTTTCAACATCTTATAGTATTAAAATTAGAATACACAGTCTGTTCTTTGGAATCCATTAAGTTCACTGTAAATATAACATTCATTTAATTTTAATATACATTTAAGAAAAACACCTTCAAATCAGTTAATGTTTAAAAAAAAGCTTAAACTATATATTTTTTTTCATTTTTTGAAAAGAAAACTCTTAAAAGCTTTAGAAATAAATAAAAACTAAAATTATAAGCGTTTTGTAAGCCTTTGTAAGGTTCTTAAGAGCCATAATGGTTTTGAATCAAATCCTTATTTCTTGGTATGGATGTTGAGGAAAACTTATAACCATATGGCATGGATCTTAATTAAAAAAAAAGTAAGGAAAAACTTACGAATTACATCACTGGTTATGAGTTTGAAAGTCTTATTGAATTCAGAAACAATGGGATTCACTTCTCCATTATTGTTCAATCGCAGAGGAATTCCATAATCAACATGGACAATATCGCCGCTTAGTGACCAATAGGCATCAATGGAAAGATTCATTCTTATATCTACAAAAAGAAAGGAAAAACATGTTCACGTTATTTTAACAGTACTTGAATAGCATATACACAAACAAGCATTTCAATACTGAAGCACATTTTGCTATGTTGAAAACCCTTGTCGAGGTACCTCCTCCTCGAGTTGGTTGAGGTGAAGATCGCGCGGATCATTGAGGTACCAGACACGAAATGATAACAAATAGATATTCGCATCAATTCACTTTTATCAATTTAAGGGTTGGAATTAAGTACACGATATACAGACAAAAACACTAAATGATATGAAATAACGGTTACTTTGTAAGGATTTCACCGGCGTGCCTAAAGGTGTGGGAGGATCGGAAGGAAGACTAGCCATATTTCAAAAAACAATCTAATTTATTCACAATATTAACCACAACTCAAATGCAATAGATCATTACTAAGAGATGCATCCAATTAAATATGAAGACAATTCACGAGGTAAGCGAGATATGAGAAGACTTTAATACTTAACACGCTTACTCAAGGCAATAGCTCTGGCTTTTCTTAGCTATTTAATCTAGATTCAAACTCCAGTGACAGATCATCACCCTAAGTAATTCAACCATCAAATATTAAATATCCGTGATTCACATTCGATTTGATTAATAACTACTCCGCTAGCAATCTATCCTATCTTTCCTTTCTAACCTGAAAGCCTAGACTCTATATAGTAGTCTTAATTTAGATAATCACGCGTCTTCTTCGAGGAGGAGCTTTATAATAAAATAATTTTTGAAGATCAGAAATTCCCCAAGAGAATTCCCACTCGTAAAAAGGAGAGTGAATAGAACCGTCACAACTCATCCGAAATGAGATACAACTTCTGAAACTTACTAAAGCGAAATCTTTTAAAATCTTCTAATAACGACTAAAACTCAGGAATAAGCGACTATAATTCAATAACTCACTGGGGGGCTATGTTGTTCACCCATAACAATTTTTGTCTATCTCACTCACTATTTATAAGCTATTTAATAGTGAAATTCATTTTTGGAGGAGTTGTTCCAACTCAAAGTGCCATTTTGCCTGAAAAAAAAACCAGAGTTAAGAGAGGATAGACCTCGCAGATTGCCCATTGTTTCCCATTTTGCAAAGAAAATGTGTTTTTAGCTTGCTAAAATAGAATTATTGGAGTTATGAACCGTTATTGGGAAATAATGAATGCGGAAAACATCGAGTATTTCAAATCTTAATATCCATACATTGGTTGTTCTTAGTAGGATATAAAATTATATTATAAGGTGGTAGCGTACATAAAGTTTAAGTTTAGAGGTTTAACCTCTAACCCCCTCCTTCCCTACAGACCAACTGATTTTTAATTTACAATACACCGATTATGTCTTGGGGCTTTCGCTTGCTTTTAAGAAATATAAAACTCCTCCTCCCCCTCCTCTTACGCAAATAGTCTGTGAACGTCACTGTTATAAGAACTTTATTTTAATAAATCTAAAGAAATGGAAAAAATAAAAGGTAAATATGAGCTTGGAATGAAATTAACTTTGGAAATGATTTTTATTAGGCTATAAATATCGAACATAACATAACTCAATACATTCGAAAGATTAAAAGAATAAAATCAATTACTCGTGGTATTTGAAAGGTTTATAGAATATTTGCGTTTAACAAACCAAGTTTTATTACAAATATTTTCACAAATAATTGCTTTTCCCTTATCCGTTAGATTTATTTATTTTTAATTAAGTTTATTATCCAACTTTTTATTCCACTCTTTTTCCAAGATACACACTTAGTCTCTTTTTGTGTGTGTGTGCCACACCTTGAATTCTTAATAATTACTCTCTCGAAAACTGAAAATCAGATTTCCGAAAAGCAATTGTAAAACCCAAAAGAAAACAGTTTATTGGATACTGCTTGGGAAAAACTATACCCCAAGTTTAAGGCATTTTTTTCTATATCTACACAAGCTACGAAAATTGTTAATGACACGGAATATAAGACAACATACGTTCCTAATCACAGTACCCTTTACAAAATTAGAGATTTGTTTGAAATGCTATTAAAACAACTGACTGCAAGTGAGTGAGTAAATATTAACGACGCACTGTTCAGCTACACGAGGGCTTTTGGCGACGGACCTCGTAATTTTGAACCATGGTCAAGTGATGAGTACAACTGAGTTGGAACCTCCCTCTTCAAACTACCACACTAACGGGAAAACATTTGAGCTCTCGACATATTTTGCGTGCATCGCTCCCCTGCACGGTGAATCTTCAGCGGTACTAGACTCGAACTCATGACACGCTGGTCATGAGTCCGTTACCTTGACCACTTAGCAACCACGGCCCACTGCTGACTGTGAAGCTTCTAAGTGGACAGAAAGAGCATCGAAAATAATCTTCTTGAAACCAGTCAAGGCAGTCAGAAAACCAAATAGGCAGGAAATGTTCTCTATACTTGGGTCAAGATATATTTGTGAGCAACGTTTTTCTTGCTTGAAGATCAACAAGAGTTAAATATACATGCATGCTGGCTGACATTAACTTACTTTCAAGCTGTGATGAGGATTTCAACAAACAATCTGGGTCCTGATTTCAAAAATTAAATTGTAGAAAAGTGTGACAGGACACATTTGTCTCATTTAACTGATTCTAAAATTAAGTGGGCTTGCAGATATAGATATGAAATTAGCACAGTATATAAATTAAATACAACTGCCATTACATTATTTAACTTCTATTCATAGACGTCTTAAAGCATGGGCCTACTGGGCCCGGGCTCCAGGGCTCAGTGGGGACTTCGTTTCCTTCTCAACTCTGTCTTAATAAAGCATGATCCGGATAATTTTAATGGTCAAATATTATTCCCTTACATATTCTCCGAAAAGCAGGGAATTTCAAACTGCATGTCAACCGACAAAAGTGGTAAGACTGTATTATTATGTGATGATCGTTGTCCATGTATCATAAAAAATCATTCAACTCATTTAGTCGAAAGGCGGCTATCGGTCGATCCGGTTTGTGCCTAGGTTTTTGAGATTGCGTGCTATGTCCCTTTATTTGTTTCAAATTACAATTTTGAACGAGTATTTCACAATGCATGCTACTTTCTATTTTTAAAGATCTCAGGTACAGCCTACTTTTGCATGCTGTCCCAGGGTCTAAAAATACTAAGATTTATCTGTGCCTAGGGTCTCAAACACTCTTAAGACTTCCCTGCTTATGTTGATTGATATTTATGGTACAATTTATACCTTTTCTGAGAATCAAAGTTAACTAATGAATGCAATCATTTAAAAAATGTACGGTTTACCGATATTCTCCTCTTCCACAGTGTGGCCCTAGTGAGTGAGTGAATATTAACGTCCCACTGTTCAGCTACACGAGGGCTTTTGGGGACGGTCCGCGTAATTTTGAACCATCGTCAAGTGACGCGGACGACACCTGAGCTGGCACCCCCTCTCCTAACTACCACACCACACCAACGGGAAGACGTTTGAGCTCTCGACAGATTTAACGTGCATCGCACCCCTACACGGCGGGTCTTCAGTGGTATTGGGATCGAACTCATGACCCGCTAGCCACAATCCGATGCCTAGACCACTTGGCTACCTAGAGCCATAACAATTTTTCACCCCTGCTCTATAGTGGTCGTGGTAGCCTAGTGGCCGAGGTAACGAACGCATAGCTGGTATGTCACGAGTTCGCGCCTCTTGCCTCTGAAGATCCGTCGTGTAGGGAAGATGCACGTTAAATCTGTCGAGAACTCAAACATCTTCCTGTTGGTGTGGTGTGGTGTGGTAGTTAGGAGAAGGTGGTGCCAGCTCTCAGGTGTTGTCCTCGTCACTTAACCATGGTTCAAAATAATGAGATCCGTCGCCAGAAGCCCCTGAACAGTGATGACGTTAATATTCATTTACTCATTCACCCCTGCTCAATAAGATAATTCAAAAGGAAAACATACAATACTCATAATTTTAGGCATTCTAAGTTGCAAAAATTGTTAAAACAAAGTCACATTGTACTCCACAAATTTCCCTCGTGGGGAAAAATAATAGTACCGAAAACATCAAAACCACCGAACGTTTGGCTCAGAAAGATGCCCTAAATTATTACCCTCAACGCAGATGGTTCACTTTACGGGAAATAGACTCCCCACTAGGGAGTCCACTTTAGCATTATACACACACCAATCGCCAAGGCCTTTACCCAACCAGCCTCCCCCTAACTTATGAAAACAAAATCGTGAATCTGACCTATCCCTCTGAAGCAGCTGTCCGAATTTGTGCAATATCTGTCAGAAGCACAGAGACCCCGACCGCTAACTGATGCCTCTTTTAGTAACGAATTGGCGGTAATTTTTTTCGATGCTCAGCATTATCATTCTATTTCTACCGTGTTACCGGAACATAAAAGCATCCCTTCCAGGACCCCGCTGGTTGGTTACCTGGAAAATGCGTCTTGGGAAATGGTTTGGAGAGTGACCTTTTTGTTTTCTTCTAAAGAGTGTTTTTCTGGAATGGTGCTTTCAATAAAAAGAAGGGGAAAAAAAGGGAAAATGTGAAATTGGTACGTTTATTTTTGAAAATGTCTCTTGAAAGGTATAAAAACACATTAAAGAAATGGGTTTTTGTAAAGGTTTGAAGGATATAAAGTTCACCTTTAAAAAAAAGGAGGGGAGGAGGTGAATGTTGTTCATAATTTCTAAAAGAATTTTTAGGAAATGAAGCGATATAAATAGATTCTTTTGGTGTACATTCTACGAGAAATTAACTATTTTTAGAATTTCGATCTTTTGAATTTACTTTCTCATAATAAAATCGTTCGCGCTTTGAGTGTTTGTAAAAAATGTGGGAAATATTAAAGTTAAGGCATTCTTTGGGTCAAGAATAACTAAGTTTTGCTGATTTATAGATTTTAAAAGCTTTCTAGTTTAAAAGAAGAATTTGTTGATTTGGAAATTCTCTTAATTTATAAGCATGAAATCAACACACGTTTAAAAACAAAATAACGAACCAGTAAACTCAGTGCTTCGCAGCACTGAGTTTACTGGTTCGTGAAAAACCCCATTTTTCACAATCATAATTTTTATCGTGCCCCCCATACAATAACAATGTATTGAATGTAATGATAATGTACTTTGACGCTAAAGTGACGAAACGACCTTAATTATTCACCTTCAATTATCAAGATAAGTATTAAATTTTGTGTAATTTACTTTTGAGTAATATATATTTTAAATAATAATTTTTTCAAAATTTTTTTCATTTTCGACTTTTTTATTTAGATGCACCCCTCCCCCCCACGTAGGATAATCACGCCTCCTACGGGACGTGCCCCACAAATTGAGAATCACTAAGTTAACTGTTTCGAAATGTTTGGAAGTTGAGTGAATTTTTATTAGCAATACACTCTAAAACAGTGGTCTTTAAGCTTTTTCCAATTCACGGAATCCCCAAAACAGGGGTGGTCAATCCGCGGCACGCATGTCACAGTGTGGCACGGTTGAGTTGTAAGAATGGCACAAGAAGACTTATTGAAATATTTAAAAAAAATTTGAAAAGATAATAATAATTATTTATTTACCGTTTTATTGAAAGGTGGTAGTCTCGGACAAAACAAAGCATCCAAAATTTATTTTAAATACACTTAATTAAAGTACAATAGAATATTATAATGCAGACAACACAATCTTCATTGTTGTGCGGGTTGGTTTTCCAAAGAAAGTGCCTTTGTGAGATTCTGGAGTGAGTGAGTGAATATTAACGTCGCTCTGTTCAGCTACACGAGGGCTTTTGGTGACGGACCGCGTAATTTTGAACCGTGGTCAAGTGACGCGGACGACACCTCTCCTAACTACCACACCACACCAATGGGAGGACGTTTGAGCTCTCGACAGATTTTCACGTGCATCGATCCCCTACACGGCGGTTCTTCAGTGGTACTGGGCTCGAACTCATGACACGCTAGCCATGATCCGATGCCTTGACCACTTGGCTACCGCGGCCACTCGTGAGATTCTGGAATTTGAGGGAGTGTGTTTTAAAATATCTGGAAGAAAACAATGAAATGCCTAGTGAGTGTTTGCTTCTTAAGAATGAAATAGGCTTTGAGATTTAGTTTTTCTTACCGATACTGTAAGCAGTGGCGTAACGTACACCTCCGCATTGCAGAGGGGGGGGGCAAGGTTCGAAGGTGCCTAAAGCCTGACTGGCGCTATGTGCTTACGCTTTGTATGATGTGGCTTGTTGCTCAAAACCTGACTTTGCAGAAGGCCCTAATACTCTTATTTACACCACTGCTGAATTCTCTGATAATCTTTATGAAAAAATCATAAAATCATCAATATCAATAATCATACAGAAGTATTAAAATATATAGCGACTAATTTGGAAACAGAGGGATAATAATTTAAGAAACAAAAACTAAAAGTTCACAAGTTCTGCTTTTACCAATTGTGAACAAATAGCATGTTTCATCAAATTATGCTTAAGTAATTATCAATGCAACTACCAGCAAAGCATTTCCCTCAATTATCATTTACCATCCAATTAAAAGCCATTCCAAGAAAATAACTTTTATCAGTCGTAAGAAGTGGCGGGGGAGATAGCTCAAATAATCAGATAAAAGTCCAAAAACAACTAATCTTTTAAAAACTGTTTTTCATAGAAGTTCCAACAACGAGACAGCACGGGCGATGTGTATTAATAGTAAGGCAATAAAAAAAAGATATTTGAACATTGACATCACTGCCTTGGGACAAAGAACGTCACAGCGTCTTCTGGTTGGGTGACAAGGGTTAATTAAGAAAATCTAGCTACCTGCAGGACTTTTTTCCCCTCCCCCTCACATCCGATTAATTTTCTTTCCTCGCCATTTTTTTATTGTGTTCTGCACGACGCCAATTTATATCTCTGCTCCTGGAAATTTTTCTCTAGAAAACAGCTTTTTGGGAGGAACAATCTGATCTGACAATGCCGCTAGCTAAGGAATTTAAGAAAGCACATACGCAGATTTTTTTTTCAAAGACTTTTACGCAGAATGTCGTCAACTCCCCCCCCCCCCTGCCACCTTCTGTTTTTAGTAAGCACCTGCTTCTGAAAGCTAAAGAAAAGTAAGCTATATATGTTAACAATGCTATTTATTTTATTGCAGGGTTTTTCGAGATATTGCTTTGTCTCGTTTTTAACAGTTCAAAAAAAATCTCGATGTTTTTAATGATTCTAATTAAATATGAACTAATTAACGGATTTTTTTATAAAGTTCCTAGAGTGTTTTTTTTTAAAAGAAGTTATGCAGTTATGTATTAAATCTTTTTAGTACATTCTAAAGAATTATTTTTATTTTAATCAGGTTAGGTTTAAAACTTAAACTCATTGCTAATTAATTCTTTTTTAACCGTTAAAATTGTTTAAAGTTTTTCAGTTTAATATATGAATCTCTACGATTTTTTTTCTGCTTACACCAGTAACGTTGCCATGATATACTGTAATTGCATGCAAATTTCACTTGAAAGTTGTACCGCAGCAGTAGCACACACAAAGGGGGGGGGGCGTCCACGGATCCAGACCCCCCCATAGCCCTTGAATTTATTTATATTTTTTATTGGTGATAATTTTATGCATAAAATAGGTAGAATTTTATTTAAATATTTGCAATTAACAATTTATTTTATTCATTAAGGCTAATTATAAACTCAATAATTCATTTTTATTGTTTTTCGTCCCCAAAATTGACAAAATCAAAAGAATACTTTCGGCATCGTATTGAGGTATGATACGAGAATGGTGGACTTTCGTCCTCGGACCCCACCCCCTTCAAAAAATTTTGTATGCGCGACTGGTCCGCAAGCTTATGGGTTGCCAGCTACACTTAATCCCGTATGGATTTCTTATGATGACGAGCGATGAAGGTGGCCTTTTTCATGCTGACGAGAAGCAGCTTGGCTATTGGTCGAGCGACAAGAAACCAGTGGGCGTGTCCATAGAGGTAGAAAAATCGGCAGAGTTCAGGATTTTGGTTTTAGTTGGAGAGCTGATAAACAGCATCCCCATTGGTTGTTGGATGGTAAGGATGATTTGTTTACAGAATCCATCTCAGAGGCAGGGACGCCTTAAGGCATGGAATAAGTGGGCCTGGGCCCAGGGCTTCACCTTTGGTGGTGGTCTCATTTCGTTCTTGACTCAGTCTTAATAAGATCATGATCCGGATAGTTTTAATGGTCAAATATTATTACCACTCATATTTTTCGAAAAACTGAGAATTTCCGACTGCACATCAACTGGCAATAATGGTAAGATTGCATTTTTATGTGGTGACCGTTGTCCATGTTTAGGCTTAGGTCTTATACCATAAATCAGAGGTGGCCAACTCGCGGCACGTGTGCCACATTGTGACACGTGGGAGTCATAACCGTGGCACGCGAAGACTTATTGAAAAATTACAAAATTTTTTAAAAATATTACTGAATTAATTGAATTACAATAGAAAATTATGACGAAGAGGATATGTAAAAAACAGTAATTTTCAACGTGAGATTTTGAAGGCGCATGCAAGATTTTTTCTTTTCTTCAGTATAGCGCCAAAAATGAGATTATGCTCCAAAACTTACAATTCCACAGCATTGTAACGTTCTGAGAAAAATGTTGAGTAATGTGAGACTAAAAACAAAAATTCTCTCTCTCTCTCAGACGGTTGAATCTGCCCAAAAAGTCACCCTCTCTCGGAGGGTTTATTTTTAACATCTTGGATTTCCATTCGAATTTCAGCTTCCTCCTTGCAGTACTGAAGTTTAGTGTTTAAAGCTATTGGCTGCCAGCATGATTATCAGGAAAAAAAAGTTTTTCCAAAGGTGTTGTCTTTTTTCGAATTCTGTAATGTCAAGAAGTAATTCTGCAATATATTAGGAGAGCAGTTGTTGATACGGTAAAAGTAATTCTATCTGCACAAAGTAGCCGCTTTATAAAGCAGAGGGAGCGAGAACTTGCTTCCATGACTAATCAGGATGCTGGATTTGGAGCCTAGAAAATTTGTAGCGTAACATCGGCAAATTGTTTCCAGCTGTCAGTCTCAATGAATTTTAAACTCTATTTAGTAAGACACACAATAAGCTTTTTTTCCCTTTTCTACAATTCTTTTTAGATTTTAGCTTCGTGCGTAGTTGTTTAAATTTTTTTATATTTTCAATATGTTTATGAGTAAACCTTCGACATCGAAAAGGAATTACGAAGAGGATATTGCAGCACGTGATTTTAAAATTGTCTGGGAAGAACAATACTTGTTTGCACATCAAAATGCTTCTAAGCCTGTTTGTTTGGTAAGAGGAATTTCTATAGCAGTTCCAAAAAATTTAACTCGGACCGTCATTTCAAACAACTGCATAGTGATTTCAACAGCTAATATCCTGTTGGATCAAATTTGCCAACGGAATTTTATCAATAAAAAAAAGAAACCTTTAGCTGGCCAACAATCTTTGCTCCAGAAGAGAAATGATGAAATAGAAACCATGGTAAAGTCTTCTTATGAACTTTCTTTGTTGTTAGCCTGCAAGAAAAGACCATATTCTGATGGAGAGGAGATAAGAAAAAGTAGCCTTTTAATTTTCTCCCAAAATGTCGGTTTTCAAAATGTCAAAAATATGGTTGATAAAATAGCTTTGTCTAGAAATACCGCCATGCGTCGTATAGATGACATGGGCCAGGATGTTGGAACACAAATCGTCTCTGGACTCAAAAATTGCAAATATTTTTCATTAACTTTGGATGAAAGCTGTGATATCACAGACAATGCGCAGTTGAGCATCTTTGTGCGTTACACGGACAATAATTTTGATACTGTGGAAGAACTTCTTGATTTGCAACAACTAGTTTTAACTACAGGTTAAGACATTTTTAAGGAACTTAAAAATGTAATTGAAGTTAACAAAGTAGAATGGACAAAATTAGACAGTGTTTGCACAGATGGAGCGCCTTGCATGGTTGGAAAAATAAAAGATTGTGTTGCATTGGTTGAAAATTATTTGGGAAGAAAAGTTTTTAAGTATCAATGTATTATTCATCAAGAAGCTCTTTGTGCCAAGGACTTAAACTTGTCTTTCGTTGTAGACCCCATGGTGCGCTGTATCAACAAAATACGAGCTCGTGCTCTGAATCGACAAAGATTTCGTACGCTTTTCCCCGAAGAAACGGATTAAAATGGCGAGTTACTCCTTTATTGTAGTGTGCGCTGGCTTTCCAAAGGAAGTTCACTTGCGAGATTTCGGAGTTCGAGGGAATGTGTTTTAGAATATCTGGAAGAAAACCAGGAACTGCCCAGTGAATGCTCGTTCCTCAGGAGTGAAAACTGGCTGTGGGGTTTAGCTTTTTTACCGATATAATGGAACATTTAAACAATTTAAATTTAAAATTACAGGGAAAAAATTGTATTTTTCCTAGTCTAGTTGGTCATATATCTTCTTTTGCGAACAAATTTTTGCTTTTTTGTCTGGATTTTGGAGAGAAAAAATTAACTCATTTCCCATTCCCACTTGCAGGATTTATCTGCCAAAGTTAGTAATGTTCCGAACTATAATAGATTTAAAAATTTAATATCCATTTTGCAATATTCTTTCAGTGCTATGCGTTTGAGGATTTTATAGATGATAAAAAAAATACTGAACTTTTCACTAATCCTTTTTCGACTTCTCTTTGAGACATTAATTGTTATCCACCTCAGGTGCAAATTGAAATTATTGACCTACAGCACCCTATTGCTCTGAAAAGCAAATACCAGGAAATTATTTTAACAGCAAATGATCTGAATTACATCGAATTTTGGAAATTTGTGCCACCAAGCAATTTTACAAATTTACATGATTTAGCGGTCAGATATTGTTGTAGGTTTGGATCAACATATGTTTGTGAAGAAATGTTTTCTGTTATATGAATGTAATTAAAATCAAAATATCGCTCAAAATTAACTTATATGCATCTAAAACACCTAATTTTGTTAGCATCTGCACAAACTAAACTAAATATAGATGGTTTAGTAAAAAAACTACAAATTCAAAAGCCACATTTAGAAAGTACTGACTGCTTAGTAATCATTTAAAATTAAATGTTTCAAGTTGATTGTTTTTATTTTGTACCAAAGCTAACTGATTGATTTTGTGATTCTGTAAAAGTTTATCAACAATAAAATATAAGTTTCTACTTTTAATTTTGTTATACCATTTTTTTTTACATTTTCACTATATGGAAGTTTCATTTAAAAATATGTTTTTGGTGTAAGTAACCCATAATAAGCCTAAAAGTAATATTTTTTCACTTTTGTATAGTTTTTTATTTGGTGGAAAAGTTGGAAGTGGCACGCGTAATTATTTTTTATCAGATTGTGGCACGCTTCCCAAAAAGGTTGGCCACCCCTGCCATAAACAATCATTCAACTCATTTAGTCGAAATGCGGTCATCAGTCGAGCCGGTTTGTGCCTAGGTATTTGAGATTGTGAGTCGTGCGCATTTATTTGCATAAAATTACAGTTTGAACGAGTATTTGATAATGCATGCTACTTTTTATTTTTAAAGATCTCGTGTAGGGCCTACTTTTGTATTGGAGCCCATAGCCTAAGAAATTCTTAAGATTTTTTTGGATCCAGGGCCTCAAGGAGTCTTAAGATGTCCCTGCTTAATGGTCATTTAAAGTCAAAAAATTAAAAAGTTAAAATTATAAGTGATAAAACTGGTTTCTTTTCAATTGATCGATCGCAGAAACTTTTCGATGACTGATAAGAAATTTATATTAGTTTTAGGGTGCAATGAAATTTACAAGCTCTTACAAAAACTTCAAAAATCATTGAGTTACTAAATTTGATATTCTTCAGATTTTATTCACTACACCAATTGGAACACAGCAAAATTAAAATAAAATTTAATTTGCTTTTCGTTTTGAAATAAAAACTCATATTACTTTGCTTACAATTGTTTTTAAATTGAAAATTATTTGCAGTGTGTGAAAAAAATTCTTAACTCATAAAGAATGTATAAAAATAAGGATGAGAAAAAAAGAAGTAAAGATAATTGAATACATTTTACTTGTACACAACTCCATTTGAGTGAAAAAGAATAAATTAGCAGAGACGCTGCTATTTGTTTTAAACAAACTTACATAGTTATTAAAAAAAACTTTAAAAAATTTCATTTTCAGTTTTCCCATTTACATGCATGTATTAGACTAAGAACTTAAAGCGGCTTTTAAAAGAAATTTTTTCGCTTATTTTACGTTCAGAAAGAACAATCAATTTTCCTGAATTTTAGGCCTTAGAAAAGAAAAATATTAAGTTATCTTAAATTTGGTGTATAGTTTTTGAAATTAAGAAAATAAACTTAATATAAGACGAAGATTGCTTTAAGTTTTATAAAAAAAAAAATCGAATATTTTACGTTGCATGAGACACACAGATTTAACATACAATTGATATAAACAAAATTTTCTCATTTTAAAAATTAAGTTGTTTAATCGTTGTTGCTAAAACCACCTGATCGACAGTGCGAGATCGAGCCCCAAGCAATTCATCACGGCAAAGGGCTAAATGTAAGCCTGTCGTTAGCCGTAGCTTTGACCACCATCCAGGTGATCATATGATTTAGTTCGGTTCCACCCCAATTTTGAGGAATTCCAACCAACACCCTGGAGGTGGTCAGATCCTCCCTTTTCTTTTCCCCTTCCACCAACCTCACGAGAGACTAGCGGTTCGACTAATACTTAGAGTACCCTAATGCCACACACAAAGGCACTATACATTTACAAATATCCATGCCTTCTCCAGGATTTAAACCCAGGCTCTACGGTACAGCAGTCATCGTCACTAACTACTATACCGGATGGGCACCAATTGAATTTTGAAATACTTTAAATACCAAAAATATTATATAGTAATTTTATTTCCAGCAGAATATACTGAAAAAATTATAAAGTTGAAATAAATAAATCTGTAAGGTTATATTTAAGATAAACGAATCCAAACAGTAAAAAACAAACAAAGAAACAAACAAACAAAAACGAAAGGCAGAAAAAAGAAAAATATTTTCAGCTTTTGAAATAATGGTATAAAATATTTATCTTACTTATAAACGGATTTCTTAACGCGTTTTTAGTATACATCTGAGATTTAAACACATTTTTAGAAAGTAATAAATAATATTTAAAAATAAATTCTGTAAACGTATTCTTCTGATTTTTATTAAAATGTTTTTTTACCAATATTTCAGAGAAATTATTCACTCTTTCGTTCAAAGTTCTCTTATTCGTAACTATTACACTAAAACGTTAATTATGATTTAACGAGAGATATGGATTTTTCAACACATCTATCGATTTCGTTCTGTTTCAAGTAAATTTTTTAATATAGTTTTTTTTAAATTAAATAAATTTTGTATCTTCGTTTTAAGACACGTATGGATTTTAAAAATGCACCATCAAAAATGGGAGAATTATTTAAAAATTTTGAAGTAATACCCCCCCCCCCTCTTTCCCTTATTTAACGCATTTTTGCATAAAAGTGCATAATAATGATGATTCAGAAAAAATACTCTTTTTTTTTTTTTACCTATGCATTCTCGCGATGTACGTGTTTTAGAAAAAGGATACAAATTCATATATGTATTTTTAAAAACTATTTAAAAAAAGATTTTATCTAGACTTGATGAAACTGTTCGAACTTTTGAAAATTCCATTCTTTTGTACGGGGAAATTAATTTCGTTTTTTGTACAAAAATCTCATTAAAAGGGGCAAAATATTTTCGCGACATATTAATCTAGATATTCCTCAACATTTTAAAGAAATTTTACAACAGTAGGTACTTAAAATTTCAGTTTTTGCTGAAGTGTTCTGCATAATAATGTGATCGATATGCATAAAATTTTTCACTGTTGTTAAAATTTTTTCTATTGAAGTATAAAAAAAACTAATTTATATAGATATTCTTCAAAGGAAACAGAAAGTAAGATGCCAGGATTTTTCCACAAATATGCTTGCAAACATTTAATCATCAATGGGGAGGGGGAGGTGTTTCTGTGTTTTAATAATGAAACTAATATTTTTTATGTCATAAACGCTATAAAAATATACAGTTTTCCTTTTACTTCCAATATATAGGGTGGTTATAATTAAAGTTCCTCTTCCAAAATGCTGTAAAAAAAGAGCCACTGATTCAAATTTGATCTACATATACTTGAAAAAGAGGGAAATGGTATGCCATAAGTAAAAATTCCAAAGTGTATCAATAGATAACACATTAGGAGGCTTAACAAAAGTGGATTTCGCTACAAGAGAAATTTTGAATAGTAGAATTACGATGATTTTGGCATGAATTGCATATTAAACCAACTGTATTGTTTAATGTGCACGGTTTTTTCAGTTTTTTGACAAAAAATGACTTTTAAGTCATTCAATAATTGTTGCACTGTTCGTAAAAAACCCATCCACCACGGTAAGATCGTACCGTACCACCTTGAATGGGGGAAAAAAATCAGTTTTTAATTGTCCTTCGGCCAAAAATCGGATAAAACAGTGCTTCTCAAAGTTTCAAAATCGCGACCCAATATTCCATCATAATTTTTTTCGCACTCCCCTCATACAATAACAATATATTGAATTCAATAATATTAAACTTTGATGCAAAAAATACGACACGACTTTAATCTGTTAAATGCCACCAGCGTATATAAACATCTCGCTCAGCCAAAGCATTAATTTCCCCGGACGTATATATACGTCTTTCCGAAGTACGATCTTTTCTGTGCACTGCTAACCATAAACTTATTCCGAAGACATTGGAATGTAATAAAAGGACCTTAATGTTTTTGTGAAGGATTTACTTATTTCAGATTTATTTGCTTCTATATCCCCCCCCCCCAATACATCACATGCGTGCGCCAACGTGGAAAACGGTTGGCATTGGAAAGAGAATTGCATAACTTTTAATCGGCAGTTAAGGGATTCATTATAAACCGTACAAATTAACAAGATAAATGTTAATTTTTGTATATAGTTTTAAAAAGGACAATCCCATGGGGCACTTGTACTTATTAAACTTGTTTTTAACTTGGTATTGTTAAATTAAGTATAAGATACATTGTGTAGCACTGATGCATTTTTAAGTGTAATATATCAGTTTAAATGTGTATTTTATTTTTTATTCTGTCAGAATGTATTTTTTTTGTTTACTTTCAGTAAATTAATACTTTTTAAATAATATTTTGTTTTCTACTTTTCAATATACTCGCTCCCCCCTCAAAGAGTTGTCACGCTCCGGGGTGTGCGTCCCAGAGTTTGAGAAACGCTAAGATAAAAAGCTACAATGAAAACGAGAAATTTGTTTAAAAAAATATTTAGTGTCAGTTGAATTAGAATATGCATATAAAATTTTCTTAAGTATATTATTACAAAAAAAGTTATTTAAATATAATTTTTTGACAAAAAATCTAGAAATAATGACTTATATTTTCAAAACATTCTCCTTTAATAAAAAATGATTCTATGGTAGCAATATTTTGCCTATACATATACGAGAGTCACTCTGAAATTTTTGAGGTACTCCAAAGTTTTTAAAGTTATTAGTATAAAATTTTAGGAGTGTACAAAGTAGTTCCATCCAGCATCAGTGCCCTTATGTAGACGAATTTTCCACAGACTAAATCCCTCAAACCATTCATTTCTTGGAATTGATGAAAAAATTACATCAATCCCTTCTTCTGAATGAAAACGACGTCTACGTAAGCTCATTTTTAGATTAAAAAATAACCTAAAGTCACATATAGCTAGATCCAAAGAATAAAGTGGATGCTCTATAAGTTTAATCTGTTTTTGCTTAAGGGGTCTCAGGACCCTTAACATATATCTGTGCTCTCGAAAAAAATATCCTTCTTGAAACCAATGTAACTTAGCAATAAAGCAAAACAATCATTTGAAATTTTTATCACATGATAATCACATATATTTACATTGGTTCTCACATTTCCGGAGAATTTGAGAAAAAATTTTAAAATTTATAAGGAAATAAAAATTGGACAATTTTTCAAAAATTTGAAAATTAGTATTTTACAGTGCGCAAGATTCTGAAGTACAAAATTGATCAAAATTTACAAAATTAACTTTACTTGGTATAAAAATGTTCACTTTCAAAGTTATACAAACTTTAAAAAAATTTATAGAAAAAAATATATTTTTTAAATACAATTACAACGAATATTTTAAAATTTTAAGAAAAAAATAAATTAAAATTCAAATAAAAAAATTATTAAATTTTTTCTTGAAAATTGAAGTATAAGTTATGAAGAGCCATATTTTGAACACGTGTATGAAACTTCAAATCGATCTCATAAATAGTTTCTGAGAATTTCTGCGCGCAAGCTAAAATTTGTTGTTTTGAGAAAAATGAAGTTAAAGATACGAAAGAGATTGGGATTTTGTTTAAATTTCTCTAGTTATTTCTCAATAACTTCGCAACTTTTTACAATATCAACAACATTTTGGTATCAAAATGCTCAGAAATGTTGAGGCTTTAACATATATTTTTTTCAAAAAATTGAAAAATTCGCAATTTAAGAGTCCCTAGACCCCTTAAGAAACTCAACTGTTAATCTGGCTGTATGAGAAGATGCATTGTCAAGGTGAAGCATTAATCCTCTAACATTAACTTCTTAGAGAATTTCTGGAAGACATTTAGTGGCATACCAGTTTGCTGTTACTGTCTTCCATCCTTCCAACATGATAGCTTTCACCAATCCCGTACTTCTGAAGTAAACGGCATGCATTACTTTTTTCATTGCTCGTTCTCTTTTCACCATTTTCGGTGTGATATCATCTTCAAAGACCCTACTTTGCTTTCTTGACGCTTTGGAATGTCAAAAAACGGTAAGTACGTTTCATCTCTTGTTACAATTTTAGTAATGATGTGGTGGCCAACATCATTTAGTAATTTAAGTGGTTTTTTTACTGATTCTGATACGCTCCTCTTTCCGGTGCTCAGTTAAATAATGAGGAGTCCAACGGCAAATTTCTTTTTTCATAAGTAATTCTTCATGAATAATTTTGTATATGGTTGCGGATCCAATATTAAGTTTCTTCTGTGTCATTTGGTAGGTACAGCGATTATCATCCATTGACATTTTTCGTATGGCAAACACATTTTTCCGGATTACAGCCGACCCGTGGCCTTCTTGCATGTTCTTCGTCCTGAAGGGAATTGTGATAACTGCAAAATTTTTTGTAACCATCTGAATACAACAGCACGATATAGAGATTTATTACCCAATGCAATTGCAGCCGTTGAACGCATTCCTCTTGATTTAATATAGCTTTAAAATCACAGAAAATCATAGCACGATAAAGTTCTCGCTGACTAAAATTTATTCTACGCTAAGCAACTTGAAGTAAGTCATAAAAAAGTCGTCTGCTGTGTTAAAATACTTTGTATTTTCAAATTAAACTGTTAATTTTGTTTTATAACTTCTCGTCTGCGCGCATCTTAAAAATTTCAGAGTTACTCTCGTATATAGCCAAGGCTTCTATATCGATGTTGAACTAAGATTTTTGCAAAAAACGTTATTTTCAGAGTTACTGTCAATTGAAATAAAAGCTAGTGTTTTTCGTTGATATTTCTCAACTCTGATATATTAAAATAAGAAAAATATATCTCAAAAACCTTAGTTCAAGCCCGGTATAGATGTACCAAGTACATGTAGGCTGTGACGTTTGAGAAAGTTAATAGTAGCGTGAGAATTAGGAAATTAAATAATTGGTTTATTTACGTCACTGCTATTAATTACAGTATATACATTTACAATGAAGTTATTCATGATATTGATTATTTCATTACAGTTCAAAATATTTTATTTGGGAGGGAGGAGGCAACACAACCGTTCTCTTCGATGTTTTCAACGGAATCTCTTTCCACTCCTTGGTCTTGGGATGCGAGCGGTTACTTTTTGACACTTCGAATTACTCTCGGAGTTTCCAGCTCGCAAGTATCTAGCCGTTTGTTCTTCTCCCGTTAATAAGTTACCGGAGCGATATCAGATGACAAATCCCCGCAATATTTAGAGGTGCACGTTTGAACGGTGTTATCCTAACCCCAGAAAGAAGCCTGTTTTTCACCTGTGTCTTGCGAAAATATCACAAGGCAAAGCATTTCTTTTATGGAAGCATTTTTTTTATAAAAGAAGAGCGTTTTAAAAATGTTATTCTTTCTTAATTTCTTGCCAAAAAATTGCATTTCAATTATTTTTTTTGTTGCAATAATATTCTTAAAATAAATGCTAGATGTATATTATAATTCGACCCCCAACACTAAATATCAAAAAATTATCCATTTTATGCTTTTTCAAAACCACGTTTCCAAACGTAGTCACTCACCTTGGTGACGTAGAATTAATGAATTAATTTACTTTTAGTTATATCAACTAATTATATAATAGATATATTAATTAAATTAGTTGCATTTGAGTACCAATTCATTTTCTTAAACAAAAATGGTTACTAATTATCCAATAAATTTGATTCAATGAACTAATCACATGAAATCTAAGTACTTTAATACTTGGTTAGAATTCAAACTCAATACCCAAAACTACGATAAAAATAAAATAAAAATAGTTTGAAATTAATTCCTACTTTTTTTTTTAAATAAAAAGTTGAAACTCTGACTTTCGATTCAAACTTTTTTTTTGAAAAAAGAAAAGACTCGAACTGAAGTAGCTTAGATTTTGTGTCTGTTTTCGAGCACTATTTCCACAGACTTAAAAAAAGAAGAAAGTTTAAATTACAGTTGGTTTGAAAATCTATTCAATAGACGTGAGAATCCAACGGGGGTGGAAAAAATGAGAGAAATAGCACAGTCCGGAAATTCGACCAGGCCAAAAGAAAAACAAAAGAGACCTCGTGAAATACTACAATACAGAAATCAAAACTTTGGAACGTCTGGTAAAATATAAAGAAAATCCTGAGAGAGAGGCGTGGTTGGAAAGCCTAAAGAGAAAAGTGTTGAAAGAATAAAGAAAGAATTTTTTTTTTATATTTTATATTTATTTATTTTTTCCTCTTAGAATTTTCATCTTTTTTTCATATTTTTAAGGAATCGTCCAAAAAAGTGATTCAACATCTGATTTTTATTTCAACAATAGAAGTTCTATTTTTAGGGTTAAGAAGTATTGGAAAAATTATTGTATTTTTATATATTTTTTATGCTTGTGTTTAAAGTCTCGTTTGCATATCAGAGTTGGAAAAAATAATTGATCCTTATATATATTTAAAGAAGTGTATGTTTAGTTGGAAAGATTACAAACTTAAACATAAAAATTAGAAGAAAAATTAGGAATGAAATAAAAATGAATGCACAGCATACTGGAAACAAAACAAAAATAAGAAATATATTTTTTCAATAAAACTTTGTTCTTTTGAAATACTATTCTAGAATTCTGTAATTAAAACGAAAAAGTATTTTGTTAAAATTGAATCTCCACTCATTCTTCTTTACTGACGAATAAATAAATTTAAGAAAGAAAGAAATTAAAGAATACACATTGCAGAGTAAATTAGGATTTTATAACACTTAAAATTTTTAAGTAATTTTATGTCAATTTAAACCATTTTTGTGTTAATTCAGCTCTAAAAAGATACAAAACGCGTTTGCAGTATTTATGCAGGGAATAGAAAAAGAATAATCATAGAATATATACAATAGAAATTCACTGTAATATCTAAATCGTTTGGCTCTGGAATATTCCAAACAAAAAGCCAAGTCGAGGAGAAGGAAAATTGTGTGTTTGAAGTTTTCGAAACAAATGTAGCAGTTCTTTTAATCATTTTACATTTCTAATTAATTTGATTTTTTTTTCATTAAAAAAACTTTATACAATATATAAATTAAGATAATACTTTAAAGAATAATTATAAAGTTTTAAAATTTTTTTTAAAGAGATTTATAATTTATGTGAATTTTTTAAAATTTTAAGATAATTATATTCATTGCTGAAATATACTTCCAAAAATATGATTTGCGTATAAAAACAAAATTAATGGTGATATAAACCAACTATCAGTTTTATACATTAGATTGCATATATTTTATATTTGAAACATTTCCTAGTTGGAAATAGCAGTTACTTAATATAATAGAAGTTTTATGATAAATCAAACAATTTCCTGTTAGAAAGAACTATCCAATGTGAACGATTGGAAATAATAAAACATTTAATTTTTTCATATTCATTATTTAGAGTAGAATTAAAAGTTATAAAAACTGTTAAACTGGCATCTCATCTACAGAAAATATTGAAAAATAAGGATTCAGAATTCTTTTCAGGGTTACAGTAAGAAATAAACAAATTAATAATAAACAATAAATTACACCATTTTAGTAAAATATCAATTTAAAAAAGGACACGTAATGTGGATCTAAATTATTATATATACAATGTACAATACGTATAATTTCTTCAACAATATATAATTTTTGCTACATTTCTATAATATCTCAGTTACATTACTTCTCTTAAGATGCAAATGAAGAATAAATAACAATAAAATAAAATAAATTATTATTAAAAATGTATAATGAAGCTAATGAATATTATTTGATACAATTAACCTGCAAAAATATCTCTCTAATAATTATATCAAGTGCTTATATGTTTAGCAATTGCAAATTAAACTACATTCAATTTCTATATACTTGCCTAAAATTGTACAAGTATAATAGTAACCGTCTGGACTTAAATATTTATAAATCTCAGGAAATAAAATGTTTAAAAACATTTTTTGAAATAAGAATAATTTACTCATTACAGAAAAATAAAGCTTTGCTTTCTGTCGCAATAAATAAATGCTTTTACAACGGCCTAATGAATCATATAATATAATATCCCTAAGAATTTAATTATTAATAATGCTGTTTAAATATTTAATCAAAGAAAGGAAAATTTAAAAAGTTTTTTCTAGAATATTTTATTAGATACACACGAAAACTAAATTGCTAAAAAGAAGAAAGAGATTTAAGATTATTTTAAAAAAAACAAAAAGGTTCGTTTAATATTTATGAAAAAAATTTATCCAAAGCAAACGCATAACATAAATAAAAGTGTAATTGAAATTCTCATTGGTAGAAAGCAGGTATTCCATAAATTGAACCATAAAAACTTCATTTTCTTAAACATATATATATATATATATATATATATTTAAGCAAACTTTACAAATAAATCTTCCTAATAAAATATTAATGCTCGTCTAAGACCTACAGAATATGTGAATAAAATTCAAAAAATTGAAACATTATTCTAGCTAAATAGCTAATGATAAATTATTTGGTTCCAAAATTATTAATCATTCACTTATAAAAACTAAAAGTGAAGAAGAATAGCAGGTGAAACTTTACCAAAAGAATAATAACTTTCTTTGTATTGTATGAAATGCAATGCTTTTATAATTTACGATTTTTACTAAGAGAAGCTAATTATTAAAAATTAAATATTTTGAGTAAATTAAGCCTATTTTTCTATAAGAAAACTGTATTGAAAATGTTGAAGAATTATTTTTAATGCATCAGAAATTATTAATTTAAAACCTTAAAAAGGAAAATCATTTGTAATATTGAAAATAAAAATGCTGTCTTTCTTTATCTACATTCATTTATTTTTATTCTATATAGTTTCTAATCAGTCCTTATTAATAATTTTCCAGTTTTTAATATGAACTGTTAAAATATTTGCGCTATTATTTTAACAGAGCAAATATAAAGAAGCAAACTGTTTTTGCCCGATTTTTTTATTTTTGAAAATAATAATAATAAAAATGGCAAAATGTCTTATTTGAGCCTAGTAATAATAAATATTAATATAATACGATCAATTTGTATTTTGATTACTAAAAGTATTAGTATCAGAATTTTTAGCAGAAATAAAAATAATACTTATTTATTTAAGATACCAAAATTAAAAGAGTTTTTATGCTTTTAATAGAATCTATTTCAACAAATATTATTTTTGAAATATTACACATCTTGTAATAGTTTATATATATTCTCATAAGAATACAAAAGGTTACTTATCTATATTGAGATCGTTTTAATTCAATCTCCTTAAGTTTAATTTGTTGATTGTATATTTTCAAGATTTGTACGAAAAAATCTAGGTTCTTTTTTTATTGTTTGTTACACTTAGCAATGGATTCCCGATATACATATTCTTCGCTAGAGCAAACACTATTCGATAATAAGACCTGATTGTTGTTGCCAAAAACACTTTAAAAATTTCATTATTCTGCGAAACATTAAGAAAAATATTTAGACTTGTTTTCAAAAATAGTTCAATGTAAATATTTATGTTAAATTCTTGGATACATGAAAGAAAATTCATTGAGTTTGGATACAATTGCCATCCAAATACTTAGGTAATAAATATCTTTTTCAGTAAACATTTAGTGATAAATATCTTCTCTTTACTGAATTAATAAAAATTAAGATAAATTAATAAATATTAAAATGATGCAACATTTGTGAAATTCTAATGAATTTAATAGGAATACTTGTCAAGAGTTCATGGTATTAATTTGAGTTTTTAGATACGAAAATTATAGTTGTTAAAGTAGTTTTAAATGGTACGGAAAATAATTAGAATAAAAATAACTTTAAAGTGATGAATTTAATCATAATCGTTTGTTTCTCTCTACATGTTTTATTCTTATAATTGATACAAATAATGTAATTAACAAAAATTGTGCAATACTTCTGTATTACATTAAAAAGATCCATTAATAAAGAAACTTTTATTTTGAATTACCTTTGATAAATTTTTTAAAAAAAGTTAAAAACAGATTTAAAAATAAGAAAAAAGTTCAAAAATGAAAGTGGCAGTACCCTAATTGGTTGATAAAATTTCATTTTTAAAATATATTCAAAATCAAGAAATACAATCAGCATTGAATACGAAAATACATAAATTTTTAAATCATATGTAATTAAAACACGAAGAGCAACTAAATTTAATAATAATGTAGAATAATAATTCACATGACACTGTAAAGTTAAATTATTATAACTATGATCAAAGTATTCCATAATTTTTCACTTTCAATAAACGGTACACTTTGAATAACTTATAAACTTTAAAAAAAAGAAGACTTTTGATGTAAATTCACTTGATATTCAATTTATTTAAATTTTATTTGCTAATTTTTGAAAAAATCATTCTGATTAAAATTAATCTAATTTGTAAGCAAATTCCTATTTTTAAATTAATCTTTTTGATGTGCACACTCAAGTTTAGAATGCAGATTTATATTTATATAATTATGGTGATTGAACCTTTACTTTATTTAGGTTTTGCGTGATGAATTAACAATAAGTTCTGGAATAACTGGCGACAATTCCATTAATTATTTATATGAGTTTTGGAAATGCATATTTTAAAATAGTGTTCCCTATTTTTCGGGCCGTGGATCAAATAGCACCGGACCACCCAATGAACATTAAATTATTTCCATTTTATTTATTGTGGTGTATTTTTCTAGAGGTTGTGTGACTATCCATGGAAATCTCTTTAGTTTCCTTGTTAAAACGCTACTTTTTTTGGTGTAATTGTATTTTATTCTGAAGACATGTTTAAATACAGTAAAATTCATTTAACGCGAAAATGCTAAAAGACGAAATATCGGTTAACACGAAAATATACAACAGTCCCTCCCTCCAAACTGCTACGTTATTTCTTTTTTTCTCAATACGAAACGAAAATAGTTTAAAGCGAAAAAATTTCCCTTCTAAGAATGAACAAAATGCGGAAAACACCAGCTGCGCAGGCGATATTTAAGAAAGGTGTGAAGGGAAAGATAGATGGTTTCATATGTTTCGTAAAAAGGAAGCTAACCTTGCATTGAAATACCCTCGTCTCCAGTACAGCTACAATTATGGCAGACAAATTATGTTTGGAGATTGTTCAAAGCTCAAAAAATATCATTCATAGAGATTCCGACGTTGAAAATGAAATAAAATGGATAATGCAGCTCCTGTTCCCACATCATTCGAAATGAGGAACATCATAAAAAGTATGCGCAGTTATTTAGAAGCACATTCCAATGGTGAAATGAATAAGAAAATGGACAACATCAAACAATTTGTTGACAATTTGATACTAAAGAAGACAATGCAAAGAAAAATATCAGATTATTTTTCAAAATCTCAATGAATGGTTTTTCCCCCAAAAAACTTGAAAACTTCGCATTAAATTTTATTAAACTCTTGTAAATATTTTTGTTTCATATAATTTTATTGAATGCATGCATATATAAATATCCACGTAAATAAAATACGCGCTAATAAATTTAATTTTGTTGAATATATGTTTTTTTTTTGTTTTTTTGCAATATCCTTTAATACGAAATTCTTTTAACATGGAAAGTTCCCTCATCTTTGTGTTAAGCGATTTTCACTGTGCAATTAAATTAAGATTATTATATCAAAATAATTTATAATTTAAAATCAGCGAGCCGTGGTAAAATTACCAAACGTTGACCGGACCGGTCAGTAGCGATAAAAAGATTAGGGAGATCTGAAATAATCGAACAGAAAACCAAACATAAGCCGAAATACTAAAAAAGGCATAATCTTAAAATATTCTTAATTCATGAAAATGTTATTTTAAAGAAGCAGCTGATTTATTTCAATAAGAGGAGGGGGGGGGAATTCATGAGTTTAAATTTCATGGAACCAATCATTTGGTTCGAAAAGGAAATCGTTTGCAATCGGCAGCTGTTTCAAATCCCGTCGTCTGTAGCAGACTTCTTGTAGAAGCAAAACGGTCAGCGACTTTTATAGAGGGCTGTGTAAAAAACATACCTCTGTGTTTCAACGTCTCCTTTTTCTGCCTTTTGCTTTTTTCCCCTCTCTCCTCCTTTTTCTTTCTTTTTTTCCACCTTCTCTTCCGTGTTTTGGTGGTTTCATGCTCGGGAGTTTTAAGTGTGTGGGGGTACACTTTCTCTTTTTTTTTCCTTTTTTTTTACCTAGTGGTTGTTCTTTTTCAGATTTTACGGTGCAAATTGCTGCCGTGATTTCTCGTTCCGATTGGTGAAGTCAGCCTGGATATTTTAAAAAGAAAAGGAAGAAGAAAAGGAAATTGTGGATAATAATAAAAAAAAAAAGGATGAGGGAAAAAAAGAAGAATTCCTTCAATAAGGAAGAAGTTCGAAATTGCGGGGGTGTGAACAAGTAAAAAGAAACACACACATTTAAAAGATATTGGATGCGGTTGGAGAAGAAAGTTTTTTTTTTTACTTCCACTGAGATTACTTTCCGTTCAAGGTTCCGTCTAAAGTCCTATTTTTAAAAAGGTTTACGTTTTTGGATGAAAATTGCTACATTGCGTGACAGTGAAGTTGAAATCACAGGGTGATGTTGGGTCAAAACTGGATCTTTAGTTTTATTTGGTTTGCTAATAGAAAATAGATTTATCATAGACTGTTAATTCGTTGTTTTAAGACTAAGTTCCACGTTTCGTTATCTATTCGAACAAAACTTGGTTTAATGGTAAAATAAATAACATAAAATTTTAGTAATTTAAGAAGTTCAAGTAAGATATTTTTATAATGATTTTTTTAAAAACTTAGGGTATCCGACTACTTGCGACAACTTTTATTTTGTTGAAAAAAATGGAAAAACGGGGATTTTTGTTGTTGTTGTTGTTATTTTAAGATTTGTTTAGACATTTTAAGAAAAATATGTTAAAATAAAGAATATAAAAATAAATTATTATTACTACAATGGGAAAAAATGGGTAAAAATTGACAAAGAATAACATAAACGCGGCCCATTCTGTACCAAAAGTTTCTGAACAAATTTTCAATTTTTCAATTCTGATGTGTTTCTATGTCTTTCAGTTTTGAAATGACCTTAAGGATAAGAGATATTTTAATTTTTACAAAAACTAGAGCACTTTATCTTTGTTATTATATGAAATTGCTTAAAAGAAACAGTGGTTATATTCACATAAGGGGCTGTAAATTTTATAATAAAACAGTGATTGATAAATCTGAAAGTTAAAACACTTCTACTATTATACAAAACATACACAAAAAATTTAAGTTAATTATTTGCAAAACTTTTTTAGCAATCGCTGGTCCCGTTTGAGTATTTTCAGAAAAACACATTTAGAGTAAAACGCGTTTTAATGTATGACATCTTACTTAAAGTAATGGCCTATGCTTTTACTAAAACACTTGTAGCTTTTCTTCTAGTGAACGGAAAATAATAAACTTGGTATTTTTATAAAGCTAATGAGATGGCCTGTAAAATAAAATCATAAAAAAGTTTTGCAATTTTTGGCAAAATTCACAATTTTAGGGTAGTCGTATACCTTAAATGATTTAATAAAATTGTTAAAGTGCATAAACTTATTAAGGTATCTGTCTACGTTAAAGACTTGATATTTGGAGAAAACATCATTCTTTTATTTTTGTGCAGTAAAATATTTGAAATCTCAACTTCCTAAAACTGCTTTAAAATGAGACTAAGAAATGTTGAAATCGAACTACGGGCAACTTAATGGGAGATGAATTAAAATAAAAATAATTGGAGTTTGTATTTTTGATCCGGAAATTGAAGTACTCTCATAAAATTTCAATTTTATTTTCATTTTAGTTCCTTTAATTTGGAAGAATTTGATTTACCTGATGTATCTATTTTTCTTTCCCATGTAATTTTTTTAAGTCAATTTTCCGAAAAATTGCATTTTTAGAGAAATTACAATTTTTATAATATGAGAACTCAAAACATTTTTCATATATTAAATTAAGGTTTGGTACAAATAGTTTTCAAACAGTTTTGGAGAGTCAGAACTAAGATTTTTAATATATATAACTTAGAATTGGATTTATTCATATTTTAATACAACAGAGAAAAGAACTTTCAATTGATAACCTCGGTTATTACTTCGATTGATAGTAACTCCAAAAGAAATATAAAATGTAAATTCTTCAAAAATTCTAGTTAAGGTTCTGTAGAAAAGTGATACCTATATATAGTAAAAATATTATAATTAAAGAAGCAGTTTCAATAGAACGAAAATATTTTAAAAATGTATTATTTTTTCTTCCCTTTTTGCCAAAAAAATGTATTTAACGTAAAAGGAAGTTTAATATTTTAAAACAATGGTATATGTATAATCTGAAAACTATTCTTCAATTATACACTTATTCAAAATCAAGTTACCAACGGTGTCGGATACCAATTTATAAATATCCTAGCTCAGTTTTAATAATTTATTTAAGAGACAAAATTGAATTACTTTATTCAATTTATATTTAAATTTAGAAATTCTAATCTTTAAAACTTTTGCCAACGCGATATAATGAAACGAAATATAAATTTAAACTAAAACATACATTGTAATGATAAAATAGTTTACTTAGTTTTTTCCCCCTCAAATTTTTAACTTTCATTTATTTCATTTAACGAGTTTTATTAAGTATTATAAGCGCAAAAATCTATTATATATTTCTTAAAAAAATTGATTTCTCGTATGCATAAAAATATATCCTTAATTTTATATCGAACTAGAAATACTTTTTAGGAAATAAAATTATTTCTCTATCCAACTATTTTTTTATTCGAAGACTTTCCAATTACATGAAAATAGAATTTGAAATATAATTCTATTTTTAATATCTTGTTACTCAAATATAATCCACTAAAAAACCGTTCCTTTTTAAGCTTTTACTAAAATTTTTATCGAATTAGAAATATGAATTCACAAAAGTAGCAAGTCATACATAATAAATAGAATTTCATTATTAAGCCTTTTTTTTTTAACGAAATGTATGACGTAAATTGAAAAGGCAATGAATGAGACATTGCATGATAAATTAAGGCTTAAAAGATATTCCCGCGAATAAAGTCTAAAATTTTTAAAGAACTACCTGAATTAGAATAACTCAATAAGAAAAAAAAATACTACAACTTCTCACTAAAGAAAAGCTATAGCCTTAAAGAAAGGCAAACACAACTCAACTCTCAGGTCCTCAAACTGAAATTACCGTCGGCTGAAATTAGATTTATAAGATTTAGCAACACATAAAGTGGAACGTTCTTCGTTACTATGAAACGGAAAAAATTCGAAGAGAGAGAGAGAGAAAAGGGGAAAAAAACTTCGAGAGGGAAATTTCTCTGCCTAAAATCAACTCAATACGTACACTAATGGCATCGGGGTTAATATATTCAGGATTTTCTCTACGACGCATAACGCTAAAAAAATGGGAAATGTAATTTAATTACACAACTTACTTCCCGTAAAATGTTCGCTCGAACGCCACCATTTTCTTCCCGCCTTTTTATTATTATTATTATTCTTTTTTTCTTCATTATCGTCTGCCCGTGAATTGTTCGTTTGGCGACAGTTAAAAATGGCGAGTTAAAACCTTGAACCACAATGTCAATTAAAGAGCAGCGAAGAACAGACAGTTTAATTAGTGATTCAAGCTAGTTCTTTTGGAACAGAAAAGTGTTTTATTATTGGATCGCGAGCTATTATGGAAGAGACTTCATTAAAGGTTCGGTGCGGTCATGCGTTGCCACATTGGGTTTTATATTTATTGGGATCTTTGCAGAATCTTTCGTCGAAATGAAAATGTGGGAGGGAGAAGAACTCAGAGGGAACAGGAAGGGGATAGCTGGGGTTAATGTGAGCAAATAAATTTTAATGAAAAAGGCTTAAAAAGCAGATTTGCAAAAGACAAGCACGATTTGCGTTTTTATGGCGTTCGTTCTTTTTTCGTTCTAAAAGAGAGAGTGAAGGCAGATTTACTTTTATAATTGTGAGAATACAGGAAATACACATACGAAAGAAATAAAAAAAATAATACTTTTATTCTTTTTATCTCTTATATTTATAGAGCTTTACAGCAGAACGGTGCTCAATTTAGTTTGGGAATTTTCGCTTACTTTCTATCTAATGAAATAAATTTAAATGAATATTAAAGTGTTAAGTTGGTGCATATGAAATGTTGGATTTTTTTTACATGTGAGCTTTGTCACCCTGTTTTCGTTATGTTTTTGTTTTTGGCATACCGTCCTTTTTTGTATTATTAGTCATTATTATTTTATTCCATGATTAGGTGATGTTTTCGAGCTGTTGAATGGATGAAGCATCATTTGATATTTGGGTACTCCATTTTATTTGACAACTACAAACAAAGAAACACCTGTATTACATTTAGCGTTTCGATGTCACAGAAAGCCAGTCAGCAGCTTGTGATATGACGAGGGACAAAAAGCGAAATGGCAGGTAAAATATCTCTGAAATGGGAGCTTTTATATAAAGAGGCAACCGGAAGTTCTGAAATCCATATGACTTCCGTGGACGGAGCTTGTGATTGGTGCAAAGGATACGATGAATCTGATGCAATCTTGCTTTAAAGAAGCTGAGATTTTAGTTTTTAAAAGATACAGTTACGGTTATTCCCGTTAGGCGGGTGGCTAATTATTAACTATTTACGTGAGATTCCTGAAGGGTAAGTAAGGACCCTTACAAATTAAGTAATGGGTAAGAAAGGACCATTACAAATTAAGTAATGGTTAAGAAAGGACCATTACAAATTAAGTAATGGGTAAGAAAAGACCGTTACAAATTAGGTAATGGGTAAATAAGCACCATTACAAAAGGAGGCCAAATGCATATGCAGAAATTTAAATTTTATGTGCTCATATTTCCTTTATTTTTAAAGCGATCATTTTTATATCGCGAACCCGTACATTTTAATCTCATTTTTTTGTGTTAAAAAGGCGCTTTATACGCTGGAATATTCGGTAAATGAAAAATATTAAATGAATATTAATGAACTTGACAAAGAAAAATTTTGTAAAAAAAGATTTTATTTTTACAAACGTTCCTTTCAACCAAAATGAAAAGCCCCAGAAAACGAAAATATCTAACGCATTAAATCTTTACCTCTTTAAAATAAAATTTAAAAAAAACTTTATTCACCAATAAATAAAACTTAAGCATCATCCTTCATTTTAATCGTCAAATTCTTCATCAATAACAATCGCGATCAGATTTTTAATCTCCCTAACTGTTCGACAAAGACACCCCCTAACGCCATCCCAAACATTTGACTTAAATCCCAAGATTTACAGCTCTGCTCTCCTAGAGGAATGGAGCTCAGCAAAATAGTTGTGAACTTTTGGCGACGCGAAAGGTAGTGGGTTTAATCGAGGAGAGTGAACCGTAGCCGTATTTCTCGCCAAATAGGCCGCAAGCTCAAGTAATGGCCGATTCTAACTTTGGAACGTGCTGCTTTTGCACCTCGTAAAATACGTCTTAAAATCCCTTTTATGCGTCCCGGGCTCTAAGGGAAAGGCGCCTCACCGAGAATCAATTAAAGCAGAAGGAAGGCAACAACTCCACTCGGAGTGTTTTAGAATAATTAAACGTATTCTCTCGGGCAGTCTGTTGACTGAATAAGTGACACCGATTGTTAAGATCAGAGCCAATTGATTTGCAGAAAACTCGGCTTCGGACGTAAAAGTTGCATCGTAATGCGCAGTTGACGCAATTCTCGTAATGCATGTTTAATGCGTTACTTCAATCACTTACTTCAAAATTCTGTTGAAGCAAGTTGAAGTCGTCGAAAACGCAATTTAAAAAAATTGCAAAAAACATAAATTAAAAAAAAATTTTGTTTCATAAAAAGTATTTAAAAAGTTATTTTTTCGGTTTCTTAAATTTATTATTATTATTATTATTATTATTTTAAAGGTAGGAGCATAGTAATTTTAGAAATTTTTTTTATCGGGTCTTATTTAAGCCAGTAAACTTTAAAACGATATCAACCTTAAGTTGATGTACAAAGTAATTCCCACACTTATCATGTGTGTGTTTTCGATACAAATATAATGGGTTCATTTTCATTATTTCAAATGAATTCTGCAATATCGCTTTGCGAGACTCTAAAAAGACACAGAGAAAATTGTATATCCAGCATTCTAAATAAACAATTATTATAACACAGATCTGAAAGAGTCTATCATAGCTAATTAACATAATAAATAAAATCTTCTCTTTTTCAGAAATCAAGATTATTCTCTCTTTTTTTAACGCACGGTGCCTACATATTAGGGTGGATCAAAGAGTACGTTTTAGAACTTCGAAACCTACTTTTAAAGAAAAGATATTTTCTGATATATAGATAGATGGACGGAAAATAAAATTTAAAAAAATTTAGCTTATATATTAGCTTTATAAAAATACCAAACTTATTATTTCCAGTTCACTAGAACAAAAACTACAAGTATTTTAGTAAAAGCAAATGCCATTACTTTAAGCAGGATATGCCATACTTTAAAACGTTTTAAAATGTGTTTTTTTGAAAATGCTCAAACGGGGACAGCGATTGTTAAAAAAGTTTTGAAAATAATTAACTGAAATTTTTTGTACATGTTCTGTATAACAGTGAAGTGTTTTAACCATCAGAATTATCAATCAGTGTTTTATTACAAAATTTACAGTCCCTTATGTGAAAATAATCACTGTTTTCTTAAGCAAAACTTCAAATAATAAAAAAAGCACTCTGGTTTTTGTAAAAATTAAAATATCTCTTATCCTGAAGGTCATTTCAAAAATGAATATCATAGCAACACATCAGAATTAAAAAACTGAAAATTTGTTCATAAACTTTTGGTACAGAATGGGCTCCGTTTATGTTATTTTTTTGTACATATATAAATTTTTACCCATTTTTTCCCATTTTAGTAATAATAATTTATTTTCATCTTAATTTTAGCATATTTTTCTTAAAATGTATTAAACAAATCTTAAAAACCACGAAAAAAAACCCATATCTTCATTTTTTTTCTAAAAAAAATGTCGCAAGTACCTTAAAGTGACTAGGGCGCCAGGGAGGTTAAAAACGGCGCTGGATGAGAGGACACCCAGGAAATAGTTGCAAGTGAAAAATACACATCAAGAGTATATTTAATAGTATCTTTAGTAATGTTTATAAAAATACATACTGTCCAAAAGACAGAGCAAGGTAAAGCAGAAGACCAAAAGAAAGCTTTGATCGGACTGATCTAGACGGTGTGGAGAAAGAGAGATGTGGTTATGAAATGTTAAAAGTACATTGTGCTATTCAGTATTCACTACTCAATAATATAATCACTTCAGTTATTTATGCTGAAGAAAAATAATTTTATCTAGAGTCTAAGATCATCTAACCAAAAGTAAATCTCTTTTCACTCTTTTTCAACAATTCAACCTCTTTTGTGGCGGCATTAAATTTTGAAATTAATTTTTAAAATTATTTCTCTTCTAATCTCCATACATAAAACATCTTTTCTACAAAGGTAAGTTATAATTGATAATATATACAGTCGAATCTCGCTAATTCAGACCTTCGACAATATGAACCTCTCGCTAATTCGAAGTATATGCTCAGCCCCTAGAAAAACTCTCGATATTTCGAACTAAAACAATGCGTTTTGGTACACTCAATATTTCGAAGTAAAATCTGTAGCTGGCCGGAATAGAATACGCGATAATTCGAAGTGATCTTATAAAACTCTCGACAATTCAAACACTCCCTATCATGTAGAGTCCTGTAGCAAACAGGTTGGAGCTTACATGTTTTGTGTTGTATTGTCTCTGCATGTCTCCCCTGTAATATAGCCCTCTTGATGACCATCGGATTTGACGTTGATAACTTTGACTGAAGCTAAAGTGTCACTTAACAAACTATGCAACTTTTCCTTCAAAATCATGTTGATGAGGACGTTTTTCAAGTGTCATTTATTCTAGAAAAATCTATTGACAAAGTTAAATTGAATGC
Organism: Trichonephila clavata; assembly: GCA_019973975.1. Classification (NCBI taxonomy): domain Eukaryota; kingdom Metazoa; phylum Arthropoda; class Arachnida; order Araneae; family Nephilidae; genus Trichonephila; species Trichonephila clavata. Next base: position 449,646 of record BMAO01033430.1, read on the forward strand.
AATAAAAAAAAAAAAAAAGATAGGATTTTTTTCGTCAAAAAAATTAACTATGTAGAGTATATATTCTTTTAATACATAAATGTATTCTTTTAATACAGGATATTAATATTTATATTGTATATATAGTATGTAATTTTTAAAAACACTTCAAAATAATTTTATACATATGTACAATTGCTCTTTTATTACATAGTTTCAAATTTAAATGAGTTAAAAAAATTTCGCTTCGTGTATTTTGGGAATTTTTTCCTATTATCTTGATAATTCGAAGTTTTTCATTGGTCCCTTCGAATCATCGAGAGTTGACTGTATATATTTTTTCCTCCATAGAACTGCGATCTATTTTACTACATATTCAGTACAAAAAAATATATATATCTACTCAACAATTCTAAAACTTCCCTAAAAACACTTTCGAAAAAACTAAAATTTGTCATTTAAAATATTTCACAAAATACTTCCCTATTCCGGAAAAAAAAATTACGTTTAAACATTTCGCAGACGATTACCTTCTTCAATAATCATAAATATTTTTTCTCTAAAATTTAAATTACAGAGATATATTCCAAGGTACACCACCTTTCCCATGCACCCTTCTTGCCGAACAAATAAAACAATACGGATCAAAACCAGTGAATACATCAAAATCGTCACGCTTCTGCCGCAAGCTGACAGGTGGATTGGGTCAGCAACTATCGACAAGTTCCGTCAACAAAACGTACCATCATTTTCTTAATGTTTCCTAAATTACCACGAAGTGCATTCACATGAAAGTGACCTTCAGGCCCAAGGTCCATTTTCCATCCCAGATCACCCTTTCATTCACCAAGGCATCACCACAAGGTCTTCCCGTATGATTCATTAATCAAAGCTTACCCAATATCATAAGTGGTGATCCGGAAGGGTTAAAAACTTGCAGAATCTTTTCCCATATGATTCAGAATAGCACAGGTGTTGTCTGCACGCCTCAACGTGAGGAGACAGGTATTACTTCACCTGGCAAGGCAAGTTGAATAATTGTGTTAAATCTTTGTTAACTACACAATTAAGCCGAAATTCGAAGTCTAGACGAGAATATGTTGAAATAATTGATTGTATTTTGGGAAGGAAATAGTCACGCTTTTATTAGGAGCTGTGTGATTAACATTTGATAGAATGGCATCTTGTTTAATTGGCTAGTTATTCGTATGTGTTTTTGCATATTTTAAAAAGCAAACTTAATGATTTTGAAAACTGACTTCATTATTTGATTCCATTGTTTCTTTTTAAAAAGATTTAATGTAAATAATGGAATTAAATTAACTATACTTCGTTTGAGGACGAATTTTTTAAAAACTAATTACAAAAGTAATTTTCAGAAAACGCTTTGTTTTGAATAATGACTTGAATTCCTAATTTGTACGTAAGCTCTATTTATCCAAATTAGATAAAAAAAAGAATGAGCACTCAAATTGTTTTTCTAGCTTAAAAAACATGTTTTGTTTTATGTAATTTTTTTAAAAAAATTTTGACTGCTGTTTTTTTTACTTTTTTTCTTTTAAATTAATTAATGTTTTATTATTTTCATAATTATTTTGATCAAGAATTTCGAAAATAAAATTTTTAACTAATGAATTCAAGAATTTAATTCAGTCTTATTCGATGAATTGCATTCTAGAATCTCTTTGAGTATACAATGATTTCTGAAATACACTAAGCTAATAATTTAACGTAAAAGTTGCATCATTGTTGATTTAAAAAAGTATTTTAATAATGACAAGTTTTTAAGTTATTTGTATATCATTTTAGCAATTTGTTTAAGACAATATTGGCTTGAAAATTATCAAAAGAACTAAAGATCAGATAAAAATTTGAATAGCAAGAGGAATAAATTATAGCTTAAAAAAACTAAAAAACTCCCTTTTATAGTTGATCGAACTAAGTTGTAACTTAATCTTTTAGTCGCCAAATCTGGAAATGAGATCTGAAATTAGTTGCCAGATGCGGGATGGGATCTGAAAATGGGAAATCGTTAATCCTGATGATTCTGATCAGGCAATGGAACAAAATTATTAAAGTATTATATTGTCATCGGTCCTGGACAATTGAGCAAAATTTTGAATTAATCTGACCTTTTAAAGTAGGTAATAATATTGATTTTAAAGATTCCGTTACATAAAAGTGAAGCTTAGAAAAGGGTGTTAAAAAAGGGAGAAAATTTTTTAGAATTAAGAGCTAAATTCACATTTAAATTCCCCTAAGCAAATGTAGGAAAATAAAATTACAAATTAGGATTCCAGAAACTTGTTTTATATTTTATTTTTAAAAATTAAGGAAATAAGTACATTTACAAGGAAGGAAGTATTACAAAATAATAAAAAAAATTCCATTCGTTTATTATTAAATCATACATTGAAAATCATAAAAAAGAAGGAAATATTTTAAACCATTATTAAAATATTTCTTTTAATAAAAATGATAATTATTTTGGTAAATGATAATCCAACTTTTAATAGTATCAACTGTAATAATCTTATTTTATTCAAATTCATTATATCTATATACATAATAAGAGAAGAGTGGTTCATTCACTCCTTGTCACTAGATCTTCGTTGTGAGGGGAGTGAATATTAATGTCACACTACACTACTAAGCTACTCGAGCTCGTGGGCTTTTGGTGACGAACCTCCTAATTTTGAGCCATGCTCAAGTGACGAGGACGACATCTGAGCTGGCCCTCTCTTCTCCTAACTTCCACCCCACACCAACGGGAGGATGTTTGAGCTTCGATATATTTAACATGCATCGCCCCCTACTAGGCGGGTCTTCAGAGGTACTGGGCTCGAACTCATGCCCCGCCGGCCATGAGTCTGTAACCTTGACCACTAGACTACCGCGGTCACTAGATTTCTGGAACTATTGGACCTACCGACTTGAAATTTGATCAGTATATTTCTTTTGTAGAATAGAGATCCGCTAAGAACGGATTTTGCAGAAATCTACTCCTAAAGTGGCTTACGGGGGCGTTATAGAAAAAAATATCCTTGCATACAAACACAATTTTAGTCGCACATGCTGTAGGATCGACATTATTTTGCACGCTTGTAGAAAAGCTAGCATATGCTTTTTTCTTACTTTTGTTTATTAAAGATTTCATTTTACAAATTATAATCTTAGTATTTTAAAATTTCTTAAATGCATTTAAATAAGTAGATTGCTGCTATATACAATAGGATTAAGCGTTTTATATTATTAGAAATCAATATAAGTTTTTATAAGAAAATTTTAAATGGTACTTTTTTTTCTTATTCCAGCCTAGTAATCAGGGACTGTTTTAAGGCGTGGGCCAACTGAGCCCGGCCTCAGGGCTTCAACTGCAATGAGGCCTCTTCTCGTTCTTGACTCACCTTAAACAGATCATTATTCTAATAATTTCAACAGTCAATATTGTTTCCGGTTGTATTCTCCAAAAAACTGGGAATCTCGGATGATATAACAACTGGATACATGTGATGACCGTCGTCCACGTACAGGCCTAGGCCTATCACCATACACCATCATTATTCATTGAGTCAAAAGGCGGTAATCGGGCGAGCTGGTTTGTGCGATTGTAAGTGATGCACATATTTGTTTCAGGTTATTGTTTGTACAAGTATTTTTACAACATATGCTATGTATTCTCTACTTTTAAGGGTAATAGGTGGGGCCTACATTTGTGCAAGGGTATAAGGCCTACTTTTAAGTAGGGGCCCAGGGCCTCAAGTAGAATTAAGACGTCTCTTCTAGAAATATAAGCAAATATAGGGAAAAGCAGGCGCCGTGAAAATATATTTTTAACGCTGCTATCTTAATTCTAAACCTGAAAGCTTGTCATTTGTGTTATAATGGCTATTCCACTTTGAGCTATTCTGTCTTGCTGTGTTCTTATATATTGCTTAGCATTAAATTAGAACTACAGAGATTTAGAGTGTATATAAATATAAATTATAGTCCGGATGAATTATTTATGGCTATCTAAATTGTAATGTTCTAAGCTATATAAGTAAAGCATTTTCTTATTGTTGAACATGCACGTTTGATTTAGGAATGTGAATATGTGTGCTACAAATAGAACGTTCTTTAATGATCTCTCATTCCGCTCATATACAAGTAATTAGGACCGAATGGACACAGGAAGCGTTAATCTGCAACTACTCCTCTACTAATCTCAGCTAGTTATTCTAATGGGCCGAAACGACAGACATTACCAACAACTGGATTTCGATGGTGTAGAATTGGTGTTATGTAGACCAATTATCACTTCTCTTAATCATATATAACATTTGACATGAACAATAAATTGTTATGTGGCACGCAATTTGAATAGCCATCTTAGGTTTCTATGTAATATTTATAAAACAGATTCTCAGACAGATGCAGAAATAAAAACCACATTTAAAAAAGTTCTATATTAAAGCTATTTTAATTTCCTTGTTTATTTTCAACATGTAATTTTTCATTTCATATTATTCTATTAACTCAGTGATTCTCAAAGTCGTCCCCAGGGGCCTATGACGACCTGCAAGGGGTCCTCGTTAGCTAAAAAAGAATTTGGGGGTCCATGAGATGTAAATGGGGGTCTACGATAGTAGCTCTCATTAAACCAGATCGTGACTTTAGTTTTAAAAGAAAATGTAATAAAATAGAAACTAGATTTTGCCTATTTAACAAATTAATTTACTCAAATTAATGAGGTTAAATTTTATTATAACAGAACAATCCTTTTAGCGTTTCTTGCCAGAATTAAGCTAAAGGAGTTATAATGTTGGATGTAACGAATTTTTCCAGTTTCTTAATTGGACACAGACAATCTGCCAGGAAAATGACATTTTAATATACGGTCAACTTAAATGCCCTTTATTCCCATTTTAAAGCTAGGTTTGAGAGGGCTTTGACTATGGTAATACCAAAATAGGCAATGAGTCCATATGGTCACATTGGAAAAAACAACAAATGTCACATTACAAGAGGAACTGATCGGAATATAGGCCGTAACAAAGATCTTAAAGTAAGGTTTAGAAATGCATATCAGCAACTTTGACTTTTAAAAAAAGTACCCCTGTTATTTATCCTGAATTATGGAGTATTGTGAAAAGGTTTTTTAATTGCCTTTCCTAATGAGGAGTAGTTTCAGCACAGTTGTCAATCTCCAAAATAAAAAAAAGGAAGGAAAAGACTAAAACTTCTCTGCTTCAGTAGTGTCTAAAGTTAAACCTGACAAGATTGATGCCAAATGCTGAAAAAGTTTTCATCGAAACGATTGAAAGCATTCGTTTGTTAATCAGTTACTTTACGTAACAGTTATTTTATGCATTAATTAATTTCTAATTTAATTAATTAACATGTGTTTCTTACATTTTAAACACTATATTTCTCTAGAGTTAGAAATTTTGTCTCTTAAAGTAAGCAGCTCTTTTCCTGCTGTTAAAAAGGCATTTAAGCTGATAAATTTGCAAAAATTCAATATTGTGTAAGTAATCAAAACTGAAAAACATGGCAAGGGGTGGTCTATGAGACAAAAAGTGTTGGAACCTTAACTAATTGTTTTTTAAAAGTTGAACTTTGAAGCAAAAAGAGGGTTACTGGTGACTGATCTCGCAATTTTGCACTTCAGTTAAGTGACGAGGATGATACCTGAGTTGTGTGACATCTACCCTCTAGTCTTCCTCATTACTCTAGCTGGAGTACTTGGAGCTTTGACAGATTAAGCTGTATCACCCCTATATATGACAGATTTTTAATAACAGCAGTCCACAAGTAAGTGATAATAGCCACAGTGCAGGTCTACCGCAACGCCCAGAGGCTATGTAAGCGATTTTCAATGTTCCATAAATGAATACATAAAAAATTTTAAATGCTTTAAATACGAAAAACTGAAAAAAATGCAAATTAAATTAACTAAAAAATCCTACTTGGATCCCTACAACAATACAACTAGTTTTGGATTATTAGTTCTAAAAAATATTTAAATAATCAAATATGACTAAATCTTAAAATATCACTTAATTCTAAACATACAGGATTTTGAATATTTATTTTTGAATTTAAAATGAATTTTACAGTTGCATCGTTAATAAAATTGCATTTATAATATAAATCTCCATTCATATTTCAAAAGCATATAATTTTAGCTTGTACTCTACGTCCCTTTTAAAAAAGTATTTAAATTATTCAATAAGAAAAGAGAGCTTTCTGATTTTTGTAATAATATATACAAATAGGCAAGCTTTAAATAAATATGGAGAGAATTTTAGCTTAGTTACATATATGTTTTTTAACACATTTCCATAGTGAAAAACTAATTTGATGTGTAAAAATGTCAGAATAATATCACAGAACTAGAAATGTACATTGTGAAATCATTCCATATAACAAAAATATATAGTTTCAGGGAAAAAACAAATAACATATAAAAATAGAATATGTTACCGTGTTGTTTACTGTTAGATTACTTTGACACAGAATATGTATTATAAAAAGGCCAAACGATTGAATGCCAAATTTAAAGGAATAAAATATTAATAAACACATGTAGACAAATGAACGAAGATAACTTTGTAAACTATAACATATTTAATCGTTCTATACAAAATGTTTTCAAAAAAATTGATTTAGGTACCAAAAAGATATTTAAAAAATACTTCAATGGAAAAAAACATTAAAAAGAAATTTTACTTTGATATGAATTAAGATTAAAATTAAGATTATTACTGGTCAAAGCAGGCACGAATTGCAACAAACAAAATTGAAAAATGATTAGTTGTTAAGGTGATGAATTCTTTGATAACTAAATAGCTGCATAGGTGCTAGGCTTTCTTTCAGTCTGTATCAATTGAATTGAAAAGTTTTCTTTAATTTCTTGAACTGAGACTATATTATGCATATTTTGAATAAGTACTATGGCAGTACAGCTATTTTAATTACTTCTATTATATACTATATTTCTCCAATAAATGATAACAAAACATGGTTCTTATATCTGATAACATCTGTTATGGGTAAAATTTTAATTATTTTTTATTATTTTCGATGTAGTGAAATATATTTCATATATGTTCTAAAATATTTTCCTGATAAGTCAAAAAACTTTGCACCAAAAAGCTGTTTTTTTCAATGCAGTTATAACGTTTAATTTTAACACATCTTTTTTATTACAATTATTTTTCTTCGTTTTTTAATATTATTTTTCATCTTCAATGATTCATCTCTTCAAGGCTACTTGTTTTATTTATTTTTTTTGTGGTCAAGGCAGGCGGTTTTCGTTCAAGTTAAACGATACCGCGGTGTGATATTTTGTTACGTTGGCTTTATTTTAAGGTTGCTATAAAATAAAGAAATGGCGCCAAAAGCAGGAAGTAGGAACTTATTTATCGTGAATGAATTATGCATTGTACGAATTATTATTTCACAAGGTATACTAATAAGGTATACGGGTTTTATAATAATTTTAAAAAATAATCGAAGTTTTTTATTGTTATTTAAAGTTATAATTAATATTTTATCAGTTATTTCAAAAATGATATATAATGAGAAAACGATATATGTTACAGTATATTCAATGTAAAAATAATTAATAAGTTTCCAATCAATAATAAAAAAAATTGTAATATAATTATTTTTTGATGAAATTTCTTCATTTCGATTTCTTAGTATCATAAAACACCAAAATATAACGTTAGTTTTAATAGTCCTGCATAAACTTACACAATTTGAGTATTTCAATAAATATAAGTGGCGTAACGTGCACCCCGCATTGAGGGGGGGGCAGGATTCTAGGGAGGCCTTGTTAGATTCTAGGGCGCCTTGGGGTTTTAGGGGGTCCTGGATTCTAGGGGGCCTAAAGCCTGACTGACTCAAGTAAGCATTTGGGCTTGGGGCCCCAAACCTGACATTGCAGGGGAGGCTATAATATTCTCCGTTACAGCACTAATAAATATCAATGGTTAGCAGCGTCTCTATTTTTTTTAATCTATAAAATTATTTTCTCTTACCTGCTTTTTTGACAAATAGTTCATCAAAACACGTAATTTACATACTTTGCGTTAAAATGATAGAGCTTTTTTGTCATTATAGAGCCATTGGGCAACATTTATGATGGTCACATGATAAATGGAATTACTAGTTCTCCCTTTGAATGCAATACTGACATGAGACTTTTATTCGTAGTTCTACTTGTAAAATTTAAACAAAATTTCAAATGGGATGACTGTGGCTAAAGATTTTCAAATATCAAGGCTTTCAGAGTTTTTTAAAATTAAAAACATTCTTGTAATATACGTGTTTTAAACAAGTAGAGTTTTTTTTGGCATGTGTGTCGTATTATTATTGATAAAAACATAATTTTTAAAAGAAAGTTTTTCAAAAAGTAAAAATTGGCAACAGTGAAACGCATGATCTGATTGGATGGAAACACGTGATTGCAGTTATGTGACCATGACGTCACATGAATTGAACCCATTCCGGTAAAGATTATAATCAAATTTCGGTATTTAATGCTCAAATACGGTTCATTAAACATATGCAATGTTTTTTTCATTAATCGGTTAAATGTTTTATACTTAGCTTATTTCTTTTATGAATACATGAATACTTTTTAATGTAAATATTATTAAAAGCAGTGTAATTACATAAATAATAACATGGAAGTAACAATCCATAAACGTTTCATCAACTTTCAACATTATTAAGGGGACAAGGTACGATTTATTAAAAAAATCTTTGATTCAATGTTTTTTACAATTTTTTTTATTGTAACCCATGTATATATATTACGTAAAAGTTTTTGTGCTCAAAATACTACAAAAATCTAGCCTTTTAATTTTTTAATTTTTCTGAGATTATAGAAATTTTTTTATAAAATATAATTTAGGCTAAAAAAATTATATTTGAATTTTTCATCGATTTTTGTCAATTGAATCGTACTGTGTCCTCAAAAACTCATTTCGACAACTAGCGCTTAAGTTCAAAAAAAGATTTTATTTTCCCAAATGATTTCTTATACCTAAAATACACAAATATTTAAATTTCACCTCAAAATAAAAATATTCAAATTAATTAAGCTGTATCAAAATTAAAATTTTAAAAGAATTCACTTTATTTTCCACGAAATTACATATTCCCTTGATTTTTTTTTCAACAAACGAATAATAATATTTGTCCGATTTGCAAAACATATGTCGAGAAACCTACAATCCCCCCAAAAGTGCGCTCAGTCACCGAAAAAGCCAACCTTTTTTCAGAACCGCAGCGCAGGTGCAAGATTCACGTTCTGAAAGTCCGCTGATGCCGAATGTGCGTTCTCTAAGGGACAGGTTTAGGTCTTTGCGTGTAACAACATGCAAGGCAGCTGTCCGCGGTGTCAAAAAACCTCTTGCTTGCTCCCTTCATACGTCAAGTCTTAGTCTCCCGGGAGCTGGTTTGATATATAAAACCTCTCCGCACGAAGAAGATATCTGCAGCTGGTGGAAAGCCAACGGACAGAAACAAAAAGAACACCAGATGAATTGCAAATCGAAGAAGTCCACAGAGACGTTAATAAAATATTCTTTTTTTTTATCCTTTTGGAGAGAAAGAAACATAAAATGTATCTGCGTGATTCCACAGACTTTTGACGTTTCAGATACGCAGTTTCAGTGTGATTAGAATATCGTGTTTCTTGCGCAAAATGGCGCTACATTAGAACGTTTTGAAGAAGTTTGATCGGTCTTAAGTTTATTATTTAGAATAGTAGTAAAATTATTTCATAAAAGGTGAAGATGCTTTTAAGCAATCAAGTACATGTACAATTTCAGTGTGATTAGAACATCGTGTTTCTTACGCAAAATGGTGAGATATTAGAACTTTTTGAAGAAGTTAAATCTTGTCTTGTTTGTTAGCAAATGATCATTATTTAGATTTGAAGTAATTATTTTATTATAAGGGTAAAATTCCTTTAAGAAATCAGGTACAGTAATGATTCAATCGGTCCGATTATAACAGTACGTAAATAGAATTAAATTAATGTTTTCTATAACGCAGCGTGATGACAATTAGGCGTCGATGATTCTAGAGCATTACAGTGATTATGTGTGGGTTTCAAAGAAAAAAAATGAAGCGTTTACCAGTGCGTTTTCATTCATATTTTTTAAACATAATAAATTACAGAAATAAAATTATACTCTTCGGCAAAAACTAAAGTGGAAATCTATAAATTTTTAAAAAAAAAGAAATAAAAACTTTTTCTTTTCTATTTTTCAAACTATATTTAGTTGACTCTCATTGATACAATTCTGGAACCATGTATCGAAATCTTAGAAGAATTTTGTTAAATGCAATAATAAGTGACGTCTTAATACTACTTGAGGATCTGGTCCTTATGTAAAGGTAGGCCCTGCCTGCAAACATTTTAAAGTAGGCAATATGTAGCACACATTGTCTCGTATGAACGCTAAATCATAAAAAATAAATGTGCACGACTTAAATCTCTCAAACCTAAGTAGAAACTGACTCGACTGATTGCCACCTTTCGACTATATAAGAAATGGTGCTGTATGGTGGTGTCACGGACAATGGACATGACAAAATAATGCAATCTGCATTGCTACCTGTAGACATATTGCTCAAAATTCCCAGGTTTCTGGAGAAATATGTTTGTGCATAACATTTAAAGATTAAAATTATTTTGATCAAGGTCTTATCTGCATTTGCAAGCGCTTCACTTACACCTGCTATCTTAGCGTTAATTCTGTCATAAGCTTTTTGAGACACTGGATTTGGCAAACACATAAGAGAACAAAACGTCTCGAGAGAAGACAATCCTTGGCCTATATATCGCATTGCCAAAACAGACCGTCTATTGATTTCAGGTATATTTTTTTATACCAATAAATTCACATGAATTTAATTTTTGTTCAATGCTACATTTTCTGCATGTGAATAGAAATGTAGAAGAAAATCCTACAGTTGATTTTTCACTCATTTTTATTTTCCCATAGCACACAGACCAACAAAGTAATTTTTCAATTTGGGAAAATAATAAATTTATATCGATTAGTCTATAACCTTGAAATTCAAGGCAAACATCGTTTTCAAACGCCTGCGAAATCTTGTGTGCACTCGGTAATTTTTTACCAGATGAACTTTTATTAGGTGAAATATTTTGAAACCTTTTTCAGAAAAATATTTCTTCACGTACCTGTTTCCTTGAAATATTTTCTTCTTTGGTCTTTTTCCAGATGACCTCTTTTTGCACGGAAGATCCATTTTCAATTGTTTTTAATTACAAATGAAAAAGTAAGAAAATCCAAGATCGAAACGTAATAAACAATCCCGCTCAGATGAAGCAAAGTTAAAAGTTGAGTTACAATCATGCTACTCCCGTACAGAATCAATTTAATATTAAGCGTGGTTCTTTTACTAAAATTAATCCGCGAAATATTAAAATATTTGGAATGTGTTCTCCCAGCTGTCAAAAGTGGGCGTGGCATATGCAAGTTTTTGTTTACGTTTTATCAGTTATTTCTCAATAACTTCGGAAGTTTTCACAGTATTAACAAAACTTTGGTAGCAAAATGCTCAGAAACGTTGAGGCTTTAACATAATTTTTTTTCCAAAAATTGAAAAAATGAACTTTAAGGGTCTTTGGGGCTTTAATTAATTTGGGGCCTTACCCCTGAATTTTATTTTCCGTTGCATCTTCAGTTTAAACTAAGCACCCAATTATTTCTTCGAACAGATAGTTCAAACAAAACACTTCTAATCCCAAATCATCAATTTTATAGCCCCATATGTCATCCTTAACTTTCAAGTATAACCCATAACAAAGAAAGTACTTAACACATCTGGACATAATGTAAGCAACTTAGACTTCACTTGGGTCAGTTTTCTTTCAGCGTAAAGTCTGTCAATTGCTTGCTGAACAAAACCGTTTTTAAAAAGCTTGGTGTTGACTTGAAACACGACATATATATACGAGTATAATGATAATTTCCATCATCTATTATTTTCCTTACTTTTAGAGCTACAAAAAATAAGAAATGTATCTATGATGACACGGTTATGTTGTATATATTGATATTAATTTACAGACATCACAGCACAGAAAAGAATAGAAAAAGAAATGGTATATGTTACATGACAAAATCATAACAGGTTAGCTGCAGCTAGCCCTAGGATTAGGGTTAGACTGAGAGTCTCTCTTTGAGTCCGCTAGCGGGCGTTATTGGATTCGTTACGGAAGATTTATTTTCTCTTACATTCGTAAAACAATAAAGAATTAAATTATTGACAAAATCATTTCCTGCATTCCCTCTGCTAAATATTATTTTTCAATTTTTGCTATAAATTGATTTGAATAATATTGAAAATCGAACAGAACGTGCTTTTCAGCCATTAAACATTCCAAGCCATAAGGAAACAAAATTTAAAAAGAGGATAAATGCAGCACTATTTACTTTGAAAAATAAAAAAAAGGATTGCAAAAACTAAAACAAACTTCAATAAACATCGTCACAAAAAGAAATAGTTCTAATTAAAGATCAATTTTTCTTACCCATTCGAGAACAAACAAATCAATGAAAATCTAAAAAAATAATCCTACATCAAATGGGTTAAACAGTTAAATTTTACAAATATCGCCGATATGCAAGTGATGATTTTATAACCGGAAACAAAAGTCAGCAAAGAATTCAGTAAAAAAGAAAAAGAAAAAGAAAAAAAAAACCCGAAAAAGGCTTCTATAATGGTTTTAATTCTTTCACGGACTCTGATTCCCTTTGTCCAATTGCAGACCAAATATAACCACATCCAAGCTCTTTTAAGACTATTTATTTATCAAAAGTTAAAAGAGATTTTCGAAAGAATAAAATAAAATAAAACAAAATCTTCCACTTTCTTTTGTGTATAGTTCTCTCCCGTTAACATATACTTGGTTGGAATTTCAACGATTTTAGATAGCCAGAAACCACCAACATATATCAATAGGAAGGAGGAAAAAAATACTGGGGCTTTACAAACCAATTACGAGTCGAAATGGTAGTGAGGGTTTGTAAAGGGATGGGGGAGGTAAAAGAATAAAAGAGAAGTTATTTAGAAGTAAGTGAAAAACATTTTCTTTTGAAATCTGCTTCTAAATAACTTATGAACGGTACTTCGTTTCGGTAAGTACTAGAAGTATGAAAGAAATGCGAATCAAATATACTTTAACAAATAAATTTTGTGCCATTTTTTTTGTTTTTTTTTTGTTGAAAAAAACATAACTCTTTTCAGCTCTATACAAATTTATATAAAGACTTTAAAAATGGAGAAGTTGAAGTATAAGTTCTTTTAACAATATTTTTCGCATGAACTGTTGTTATTTGAAATTGATGTAAATGATAATGGAGTCTCTTTTCAATAAGAAATGGATTTTTGAAACACATACACATGTAAAAGAATTTTTTTACTATAGAATCATATATCAATTTCTGAAGAACAGTGGAAAAATAGTTTAAAAATAAAGATATAATTTCATACAATTTTGATTTTGTACTGTATTTCCATTTTATATGAATGTATAAAAATTACCCCTCACTACTTAAGCCTCTTTTAATTTAAATTTCTGTATACTTAAACAGTGCATAAATTACATATCCTACAAATCAGAGGAACCTTATATTCTGAAGAACCAAGAACCAGAAATTAATATAAAAAAGAAAAATTAATTGATCAAAATGGAAAACTATTTTGTTTTCTAAAGCTGTCTCTGACTTAGGACAATGAAGTAGGGTTAAGCTTGCTTAGTAGGATTATAAACTTCCTCTTCAGCAGAAAATTTATACATAATAGTGCAAGAAAAAATAAATATAAATCAAGATTGAAAATTACTTAGTCCTAAAATTTGTATATGTAAACAAACAATAACGATCATTCATAGACAAATATTGAATTATCTTTGATTTTGAACACAGTGACCTAAACTAGTGATCCATCGTTGAATTTAAATGATAAAGAAATGAGACAACAAATAACACAATATATAGTTCTTCATGAGAGACATATAGGAGAGAGAGACCAAGGGCGGCTATGGCAGTTTTATCACCCCGGGCAAAGATGGAAAAAGCCAACGCCCCCCCCCCTCTCTCTATATATATTATTTTAAGTCTTAACAAATTCAAAAATAAGGACATAATCACTTGTTATTATTTAAAAAGAGTGAAATGAAAGAGAACGAAACATCGATTTCTTCAAAAAATAGTTCTACTAATGGTGGGAATCACAAGCGTTTGTTTTAACATAGTAACTACACTCAAAACCAAAATAAAAACATCTCTTTATGCTCTCTATTTACCATAACCTCTCCCTTGTC
>BMAO01033431.1:0-32422 GCA_019973975.1 Trichonephila clavata
CATCTTAAGGGTCTCAGGGGTGTTAAAAATGTTTCGAGAGCACAAAATATGAACAATTTTCGACTAGAAATAATTCTTTGAGGTTAAAATGAAATAATTTGATTCTTTTACACATTTTTTATAAAGGAATAAAGCTTCAAAAAAGTATAAAATGTCTAAAATATAATCATAATTTTAAAAATAATAAGCACATAAATATAAGAAAATTTTTGTAAGAAACAAATAGTAAGTTTTACGACGCGCATGATATTTTCTGAAATAATAATTCTAATTACTAGCAATAAGTTGATTTATAAAGTCAAATATATCCTTATTAGATGGTAGCGATTAGATATAAAAAGAATAAAAAATAATATTTTTAAAAAATAAAAAAAGTACATTTTTAAAATTTTTTTCAAAAAATTTATTTTTTTGAAATTTTTCAAAAAATTACAAATATGTAATACTATAAATAGCTAGGATTTAAAGATTATGATAGAGTTTATAATTCTGTAAAGTTTTATGCATCAAAGTATGATAGTTTTTGAAACGCAATGCGCGTAAGTGAAAAAAACACAAACTGAGAAAAAAGGCTTTAAAGTTTTAAATTGAATTTGAGAAAATAAATTTTAAAACTTACATGCTAAAATGCTCCAGGATCATAGGATATGCCTTCCTGTTGCTCAAACAGCTCAATTTCTGTACTCTTTTTAATTTTTTTAATCTCTGCGAGCTTCAAACGATGACGTTGAGCTCCTCTTTCTTGACGTAAAGATTCGACGATTGTCACGTTCAGCCAGGGACACACAAACATTTTTGTTAATTTTTAAGCCAAATTTCTCTAAAATAGTAATAAGTATTTGATTTCCATCATTAAAAATGCTGGTTGCTAGATTTGCAGCAATCTCTGCAATCTGAAGGCTAGAATCAATCGTCTTCGGACAAAACTTCCAGATTAATGAATTTAAACTTTCATTAGGATTCTGTGTCTTACCTCCTAAGCATTTCTTCAGGAGTGCCAGATGAGATAAGTCTGCAAATACAGGCTTAATTACATCTCGAACAGCTTTCGCAACTGAGGGTTTGTGTTTATAATTTTGTAAATTATTATTAATTGCGGCATTATACTTACACTATGTATTTGGATTTGTAGGACAAAATCAGTGCATCGGTTCATCATCGGTGCTGCAAGAATGACCCCGAACAGCCCAAATGGCTTTCCGCATTTCCTTTACACTAGTAGAATTGCATCGAATAGCATTACCATAGTAATGCGCAAGCTTATCAATTAAACTATCAGTTAACCTACCTTTACCGCCTATAGTTTTACCATCAGATAATTTCTTCTTACCATATACTAATTTAAGCTTCCTAAGTCTTGTACCCATTCTCTTTTGCACATGGCCTACACATTCTATTTTCTGAATAAGATGGTCAGCCGTATGGATTGTTTTCAGAAAGGGCATTGAATGTTTTTGTGTCGCCATCTCCTATGTAGTTCGAATATTTCAGGTTGTGAAGCTTTTCTGATCGATTAAAAATCCTCAACATCCCGTCAACCTCCATCTTACCAGCAGAGCCAGAATAATTTTTTCTACATGAAATCTTATGCACTCTTTGCCGTTTATTGTACTTGATACCAAACTTTACCCCTTTATAACTGTCGCTTCATTTGCAAAATGAGGACAACACTTCCCTATCCAAAACCTTACCTGTTTCGCTCTCCATTAGAGTACATACTCCAATCAACGATGAATGTCCTCTCGTCTTCCAGGTCCCATCACCACTTACCGTTAAAATGTTATCAGGTAACGAAGAATTTCTTCGACAGCTGCCCTGTTCATGCTTTCTTCGGCGACTTCCTTCATAACAAGTGAAAGTTTATTATTAATAACATCATATGATTTTTGTTCAACAGGATTAGGAAGACTCATTACAGAACAAAAGGTTTTTAATGTCTCTAAACCTTGACCTATGCATCCCATTGCTAAAATAGATCTTCTGTTAATTTCTGGAGCATTATTTTTATTCCCAATGTTTTCACAGCTTGAAAAAGTACAAATACTCCCACATTTTTTACAATGTATTTCAAAATTCGAACATAAACCACGAGTGGATTTTTCATTAATTGTTAATGGTTTATGACATTTTAAACAGCATGATACTGACAAAATAGAGCTAAAGGTTTAAATAAAATAAAAAAAATACGATATTCTTTGAAGTTTTCACTTACCTTAACAAGATTTGACTTTAATTGAAGTCAGAATTCCTGAAAGTTTTTTTACTAGAAGCATTTTTCATTTCGGCACACTTACTTGTACTTTTCATTTCTACACACTTCTTCGTATGTTTAATATCTGTAACATGTGAGTCACTTACCTTTAAATATTTATTTCCACTATTATCTTTTTCCTGGGGCACATTGCCCAACGATTTTTTCAAAATAAAAACAACAAAAATCTTCGCTTTAGATAAGCGTTTTAAAAAACGTGTACTAAAGTAAACACAAGAGAATCAAAACACAGCAGAATGAATGTGTTGAGTTGCAGGCTTCCTTCTGATCAACTCAAGCGCTTAAAATATTTCATGAGGCTTATTAAAAACAAAAAATAAATGGTATGCATGAATTTAAAAATAAATGGGCGTGGCATGTGTCCATTTAAAGTTGTTATGACTAAATTGCTGTTTGCAATTTTTTGATAACTTTCGAAGTTTTTAGAGTATTGTCACGTGGTTAGTATCAAAATGTTCAGAAAAAAAATGAAGAACAAGATATATTTTTTTTCGAAAATTCGAAAAAAAAATTTTTTAACACCCCTTAGACCCCTTAAGCAAATTTGATTTAAAATAATGGATTTTGAGCTTCTATGCCTTATATATTCTAAGATTTTGTTCAGTACTTTATGCAAAGAGGAGGAAAGTGAGCTATTCATAAAACTTATTAAATGACACTTTTTTTTCAAAAGCTATCCTTTGTTGGCGAGTTTTATAATACTGCAGCATCTATGTTTTCAATATTAAGCGCTAATTAAAGATTAAACTTAATGGAGATAAGCTAATAAATTTTATTATATTTTAAATGAGAAATCCGCTGCGGAACCAATTATTTATTTTGATCTTTTCAGTTTTAGAACTGAACCGTATAACTTGAAATTTAAGATTTTATTAAGAAAACTCTATATTATTAATTTGAAATACATAACTATATTTTTTAAAGCTTAATTATGGAAATTGTGCTGTAAATTTGAATGAACAAACTAAATGATGATGTAACAATTTCAAATTAGAGAACATCTGTGATAAATAATACCACAATGGTGACCCAAAACTACTAGAAATAAAATATACCTTATGGTTTAAAAATATATCTTCTAAAATTAAATTGTCTTCTAATTTAACTTAAAACATTCAACTGTGTATTATTTCAGAAATTCATATAAATATATATTTTCTCCATCCTAAAAAGGCTCTTTTTTGTGTGTGAATATACTTATAATATTTTCAGAAAATAGTATCCGAAGCTACACTCATGTCCATAAATTAAGGAAAATTCAGAGTCACGAGGAAATCGAATTCTAAATTATCTATCTATATATATATATATAATTAAAAATAGTAAAGATATAGATTTTTTTAGAAATAAAAATATGTATTCAGTTCATAGTTATGACTTTGAAGATCTTTTTAATTCCATTAATATCAATGACATAATTAGGGTAATTTTATATAATCATAGAAATTATAACCTTAATATTAATTTACAAAAATTTAGAACTCTAATAAATTTAGTCTTAAATGAAAACTACATTAATTTTAATGGTTCTCTGTACAAAGAAACCAAAGGTTTGCCTCAAGGTACTGGGCAATAGTTTGGCTAATTTATATTTACTCTTTTACGAAAATAATTATATTATTAATAATGATTATTACATATTTAGATACATAGATGACCTAATTATTTTTGGTAAAAATAATAATTTTAACCCCAATATTAATTTTTATCCGAATTATTTAAAGCTTATTAAAATTAATAGTAATCCAGTTAAAACTAATTACTTGGATGTATCATTATGTATTAAGTACTATAAATTACATAGCAATATTTATGATAAAATAGATGATTTTAATTTTAACATTCTTAAAGTGCCTTACTGGAATTCCATCATTTATATCAATTTATAGAAATATTATTTTCAATTATATTTATCGTAATAACGTATGAGTTAGTAATAAATTTAATATATATTTAAATCTTAATAACTTTATTTAACATTGTATGGAACACGCATACCCTCCTAAATTTATAAAAAGTTACCTAACAGTTAAATAAAAAAAGTTATTATTTGTACAGTTTATAGATAGATAGCGCCTCTAGCTAAGTGAATTGATAATATTATATTTTCTTATAAATTAATTGTATATGTCTTGGTAATACTTTTATTTTCTATAAATTTTAAAATAAAATATAGAATTTTAAATGTGTATTTATAGTATTAATGCTATTTTATCAAAACATAATAATTTTATGTGATACTGTTATTGTATACAACCGGGGAATATGTGTTGCTCACGTGGTAAGTCTTTATCTAATAGTTTAACTTTGATTTTAAATATTTTAGTAATTATTACAGGCTATATTTCTATAGTTTTACATTAATAGATTATGGTTTTATTTATAATAATAGTTAAACTTTTCTAGAAATTTCTTGCTTTCCCTATAGCCCGGAGTATTAGCAAATTCAGGTGAAGGTTGGCTGGTCGAAAAACTTTGTTTAAACCTGCAATTCCTGGTTCCTAAGGCTAGGAGTTTGCTCTAGTATCTCTGTGGCTAAATCTATTCTATCATGACTATAGTTATCTTAGGTATATATAACTATTTTTTGTATATATATATATATATATATATATATATATATATATATATATATATAATTGCTTGGATTACAGCTATCCAAGTAAATTCATTTTTCAATATATTTCTATGTTATTTTATCTCCTTCTATTTTATTTCTTAATTTCAATATGATATCGTATGCTTAGTTTAATTACAATAAAATTATCTAGGGAGCACCACTCTTTTTATTTCTGTGTTAACGTTTCAATATTAGCACGTCATTTTGCGCGCGATGTTTGACTAAAGTGCATTGTCTTTATTTCTCATTTGGTTAGCATTTTTACAAGTAAAGTTGCTTCGTTTTTCCTTAAAAAAAATGATTTTTTACATTCATCTCTTTGTGGGACACCTTTCTTTTCCTACTTTAATTTTATTTTACTCTCTAGTGCAAAGTACATGTGTGATAGTTTTAGGCCTAACTTTTCAATAATGCTCTGTTTTTTCTATTACGTTGAAAATTTCTGCAGAACGGAGAAGGTGGATCCTTAAAGTATACTTAGCTCTCCATTCGCTGGTCCTAATTCAACTACAGATTTAGAAATCATAATAGGTCTCCCTTTTAGTCCATAGACTCTTTTGGTTTCTTCCATTTTAAAGCTTCTACCTTTGTTTTCGGTAATGCATATTTTTATTCAAATCTAGTACAACATTCATTTCCACTATTTATTTTTTAGTTATGTTTCTTAGAATCATCATCCCTAAAATAACTACATAGAACTTAAAGTATCATATGCAAATTGTAGCTAACCACCAGTTGACACTTATAGTACATCACAATGACTAGTGTGTAAGAGGGGAATATATAAGGAACACAGGTAAAAAAAATGAAATTCTTCGCAAGCGCCTTATTAGCCTTTCAGTGCAATAACCGCATAGTTATGACAAAAATGAAGGATTTGGGTGATTTCTTACGTGATAGATTTATCGGCTGTCTAGAATGTGGGTGTACCCAGATGGAAGTATCCGGGGTACTTGGAATCTCTCACAAAGTGTCATTTCCAGGCTTGGCATGGTAATGTGAGTAGACGTTACAGCACAGGTCACCCCCCCCCCCGAGTTACAATGCCAATTGAAGACCGGTATTTGGCAGTTACTGACAAACAAAACAGACGAAGCACAGCATCAATCCTGTCTCGTTAGCTCTCTTCAACCACTGGTACGACAATTTCAATGCAAACCGTGTACAGATGCTTAGGGCAGATTGGTCTACATACTCATAGATGTGTCCCACTTACTGCAACGCCTGCGTTTAGTCTGGAGTAGAGAGCATGCTGTGAACACCGCAGCAGTGGGTTTGTGTGATGTTTTCTGACGAATCCACGTTTAGCTTGCAGTCTGATTCTCGCGGAATTTCATATAGAAAGTGCCAGGTACTTGTTACCACCAAGGATCGACAGGGGTCACTGAACGGCATCGTTTTGGTGGTGCATGATTGTTTGCTGAAGGAGAGGATTATTCTGGGTTCCAGAACTGGCCTGCATGTTCACAGTAGATCCATGACAGGCTAGATCTATCAGGATGTCATTCTGGAACAACATGTAGTTTCTTTTGGGGTACCATTCACACAGAATATGTGTTTATGGATTTTAAAGCTCATCTTCATCGTAGAAACATCGTAAACGAGTGCCTTCAATCGGAGGATATCCCCCGTAGAGCATGTGCGGGGCATGCTTGACTGGCGAATTGCAGCTGTTCAACCACCTCTTACATGTCTACTAGAACCTCAGAGAGCTTTGCTTGATGAGTGGTGTAATATTCTCCAAGATCAGATCAATAATTTGATACTCACTTGGCGTTGTATGTACTGTATTGCATTGTCTGGGAGACATACAAATTAACAGTCATACCAAGCATTTAATATTGGTTTTGTAAATAGGTTTTTTTTAGTAATTTGCTCTAGGAAGAAAACTCACATTTTTGTGTTAAATATATGAAACATATAGCATCTTTTTTGCTCTTTAAATTTATTTTAATAAAAAGGCTTTGAAAATAAATGGAATTTCTTTAGCTTCTGATTCTTTCTTTGCCTGATTTTCCTTAATTTTTGGACATGAGTGGATATGATGCACGGTTTCTGAAGAAGAAATTCAATTATTATATCTATAAAAAGTTTTAGTAGAAACACAAAGTAAAAATGGAAGAATAAAATAAACTACATGCCTCAGCTTTAAAATTGTAAAGAAATTGAACTAGTTTTTTGCAAGAAAAAATAAAAATGAAGAAAATAAAGTGTAAGAACTATTAGATTATATTTGATATGATACTAAGGTATAAAAATATATAGTTTATCTGTTGGATGGAAAAAATTTAGAAAAATTCGTTCCTCTTAGTTGAAATATAAGAAAGATCGAATTAATGCATCAGAATAAATTTATTGATAAATGTCTTATGCTATCTCTTAAATTTAGTTTGAGCTTTTGACTTCATTTCTATCTTGCTTCGTAAATTCTACTTAGAGAAAAACTTTGAATGTTTATCTTTTTAAGTCCATGCTTGTGATGAGCTGGTACATTTGGATTCTTTGATGCTAAGTTGTACTGTTGTAATGCAGAAATTGACGATTTTTCAAATTTGTATATCACACCATTACTGAACTTAAACATAATAACCTGAACATCTGTTAATGTATACTGATTTGTTTTAAAAATCATTTGCTTATGCAAAATTAAATCTCTTTTTAGGTATTTATATTAATAAATACTTAGACTTGTTTAAATTTTCAATCATTAAAAATACATTAAACGCTACTAAATGAATTTTCATGCATTCTACATAATATTTCTTCTTCTTCTTCTATAAAACTCCCTTCAAAGTTCAATAGACGTTTAAAACCAAAGTGAAGAAAATATGCCAGTCACGCTTAAATTCTGATCTGCGTGTGTTGTCCATGTTTTTTTTAACAAATTTTTATGAATGAATAAAAACGCAAAGAATCCTTTTTCCTCCCATATTATTTGTTTCATTTGAAAGATTGTCGATGGGGAGTCTCTTTGTCTTCGTCTGTGGAATTGGCTTCAGTATACAAAACATTAGATATTGCTGTACAAAATTTTCCCGAAACAGAATTCCTTTATTTCCTACATTAATGGTAAAAATAACCGTAAATTCATAAGTAAAATACTAAAATGTGTGCTTTTATGAAAACAAATCAAACATATAAGCTTAGACAAATATTTAAACCCGCAAACTCCACGATAAGTGAAATGGCATTCATCAATTGTTGCTTGATTGTGAATAGTGTTTTTTCCAAAAAGAAAAAACAATCATCATTACGCATGTTAAGTAAACAAATGCAATTTTAAGGATGCTTTTTCTCTTAAAGCACAATATCAGTGCTTAATAATGTTACTTAAAGGTAAATGTATAACTGAGATATCTTAATCTTTGAAAATAGGGGTTTTATCAATATATTTCATGCGATTTGCTATCATAAATAACCTTAAATAAATAAGTAAAATTTTAGTTACATCACAAAAAGTACCGTCTTTCAATCCTACTTATACTTAAAAATCCACTTGAATTTTAATTTTACGAATTCTTTTTAAGAAATATTTTTAAATATTGCTTTTATTTTAACGTAAACTTTTGTATTTGTTTCTTTAAACGAGACTTTGAAAGTTAAAAAAGCCTCTTTTAAAACTTGCGTGCGAGACTAATTCATCTTAACATAAGTTAATTGAAAACTTTTACAAGAACAAAAAGTATTCGGTAGATAATTAATTAAATTACTTATCTTTGTTTTACAAAAAATAATAATAAAAATAAATTCCAATGCCTGCTCTGTAAATTTTGGTAAGAGTAAATTTGGTAAGAGGCAAGGTATTTTCTTTGAAATGAAATAATATAGAATTCTTGTTTAAAGTAATGCACTCATTAAAGTCGGTGCACTATTTCAAGCCATTATTTGCGTATTAGTTTTGTATAATGTGTTGAGATACAATTAAACTTGTCTCAGATATTTCTTAATCAATTATATAGCATGAAACTGCTAAATTACAAGTTAGAAATGACTTGAGATTATAAAAAACTTTAATTCATTCATGCATTTGTACATATATTAAGCATTTGAATTGATAAACGATACAAACTCTAAATGTACTTGAAATACTTTTAAAAGTATTTAATTAGTTTACAGTACCTTTAAAGAAACCCAGAACAGAGATTTGCATCTTTTTTCTTTTCTTTTTTTTTTGTCTTCTTATAATATCTAGGCCTTTTTGTTTAAGTTTTATTAATTATAAATATTTTATAAACATTGATTTTTTTTTTAAAAAAAAGAACTTTTGATGATTTTTAGAAACTTAGTTTGCTTTCAATAAACATCTTAACGAAGTAATGAATTTATACGTTTTTAAATTTGATGCGTGATACATAGTAAAACTTAAATGAAGTGGTCGCGCGAAAAAAAGAAAACTAAATACAAACACCTAAATTTCTAAGAAGTAATTTTTGAATTTATTATGGTTTCATCGTTAAATGTTTTTACTGATTAATAAACAGTTATATTCCATGTGTCAAACCTGTTAGCATGTGTTTTAAGAAAAACACTGATAAGTTGGTTTAACACAAGAGCATTTTCATACATTCTTAAATAAACATTTCTTATGCTGTATTCATGAATAACCTCATAAAAAACATTGTTTAAAGGTTTGACTGTTTCACTCTAAAATTTACAAGCCATGAGTTTTTAATAATTATCACATTAAAAGAATCGAAACCTCTGAACCCTTAGCTTGAATTTTGTCACTAAGTGGTAACTTGCACAGTCAAATTTTTGCGCGCACACACACACACACACACAATGGCAGAACCTTATTTCTACAGTTGTTTTGTAAGTCTGTTCATATTATACCAAGTTGTTTCCCCCCCCCCCTTCGAGTTCTGCTTATCCCTACTAGAGTTGTCAGGTCATGGATTTGAGACTTGATGCCAATGAAGACCTGAGGTGTAAAGGTATTTGTATCCTCTGTTTTCCTGTTTTGCTTTTTTTTCTTTTTGTCTTTAATTTTATACTAATTGTGTTTTTTTTTGGAGATTTTAATCGCTCATGTTATCTTTGCAAGCAGCTAAAGTTTTTTTTGTTATTTTTCTTCTTCTTTTTCTTACCCTATATGTTGCTTTTTTTGCCTTTGGTATTTTTAATTCCATTGTATTATTTTGAAATTGTGTAATTCCTATATCCAAAAATTGTTAATACTTCTCTGTTAATTTTTTGTTCTTATGAAAATACTTGCAAGTTATATAAATTTAATTTTGTGTACTTCTATAAAAGAAGGAAGCTGTAAGAAAAGGAAGCTGTACTGGTATTTAACCTTTTTGCTAAAAAGGTCAAATACTAGTAACTATTTCTCGGGTGATTGATTGTTTTAAACTTTTTTCTACTTGTTTAGTTTTTGGTTTCTTGAGCATTTTGCCAACTATCTTCACGTGGTTATAAAACATAATGTTAGTAAACATATTATTTATTCTTAAATCGATATTGAATTAGATTTTGAACTTTTACGTATGCTGTTAGTTAAAAATTTCTTTCCCACTTTATTTATAGCTCATGGAAATATTTCTCAACACAATACATATATATATATATGTGTGCGTAGGAAAGGAGTGCAAGTTTTCTTTTACTTCTTTTGATTTTTATTGTAAGAGATGGCACCACTAATCGAAACCACTTGAGTTTTAGCTGCGCGATACGATGAGGTCATGTATTTATGAGGTGGCAGAAAAGAAAAACTGGGAGTTGCACCAAAGCTTGAACGAAGGTAGGTCAGAGGAAATCGCTCTCTCCGTTGTTTTGAGAAAGATTACGTGTTTTCGGAATTAGTATGGTGCTATCTCGAATTATTTAAAATCCCTTGTAAATAGTAAATGGTTTAGTTGTGTTATTAATAAATTAGCTTATTTTAACTCTGCGTGCTTATTTTAACATTAAAATCGAACCTTCCCCTAGACGCCGTCCCACAAATTTGGGGTTCGACCGAGAATTTTTTAAACTATTCAAAGTTTTATCTAAGAGCATTTTTTAAAAGTTTTACCTCCTCATCGATTTTTGATTTCCTGAGCGGTACATAGACCTTGCCTTGCCACTGATAGAGGACGTATTGGATAGGCTGCAAGACGCCAAAGTGTATTCCACGTTAGACTCGAAAAATGGGTTTTTTCATGTCGACGTAAACGAGGATTGCAAGCATTTCACATCCTTTGTTGTACCAGACGGGCAGTTCGAATTTAATAAGGTACCTTTTGGTCTCAGTACAAGCCCAAGCGTATTCCAAAGATATGTGTATAGCATTTTTAGGGAACTCATTCGAAAAGGCATCCTAATAATTTATTTGGACGATTTGATCGTTCCAGATAAAAATGAGAAAGAAGGTTTGGAAAAACTAAAGAAGGTGTTTGAGGTCGCATCCAGAAATGGGTAGGAGATCAAGTGTGAAAAATGTCAGTTTTTAAAACGAAAGGTGGAATTTTTGGGTCACGTTGTCGAAACTGGAACGGTGCGCCCTTCATTTGCAAAAACGATAGCTGTCAAGAGGTTTCCTGTACCAACGACTGTCAAACAAGTCCAAAGCTTTTTAGGACTCACTGGCTATTTTCAAAAATTTATTCCGTCATACTCTAAAATAGCAAAACTTTTGAATGACCTAATTAGAAACGACAATCGATTTATCTTTGAACGACTTCAAATAGAAGCATTTGAAAAGCTCAAGCAATTATTGACTGAAAGTCCAGTATTAAGTATTTTCCAGCAGGGAAAAACAACCGAATTGCACACGGACGCAAGTCAACAAGGCTACGGAGCCGTCTTACTCCAAGAGGCAGAAGATGGAAAATTGCATCCTGTTCAATACATGTCTAAGAAAACTACTCCGGCAGAGGAGAAGTATAGCAGCTATGAACGTGAAGTTCTTGCTGTTGTCAACGCTTTAAAGAAATTTCGTACCTACCTTATGGGAAATCATTTCAAAGTCATAACGGATTGCTCAGGGTTTCAAAAGACTATGGACAAAAAGGATTTGGTTACTCGTATAGCGCGATGGGCATTATTGCTGGAAGAGTTTGATTATGAAATTGTGCATCGTTCCGGCCAGAGAATGCAACATGTGGATGCCCTTAGCAGATATCCACTCATAATAATTACTAACGATACTCTAACCGCAAGATTAAAAAGGGCACAACAAGAGCATGAATACACTCAGAGTCTAAGGCCACTGATTGAAACAAACAGCAATTCAGACTTTTTCGATAAAAACGAAATACTTTACAAATATGTTGAAGGTCGTGAATTGATAGTTGTACCAAGAGATATGCAAACTGAGATAATTAAGTTAACACATGAGAAGGGACATTTCTCCATTGCCAAGAATGAAGGAGTTGTGAAACAAGAATTTTTCATTCCCAATTTGAGCAAGCAGGTGCAAAATGTAATTGTTAACTGTGTGCCATGTATTTTGACCAACAAAAAGAGTGGAAAAAAGGATGGGGGGATTCCTCAACCCCATTCCTAAAAAGGATGTGCCATTAAGTACTTATCACGTCGATTTTATCGGACCTTTGCCTTCTACTAACAAGAAATATCAGCATATTCTCACAATAGTGGATGCTTTTACAAAATTTACCTGGCTTTATCCCGTTAGATATACTTCCGCAGAAGATGCTTTGGATAAATTAAAATTGCAACAAAAGACTTTTGGTAATCCCAAGAGAATAATAACAGACAGAGGTTCTGCTTTTACTTCTGGAGATTATTGTACTAATGAAAACATTCAACATTTGCAAATCGCCACCGGAGTACCCAGAGGGAATGGCCAAGTCGAGAGAATACACAGAACTATTATTCCCGTTTTGACCAAGCTGTCAATTGAGGAGTCTACCAAGTGGTTCAAGTTCGTAGACCAACTTCAAAGAATTTTAAATAGTATATTTAGTCGTAGTACTAAGTGGTCTCCATTTGAATTATTAATTGGCGTCACCATGAGAAACAAGGAAGACCTTCGCCTGAGGGAGTTACTGATGGACGAAATGATGGAGGAGTTTCAAGAACAGAGGAACCAATTACGACAAGACGGAAAGAAAAATATCCAGAAGATACAGGCAGAGAATAAAAGAACCTATGACAGGAAGCGCAGGAATGCCCCTAACTACCAGATGGGTGACTTGGTGGTCATTCAGAGAACACAATTTGGGACAGGTTTGAAATTAAGGCCTAAGTTTTTGGGACCATATAGAATAGTTAAAGTAAAACCTAGAGATAGATATGATTTAGAGAAAGTGGGTGATCATGAGGGACCTAAGATAACAAATTCATCTGCTGATTTAATGAAATTTTACTCACCATGATGATGTATTTTTATAAAAAGCGTTTTCTATTCTTTTTAAAAGAACATAATGTGTATTAATGTGTTTTGTTTTCTTTGCTATTAATATTTCATTTTTGAGAGTTGTATCCTTATTTTTAAATTTGAATGTCTATCTTTGAATTTTTATCTCCGATTAATATTAATTTTGCAGAGGCCGATATTTTATTGTATGGTATGTAAAATCACTGAGGTCAGTGATTCCCAGGATGGCCGAACTTGTAGGAAAGGAGTGCTAGTTTTCTTTTACTTCTTTTGATTTTTATTGTAAGAGATGGCACCACTAATCGAAACCACGTGAGTTTTAGCTGCGCGATACGATGAGGTCATGTATTTATGAGGTGGCAGAAAAGAAAACTGGGAGTTGCACCAAAGCTTGAACGAAGGCAGGTCAGAGGAAATCGCACTCTCCGTTGTTTTGAGAAAGAGTGCGTGTTTTCGGAATAAGTATGGTGCTATCTCGAATTATTTAAAACCCCTTGTAAATAGTAAATGTTTTAGTTGTGTTATTAATAAATTAGGTTATTTTAACTCTGCGTGCTTATTTTAACATTAAAATCGAACCTTTCCCTAGACGCCGTCCCATATATATATATATATATATATATATATATATATATGGGACGGCGTCAAGGGGAAGGTTCAAATTTAATGCTAAATGATCAAAGAGAGTTGAAATGGCCTAATTTATTAAAACACAACCAAAACATTTAATATATATATACTTTGAATGATATATATATATATATATATATATATATATATATATCATTCAAAAATATTTAATAACCTTTTTCTTACATTAATTTTTTTTTAAAAGTACTTACCAACACAAATCTACCAAGAATTTAGAAGGCTTTAATCTATCAAATATAACTTCATTCTGAAAAAAAAATAAACAAAAATAATAGTTTTGATAGGATTTATTACAAGTGTGAGCTGCAGTTTTTACGTAGATTATAAAAATAGTTATTTTTACATGAAATAATCCTTTCTAGAAAAGTACATGGCCATGAAAATAAAATTAACATATTAAAATTAAAAATATGCTTGAGAATATCAACGAGATAATTATTATAAATTTTAAAAAAATTAATAATGTTTACAAGTTATTAGTATGAAGATTTTTTACTTTTAGCTAAGTAAAGAATAGTAATAATGATAAATTTATAAAAAAAAAAGTTATTTTCCTTAAAAACAAGCTTTCTCGAATTGATTAACACACACACACACACGCGCGCGCGCCATACTGGCAAATAGCAAACCAACTATTTTATTGAAAGAATTCATTAATTTTTGTTATGTCTCCTTAAAACAATTGCCAATTACCACGCATCTCAAATCAACTGGAGTTTTGCTAAAAGAATTACCATTTCAGCCTTGGCGTCTATTTATATTTTTTCCTCGGCTGGCACTAGAAGTATTTCTATTGAAACAAACTTTTAGGACCATTCAGCCTTGTCCAAAATTAAGTGACAACCGCTTTGTCGCCATTTTTTTCTGGAATTTTCCACTTAAGTTTGACAAGCTGGTGAAGTTTTTTCTATTTTTGTAGAGCGATAATAGTAGCTATATTTTACCTTAGCTGATCCTTTTTTTGCCATTTTTGTATTTTTAATAAAAAAAAATATTTTTAGAAACTTTTTAAAACAGATTTATTTTATGCACAGAAAACCACAATTGATTCCAATGAGTGTAAAATCGTTACATATAAGAATATCCCCCCCCCTTCTGTAATTCTTTTTCATCTTTTTAATATCAAAGATATTTTAATTCAGCATATATAAATATTCTTGTCTATTGAAAAAGATATCGAGTGAAAGACAGTGGGAAAATAAAATAATGCAAAAATGTGTAGTAACTGTTAGAAGAAATAAAATTTGAAAGAAAAGGCATCTGTTTCCAATAGGAATACTTATAATACATTTTTAAGAGTAAATTTGAATGAAAAAAAATTCCTGAGTATAGTTTTCTAAGAAATTCCGTCGTTAAAATAATGACTTCTTTGTGAAACATGTAGTTCATTCAAATCATGTATAATATTAACAAAAACAATATATAGATCATTCGTTGGTTTTTTATGAAAATCTGCTCACGGTTTGAGAAGGTTTGAGCTTAGTTTCAAATTTTTTTAAAAAGTGTTTAATAATGCTGTTAATTTGAATTTGATCCATATTTATAAATAAAATGTCAAGCGCAAAACTAAACAACCACTTAAGATATCATTTAAACCCTATATTCACATATAATTACCGTAATTTTTCATAAATTTCCAAAATTGCACAGAAGTAAAAAATATACGAATGATCCAAGAGCAGCAGTGTGGATCTTACTGTACGTTCAAATTCCTTCATGTACATTTTTGTTTATATGTGTACCTTCTTATACCTTGAAACATCTTACCCTTTTAAAAAAATGTCAAATATTGCCGGTATGAGTTTTGTCGACCCAGTTCGTACAGACTTTCTTTAGCCCTTAAAAATATTTTTAGAGTCCATTTTATGTATTTTAATACTTATTATCGGAAACCGTTTATTTTAGTTTATGCGTATTCCTGTGTTATCATCCTCATTTTAATTCCCTTTCGACCAATCTCTTGATTCTTTTGAGATCTTAAAGATTTTAAAGCAAATGAATTAATTTAAATGTTTTAGTTATAGTATTTAATTTCAAGTAATAATTACATAATTATTCACAACGTTTTCTTTGATAAAGGAAATTTAAATACATATTTACGTTTTCATCGCAGAGAATTATCTCGCATAAGGCACATTTGGCCAGAGATTTTCTAGCTTTTTAAAAGTCACATTCTTGACACATCTTCATTATTTAGATGTCCTGACGTCTGAACTTTCATCTTTTGTAAACAGTACCTTCATGTCTATTCTTAATAACATGTTTCTTTCTTTAAAAAAATGTTTCTATTAATCTTTTTGTGTAGGAATCTTTTCAAATTCCTTTACAATAAATGGCTTTTTAAAAATCTTACTTCCTGTACTTTGTTCAATTGGCTAAAACGCATAAAAACAGCAAAAACGTTAGTCGGAATTTGACCATATTATAATATAGACACTTCAACCATCTTCTGAAACCTCTTTGTCGTGCAAAAGTGACACATCTAGTTTATTTATCGCATCTACTCCACATTAAGTTTAAGCACAGAACAAAATTTATTTTATTTTTATTACAAATTTTCCAAAAGAAACAAATAAAATCCCTTTTTTTTATATAAAAATGACACAAGAGTCTTTTTTTTTGTAACACAAATAACGATGGCAATGATTTTCAGTCATGTGAGAATTGAAGTTTTGGGGGAAAAGGCTTGTTTTCTTACGAGTTCCAAAACGAAAGTCAGTATTCTCTTCGGTGCTTCATTAATAAGCTTATAAATTAAGAAGAAAATATCGATTGTAGTTATTACGAGCAGTGCCTCAATTGATTTTACTCGGAGCAAAACAACATTTCTTCCTTGATTTCTGTCAGGTTCATCCCAGAAGGCTTTTCCGTATATTATTCAGAGGAGTAAATGTAAGATGAGTAGATATCATGTATCAACTTTAATTTAATTCCGTATTTCCCCCTTAAATTTAATGAGAAATATCCTCTAAATGGGCACTTAACAGAAAGATATAGGCTGTTTGTCTGTTGTTAAATTTCAGAAGGGAGTATATATATTTTAAATTTGATGACAAACAATTCAAATAACGCACAGTTTCTCATTCTGATTCCGAAATATCTGTCTGATCATCAGAATATTCTCCATTGAATAAGTGATATAGTTTATTGGTTTGCTTTCTTTTATTGAGGATTATTTTATCACATGAATTACACACACACACACACACACACACAATGAGTTATATTAAAAATTTTACGATATCTTCTTTAATAAGTACTGATTTAGAATTCAAATTTTATAGAACACTAGAAAACGGAAAAACGTGTCTAACATATAGCACACTGCATATGATTATCGTTTTTCGCACCACGTATTCAAGGTAACGTTATTTTGTGAAATTGATTAGTCACACATTCCCCGCGTTATCCCTAACATGCAGCCTACCATTTGCAAAAGAGGAAAACACACACTCCATAATGGTGATGCAATTATGTCTGCATTTTCGTAAGGTAATATCATCTATTGACCATTCATTTAAAGGAAGAACGAGGTTGATTTCAAAAGTTCGCGGACTAATTCTATAACTTTAAAAACATTACCAATTAAATTGTTGAAATACATCCTTTTTTGAAACAAGACCCTTGAGCAACAACATGATTCTACCATTGCTTGTAAAGGTCATTGAAACGTTTTTGGAATACTTTTTTAGCCATGTCCTTTAATTCAGCCTGCTATATATTTTTAATTTCATCTACAGATTGGAATCGACGAGCCTAAAAACTATGGGCCAGTTTTAGGAATGTTCTGAAGTCGCAGGAGGTGATATCAGAGGAATAAAGAGGAAGTAGCAAAATAAATGCTTTCGTTTTCATCCCATCGTTGTTTGAAGCCTGTTCTTACGTAACGACTCGAAAACCTTTTCAATGCTTTTCAGCGGTGCTGTCTACGGATGTCCAGAACGTTCGTCGTCTTGGAAACTTTCCCTGCCTTCGCTGAAACGTCGATGACACACAAAAACGACTTTCCGGTTAATGTATCATTGTTGTACATATGCTTCAACATTTCGTAAGTGCCCGCTGCACTCTACAAAATTTGATAACATTCTCTGCTCTACAAACGTCAATTCTTTCAAACACTGGTTACAAAATGCATCCACTTACAAATAACGACACCACGGCAAGCCACCGGCCACTTGATTGAGAACAAACCACTTTTAGAAACAGGGAGAGCGCAGTAACTTTGTCGTAGTCTCTCTACTACAAAAATGTTTCACTTTATAGCCACAGTACAGAAATTTCTGAATTCTACTTCGTATATTAAAAATACTCTATTGGTGTTTTACATGCATTTTTTTACAAGTTCATAACATGGGTCAATTCGACTCAGGCAGGTAAAATGTTACCTTTTTTCTCATTCAGTGATTTAAAAATAAAGGTATCTCTGAAAATCTAACTTATTACACTCATGTCCATAAATTAAGAATAATGAAGTTCAGGCAAAGAAAGAGACAGAAGCAAAACAAATTTGACTTATTTGTAAAGTCTATTTATTAAACAAAAGGTAAAGAGCAAAAAAGATGCTATATGTTTGACATAATTAATAAAAATTGCGATTTTTACTCCCTGGAGCAAATTTTAAAAAAGAACCTATTTACAAAAACAGTATAACGTGGTTAGTATGGCGGTTAATACGAAGTATGTCTCCCGGACGATGCAATACAGGCCTTAAAACGCCTACGCATGCTGAGTATCAAAATATCAATCTGATCTTGGGGAATATTACACCACTCATCAAGCAATGCCCTCCGAAGTACCGGTAGACAGGTGGAAGGGGGTTGACGGGCTGCAATTCGTCGGCCTAGCATATCCCACATGTGCTCTATTGGATTCAAGTCCGGTGATTATGCTGGCCAATCCATACGGGTGATATCCTCCGATTGAAGGCATTCGTCTACAAAGTTTGCGCGGTGAGGACGGGCATTGTCATCCATAAACAGAAATTCAGCCCCATGGCTCCTCGAAACAAGCGTACATGTTGTTCCAGAATGACATCCCGATAGATGTGGCCTGTCATTGCTTCACTCTGAACATGCAGGTCAGTTCTGGAACCAAGAATAATTCCTCCCCAAACGAGCCATCCTGCTCCACCTTAACGGCGTCGTTCAATGTTGTTCTCTTGGGGGTATCGGGTACCTGGCGCTCTCCATATGAAAGTCCGGCGAGAATCAGACTGCAAACTAAACCTGCACTCGTTGGAAAACATCACACAAGACCACTGTTGCGGTGTCCACAATGCATGCTCTCTACTCCAGGTTAATCGCAGACGACAGTGAGTTGCGGTAAGGAGAACACATCTGACAGGCCTACGAGCATATAGACCAATGTGCCCTAAGCGTCTGTATATGTTCTGCCATGAAACTCTCGTACTGGTAGCTGAAGAGTGCTGACGAGATAGGTCTGATGCTGTGCTCCGTCTGTTTCTTTTGGCAGTATTGCCAGATACCGGTCCTCTTTCGGCGTTGTAACTCGGTGGCGACCTGTGCTGTAACATCTACTCACATTACCATCATCTTGGAATCATTGCCAAAGCCTGGAGATGATACTCTGGGCGATTCCAAGTTCCTCGAATACTTCCTGCTGGGTTCGTCCACATTCCATTCGTCCAATAATTCTACCGCGTAAAAAATCATCCAAATGCTTCTTTTGTGCCATAACTATGCGGTTATTGCACTGAAAGGCTTATAAAGTGCTTGTGAACAATTTTACTTCTTTACCACCATTCCTTATATACCCCTCTCTTACACTCTCGTCATTGTGACGTACTATCCGCGCCATCTGGTGGTTTCCTGTAATTTGCATATTCTTCTTCAAAATGTGTGTGATAATTCTAAAGGTGAAGCTTTTATTTTAGAGTTCAATTTGTGTGCGATTCTGAATTATCCTTAATTTAGGACATGAGAGTAAATAAATGCATATTTTCAAAATAATTCATCGTTTCAACAGACATACTAGATTGCGAGAAAAATATCGAAGCATTATTTTTAGAAATGTTTGAATCGACCCATTTAGGAGAGAAATTTTAAATTAGCAGGAAATGAATATTTAAATGATAACTACTAGCAAATGTAGCTGTAAGTTATGATGCAGTAAAAAAAAATTTTTTTTTCAATAAAACTTAACGTCCTATGACACTTATCCTTTGCTTTTACTCATCATTTAATTTTTGAGCAGACTACCATCATCTATATTTTTTCAAATTTCGTTTACTGCACGAAATCCAATATTTTATTTCAATTGAATATACATCCATTGTAATCGGCGGCTTAAGCCATTGACGCGTGTACATCAGGATTTCGAAAAAATGAAGTCCTTGAAATGAGTTTCAAGCCTCATCAAACCATGAACAATGAGTTAGAAGGTCAAGCCTACGAACTAATCAGTGGCTGTTATCTTAAAACACAGTAATGAATTTATTGACATTTTTTTAGCCTTAAAACTATCTATAAAAAATCAAATAAAAATTAAAAATGACATTTTTAATTTATTTTGTTTAATTTCATCTAGTTATTTGATAATAAATGATGCCTTCTGTATTTTATTTTCATTACGGGACAAATTAACTTCCTCAAACGCCTCTATTAACATGGAACAAAGATCATTACAAAAATTCGCTTGTGTGTAAACAACGTCGCATTCTAATGCCAAGTGAACACTATGAGTGACAGATCTCGTTGTTTTGAGCATCGGTCAAATGGCTAGAACAAGACATGAGCTGACTTCTGCTTTCCAAACTTTCACACCTCTCAGGACCTAGACAAATTGCTGATTCAACGTGGATCATTCTCTGTACACGGAGGATCTTCAGTGGTATCAGGGTTTCATCCTATGATTGGACTGCGATGACCGTGAGTTCATGAACGAGACTTCTCGGCTACCTCAACCACAAACTTTTGATGTCTTGATATCTCTCAACAATGATTAGTCATTCACACATTCACCTCTAGGATTATAAAATAGGCCATGATAGCATAATTATTAACTTTGTAAAATTTACAACTTGGTTAGTTTATGTTGAGCTCTTCATCAGTCATGATTTTTTTAATACCGATTTGCAAGATAAAATTATCTGCTATGCGTGAAATAAATCGTGTCAATTCTTCATTTGCCGTTGCATTGTAGTAAAAAAACTGATAAATTTCAAAACCATAGTTAAAGAAAATGAAAACAATTGAAATCGATTCCTTCCATAAGAAACTTCCCTCTATATTAACAAAAAAGTATTTTAAATCCTAAATAGCCACAATTTTGTTCTACTCACATATTTAAAAAAAATTATTTTTCATATACTTATTTTATATACTTATTTTTAATCGGATCTTGGAAACACCAAGAAATAATTACTCCCGACTTAATATATTTTCTCTGCAAAAGTTACATTATTAGCACTCAAGGAAGACATTCGGAATTTGAATGGGGATTAATTTAAAAAAATAGATAGATAAAAGATCCCTATCGTATAGTCTAAAGGGTTCCATCTAAATAAAAGCGCATGCTATTCCTTAGTCTAAACTTAGAAAATTAAAGAAAAGCCTTGTGGGGGAATATCAAAAATAAATGGTCATCACAGGGCACAAGTGAAAAATTTTCGTTGTATGCAGGGAAAGAAATGAAAGTTTTCAGAGTGCATCGATGAAAATATAATTGCATTGCAAATAGATAATTAAATACTGGTCTCCCTGAAAGATTGTATTTTTTACTTTTTTATTAAATGGTAAGATTGGATCTTTTAGGGAGAGATGAGAGATGAAATACTAAATATTTAATCGACTGAAAAATAAAATTGGATGTGATTTTTTTATTAAAAACGTGACACGCTCTCATTTCTATAAAGGTTTCAGTACAAATACTTATTAGGAAAAAAAATGCTAATAATTCATAAACTAAAGAATGAAATTTATTTTCTGTACATGTTAAAAAAAAGCTTTCCTTTCTTAATTTAATCTATCTAACGTGTGTTAATGTGATTATAATTATTTGAAAAGCATTTCTGGATTCATTTTAATAAATACTTTTGACAGTATTACAAGTTAATGCAAACTTCTTCAAAAAAAAAAAACTCTTATTTAATCAGAATATGCTTAAGAAAATGTTTTTCAAATTACATCTAGCAAAAGCGATAGTGACATTTGCATTATATATATGTGATTTAATTAATTTTTAGATTACCAGAATAAATAAGCCTTAAAACTATTCTTAAGCTTGTAAAAATTACGTAATTATCTTTTTTAAAAAAATTTTCAAATAAAATTTTTAAAAAAAGATGTCCAAGTGTGTTTTTTTATAAGTTAAAAACAGAGGCATCATTGCTCCAAATTAGTAATGGAAAATTCTTCTCCTTTGTTTTCAACGCGAGGGATATCGAAGTACTGAAACGCTTTAATTGCTGAATTAAAAACTAAGAGCTTTTCAAAGGTCCTAATAAAAAATGATCAGGAATGTTTTCAATATGTTAAAAACAGGACTTTACACTAATTGCATCATTATTTCTTGACTTACAAAAAGTCTATTTTAAATCTATTTTCTTTGATAATCATTGCTTTCTTTCCCCAGAAATAGACCAAGTATTCAAAAATGTTGATTCACTTTTCATTAAAAAAATAAAATAGCACACAATTTCTAGAAATTTGAAGGGACTTTTTAGAACGCTTCGCAGATGAAAACACAGAAATGTGTTACAAGAAACCGAAATTCAGGAAGTGAATGAAATTTTCAAAGGCATTTGTTTCGTTCTTATAAATAACATATTGTACTCTTAAAAGATATACGAATTAAATGCATATTTTCTCCATTAGAAATGTTAGAAAACTCTTTTATAATTGTGTAAAGTTATTTGGTACACATCTTTAAAATTAAATATTCTAAATGTTTGTTTGACATTTATAATTTTTTTGTTAAACTTTTAAATGCCACCTGAAAATCCTAAGTAACTGAAATATTTATCAAAACTTAAAATATCAATTAATACTGTCATATAAATCGTTAATCAAGCTGTATTTTAAAATATAAAAACTCCCAAACGGGAAAAATCGAATAATATAAAAATTGAATGAAAAGCAGCTTTAAATTAATTTTAACAGAAAAAAAATGTTATTTGATCAAATTTATTTTACTTTGAAATTATCAAAACAACTTTTATTTTTCCTTTCTAATTAAAACTATATATATAATAAAAATTGATTATTTTACTTATAGGTTTTCATTGACATCTTAATATGCAATGAATTTAAGTAGAGTAAAATAAACTAATACTATTTTTTAAACTTTTGGAGACATTTTATTGAATCTAGTTCTAATTAGTTAAAGTAGCTAATTAATTAAAATTTCATATTTTGTTTTTATAAATTTCTTTTTTTCCATTTCCTTACACAAACATATTTTTTTTTCGAAGTAGATCCAGCTTTAAAAAACTTTATACTTATATACGAACTTTAAATTTCCATTGAATGACTTTGATGTGCACTACATGTACTCGAAATGTTATAGATATTCCGCCGCACAGCGCATGATCGTCCACCCCGGGGGTAGGGGGGGGTGCCACTGTCAGAGGACTGAGTTAATGTATCCGATTACGTTCGAAACCATGATTTTGCAAAAGCGTACAAACGAATATTTCTTTCAATATTTAGTGCCACTTAGATTAAAAAATACGTATTGAATTGTTTTCAGAATGTTATTATAATAAAAAATTATTTAAATGCAATATTTTTGCAAAAAAGGAATTCAGAATTACCTATTTTCAAAATATTCTTCTTTTATGAAAAATGCTTCTATAATAATAATATTTTGCTAAGATTATTCCAAAGAGCCTGAACTAGGATTTTTGAAAGATTCACATTACTTTCAGAAATAACCAATTAAAATAATTACCTGTGTTTTTTTGTTAAAATTTCTCCACTTCGATATACTAAAATATGTATAAATCCACTTCTAAGTTATATTGTTCAAAAATCGTAGTTCAGGCTCTGTACAGAGGTTTTCGATAAAGATATATGGGCAAATATATCCTTATCGAATCTATAATTATCATTATAGATGCATTTTCCGTAAAAGGAGATTGTTTTGAAAACAGGTAATTTTATGTTCCTTTTTTGAAAAAAATGTTGCATTTAAATAATTTTTTTACTGTACAAATAGTTTTAAAACAATTTTATACGTGTATTCTAATCTATATGTGGCACTAAATATTTAATATATATATATATGTGTGTCTTTTATATATTTTATATTTAACTCTATTATTTTAATATTTCATATTTCCTTTTAAATTCTGTTGTCTGGTTATCTTGCAATTTCAATTCTTTTCAGTTTTAATTATATTTATTCATCTCTCCCATGTACGGAAATTTTGATTATATATATATATATATATATATATTCGTTTGGATGCTTTTGCCAAATCGTGGTTCCGAATGTAGTCGGACATCTTAAGATTAAGCATTTAATGATAAAAAGGTGTTTCTTGATTGCTGCATTGTTTATTAATGGCTGCTGGCATGTTCGTCACG
Source organism: Trichonephila clavata (assembly GCA_019973975.1). Taxonomy (NCBI): domain Eukaryota; kingdom Metazoa; phylum Arthropoda; class Arachnida; order Araneae; family Nephilidae; genus Trichonephila; species Trichonephila clavata. The sequence goes on from BMAO01033431.1 coordinate 24,411, forward strand.
GAGTTTCTGTTCCTAAAAGGAGGTTCCTACTGAGTTTAATAGACAAGTGAAATATAGCCTTACCGCAAAATTTCTTTTATAACTCGCAACTCTACTAAAAACAAAATCGCAGTCCACAGCTGAGTACTCATATACAAGTTGGACACTATTGTGCAATAGTAGACGAGAAATGTAAAGTATAAGAAGCGAAAGCAGATACAGTTCCATAATGTATGAACAACTCTTCGATTTTATCTAATGCATTATTTCTGAATAAAATTTGCTGTGTTTCATGGAACAGTCTTGCTGTACCACAAATCTATATTCAAATAACCTGAAATACAAGGAACACCAATGCACTTCTAAGGTCAACTTAATTTTAGTAAGATAAATATGGCACTAAAATAATGTAAAAAATTCATTGGTCATTCTTTGAAAAGAAGTTCAGGTCATGAAGGATGATTTAGATTCAAATCATTTTTCAAGCATCAAGCAAACAAAACTAAACATTGATTCTCATTTTTAACATCAAATTTACTGTGTTCATAGGATTCTTCTCAACAGAATAACTAAGAAATGAAATCATGACTTTTTATTAAAAGCGAACAGTTATTTTGCCAAAATTTTACTGAAAATATTACATCATTCTTGAAGTGAAACATATGTTAAATAAAATACTTTACATACTAAAGTGCCTTCGAATTAGAAATAGGCAGTTCTATGCAAATTGTGTGTGATGCAGTGCCTCATTTAAGTTCACATGAAGGCTCTGTGATTACTGCATATGTAGATAGTAATATAATTGAAAACTAGCCACTTTACTGTTCAATTTGCGTAAAACTTCTAATTTTGACCATAAACATATAGTAATCACTTGAAACCGAAGCCATTCCATTTCCGAAATCCTCAGTGATCTAAAATTTTCATGGAATACTATATTAAAAGTATGTCGAGAATACAAGAATGGTGGAAAAAATTGGGTAAAGTGTAAAGGACAATTAATCTTGAAATCGCGTGGTGCGATACTGGTCAGATATATTGCATGTTGCCAGAAATAAATAGTTTAGTTAAATAAGCAATAAGTGGCAAAAAAGTCGCTTAAATTATCACCCAACTGGATAAGGGTAACAGTCGTAGAGTAAACAAATGGACCATATGGACTTCTTTAGCAGTAAACGTAAAAAGTGCAACTGCTCAATATATGTCCTCGAGCTTCAAGTGTTTATATAAATGAATGTTTGTAAAAGTGATACTCAGAGTGATTATAGAGTATTGGAAACGATTAGTGTTAAAAAATCGTTCTTGATTTTTTAGAAATATTTGAACTAAATCTGTTCGGTTAATTAAGATAATAAATATTATCCTACCTTTTCTGAAGGTTTCTAGGCAGAGAGCTTTCAAGTGTGTTCGAGGTTGTTGTTGATAGCTGTCGTCGAATTGTAAAAATTTGAGGAGGATTCTTTGAATTGCTGAATTCAGTTTTTAATTACAATAAATTTTAAGGATTTTATATACATTGTTACACACTACTACATACGAACACAAGACATAACAAAAATTCTGCTGGCGGGAAACAGCTCGCTACCCTTTGGGCGTTTCCCCAAATCCAACTGCCATGGTTAAAAGCATTCTTGCTTATATCAGGCGCAACTAGCGTCCTCTGGTGGGAGAAAGCGCGTTTTACATATGTTTTATATTAGAGTTTTTAACAATTAGCATGAAGTGACGTCTTGATTCCAACAACAAAACGCTGAACGATGGAAGGCTGAGGATATGACGTCAGGCTTATGGAGCAATGACTCCTGTATAACAGTTTCGATCTGTACAAATTAAGGTGGCTGAATAATTGGATGAGGTGATTTTAAGATCTTTGATAGTTGTACCAATCTTCCTCTGTACAATTAGGGATGTTGGGTTGTCGGACAATTGCATCCTGCCATTTATGCTGTGTTTTCATCCACATGAAAAAATAAGTACTTTAGCAAGACATTTGCACCACTCACAAGCTCGGATTGACTGCTATCTTGTTAGATGACTATTCTTCTTTCTTTCCTGTCATGAGATGGATATTAAGAAACCCCGAAAAAAATCTGATTGAACAATTTTGGGACGTCATTGGAGAGTTGTGTTGAAGTACATCCCTCAACAGGAGCGACCCTTTCTGAATTATGGTAGTTGATATTTCGCAAAAAATTATTTGAAAAGCTTCTTCAAATTTGCTGATTTTGAGTCTTATCATATGTCAGTCGTTGTTAAGGCAGAGAAGATTCAGCTAATTTTTAGCGTGCTAGTTCTAATTCAGTGGCATTTCATTGTATATTAAATACGTATTTCCTTAATCTTTTACCTATTTATAGAATATTATTCAGCAGTTTTAAGACTTGCTCATTGTGAAGACTGAGAAATTCTAACTTTATTCTATTTCAGAGGTGGCCAACCTTTTGGGGAAGCATGCCACAATCTGATAAAAAAAAATTACGCGTGCCACTTCCAACTTTTCCACCAAATTTAAAAAAAAATGTTACTTATAGGCTTATTATGGGTTATTTACACCAAAACATACTTTTAAATGCAAGTTCTGTACAGTGAAAATATTTAAAAAAATGGTATAACAAATAAAAAAAAGTAGAAACTTATATTTTATTGTTGATAAATTTTTACAGGATCAGTCATTTAGCTAAGGTACAAAATAAATATAAGCAACTTGAAACATTTAATTTTAAATGATTACTAAGCAGTCTCTTAATGTGGCTTTTGAATCTGTAGTCTTTTTACTAAATCATCTATATTTGGATTAGTTCGTGAAGATGCTAATAAAATTAGGTGTTTTAGGTGCATATCAGTTAATTTTTAGCGATATTTTGATTTAATTACGAATCATAACAGAAAACATTTCTTAACAAACATATGTTGATCCAAACCTACAACAATATCTGACCGCTAAATCATGTAAATTTGGAAAATTACTTGGTGGCACAAATTTCCAAAATTCGATGTAATTCGGATCATTTGCGGTTAAAATAATTTCCTTATATTTGTTTTTCAGAGTAATATGGTGCTGTAGGTCAATAATTTCAATTTGTACCTGAGGTAGTAAGAATTAATATCTTGAACAGAAATCGAAAAAGGATTAGTGAAAAGTTCAGTAATTTTTTATCATCTTTGAAATCCTCAAACCTTGCACTGAAAGAATCCTACAAAATGGATATTAAATTTTTAAATCTATCATAGTTTGGAACATTACTAACTTTGGCAGATAATTCCTGCATGAATGGGAAATGAGTTAATTTTTTCTCCAAAATCCAGACGAAAAAGCAAAAGTTTGTTCACAAAAGAAGATATATGTCCAACTAGGGTAGGAAAAATACAATTTTTTCCCTGTAATCTTAAATTTAAATTGTTTAAATGTTCCATTATATCAGTAAGAAAAGCTAAACCCCACAGCCGATTTTCACTCCTGAGGAGCGAGCATTCACTGGGCATTTCATCGTTTTCTTCCAGATATTCTAAAACAAATTCCCCCTCAAACTCCAAAATCTCGCAAGTAAACTTCCTTTGGAAAGCCAGCGCACACTACAATGAAGGAGTAACTCGCCATTTTCTTCCGTTTCTTCGGGGAAAAGCGTACGAAATCTTCATCGATTCAGAGCACGAGCTCGTATTTTGTTGATACAGTGCACCACGGGGTCAACAACGAAAGACAAGTTTAAGTCCTTGGCACAAAGAGCTTCTTGATGAATAATACAATAATACTTGAAAACTTTTCTTCCCAAATAATTTTCAAGCAATGCAACAAAACCTTTTATTCTGTCAACCATACAAGGCGCTCCATCTGTGCAAACACTGTCTAATTTTGTCCATTCTACTTTGTTAATTTCAATTACATTTTTAAGTTCCTTAAAAATGTCAAAGTCCAGAGACAATTTGCGTTTCAACATCCTGGCACATGTCATCTACACGACAAGTGACGGTATTTTGGACAAAGCTATTTTATCAACCATATTTTTGACATTATGATCAACGACATTTTGGGCGAAAATTATAAAAGGCTGCTTTTTATTATTTCCTCTCCGTCAGAATATGGTTTTTTCTTGCGCGCTAACAACAAAGAAAGTTCATAAGAAGCCTTCACCATGGTTTCCATTTCATCATTTCTCTTCTGGAAAAAATATTGTTGGCCGGCTAAAGATTTCTTTTTTTTATTGATGAATTCCGTTCGCAAATTTGATCCAACAGGATATTTGCTGTTGAAATCACTATGCAGTTATTTGAAATGTCGGTCCAAGTTAAATTTTTTTGGAACTGCAATACAAATTCCACATATCAAACAAATAGGCTTGGAAGCATTTTGATGTGTAAACAAGTATTGTTCTTCCCAGACAATTTTAAAATCACGTGCTGCAATATCCTCTTCATAACTTCTTTTCGACGTCGAAGGTTTACTCATAAACATAATGAAAATTTAAAAAAAAAATTAAACAACTACGCTCAACACTAAAATCTAAAAACAATTTTAGAAAAGGAGAAAAGCTAAACGTCTTGCTAAACAGAGTTTAAAATCAACTGAGTCTGACAGCTAGAAACAATTTGCCAATGTTACGCTACAAATTTTCTAGGCTCCCAATCCAGCATTCTGATTAGTCATGGGTGTAAGTTCACACTCCCTCTACTTTACAAAGCGGCTACTTTGTGCAGATAGAATTACTTCTACCGTATCAATAACTGCGCTCCTTATATATTGCAGAATTACTTCTTGACATTACAAAAATCGTAAATAGCCAACATCTCCGGAAAAACCTTTTATCTGACATCACGCTGACAACCAATAGCTATAAACTTCAGCCCTGCACGGGGAAGCTGAAATTTGAATGGAAATCTGAGATGTTAAAAATTAACCGCCCCGGAGAGAGGGTGACTTTTTGGGCAGTTTCGACCGTCCGAGAGAGAGAGAGAATTTATTTGTGTTTAGTCTCACGTTACTCAACACTTTTCTCGGAATCTTACTCATACAAATCAGTATAATTGTTAGTTTTGGAGCATGATCTCATTTTTGGCGTTTTTCTGGAGAAAAGAAAAATCTTGCCTCGCGCCCTTAAAATCTCACGCTGAAAATTTCTGTTTCTTACATATTCTCTTCATAACAATTTTTTTATTGTAATTCAATTAATTCAGTAATATTTTCATAATATTTTTGTAATTTTTCAAAAAGCCTTCGCGTGCCACAGTTACGACCCCCGCGTGCCACAATGTGGCACGCGTGCAGCGGGTTGGCCACCCTGTTCTATTCTATCTTTAACAATGAAATAACTCTATCAAGTGAAAATATAAGATTCACGTTTACAAATTGAATATTAATGTATGAAACAAATATCAACAATTATGTAAAAGAAACAAACCATCATTTAACATATAATTTGCCTATTTAATCTTAGAATTTATTTTTTCCTATGTTCTGAAAAATAATACTGCCGTAAAATAAGGTTTAGTTACGTTATCTGTGCGTCTATTTTACATCTGAGTTATTTTTGAATTTACGAGATCAATAAAACTTAATTTAAGGTAAATCTTTAATATTGAATGCCTTATTTTTTTTAAGATTATAATGCTTCAAAATATCCTTAAAAATTATTATAAAATTGTGTTCTTAAGGGAAAAATTAAACGAAATAATTTTTTAATCATACTTCTTGCCTGCTTCCATTTGCATAAAATGAACTTTTGTTTAAAAAGTTATCGTTGTGAGATTTCCTTGCGTTGAAAAGAAGAATTTTTTTTCTTTCTTCAACAGCAAATTCCGTGTTCTCATCGTTGCATCAAAGTAGTAGAAAAATATCGACAAAAGTGAAAGCAACTAAATTCCTACTCACAGCTTTTAACAGATTGTCAATATTGTAAAGATAAAATACTCCTTTTTTAAACAAGAAACCGGTATGAAACAGAGTTTGGCGTGTTTTACATGTTGTTCATATTTGGCTTTATGGTCTTTGAGTCCTTATGGATGAATATTTATCTTACTTCAAATGGAAAATTATTTATCAAGAATCGCTTTGCTGAAACTATGATGAGACACGCCTTGAAAAATTTTATCCTATATTTTCTTTTAAATACATTGAAGCTTGATGTTTATTAGAATTATCGTCATCTCGGCTTAACATTTCTACTGGCAATCTGTTCTTCTTTTAGTTCTCTGAAGTTGGTATATATATCGTATATTTATTTTACGTGTATTCTTTTTTATCCATATGAGATATCTTTTGAACTATCATAAAAGTTTTTTGTGTCATTTGATTTATGATATGTTTACACTTTGTAACAGAATTGCAGGTATTTTTAAATAAATATTACAAAACAGCACTGCTTAAAATTTTTTTTGAGCGATCCGGTTTGAGTTCTTTTTATTTAGGGTTTGTTTTTAATAATTTTGAGTTTAGTTCAAACAAATTTAATTAATTTTATTGTTTTAGACCGATTAATATATATTAATTTTGATAGCATTTCGTTAAAAGTATTTTTATGTCTAAATAATTATTTTTCTTTTGGTTTATCTATTTTAGATTATCTGTTACAGAATCAGCAGAGTAGAAACTTACTACTACTTTTCTTTTATAATTTTTATTCACATATTTACTCATTCATTTTTATTTATCTTTTTTTACATTAATTTTATCTTTTACTTTTACATATATACTTCTGTAAAATAATTCTTTACTCTGAGGGTAAGATCCAGATTTCTTAACCTTATTTATTATTTAATCACCCATCAAAAATATTTTGTATTTAAATACATTGTCTTGAATCAGGGGTTTTATCCTCCTTCAAAAGCATCCTGCTGGTTATAACAATTGAATTGAATTTTAAAAAAATTAATTCTTGTTTAGAATGAGTCTTTAGCTATTTCAAAATAAAACTTATATTCAGGGGAAAAAATTGGAAATTTTTTGTACAATCTTTAGCTAAATAATATTTAAAATAAGCTGAAAACACAAATAATTATACACCTCGGTCACACGTGAATAAGTAGATGAAATAAATTATTTCCTTTAACCTTTCTTCAAGTCTTTCACTTGACACAATTCATTGAAACCACGCTGTTGCCAGGCGATTAGGATCAATCAGAAAATTACAGGCTTCTAACAGACATGCAGCAGATTCCACATCACCGGCAATTGAATTACTGAGAGATTTAAGCCTTCGGTAGTCCTAGAAATTGGCTGTCAGTAATCGCGGGAGTCTTCCAGGCGACGAGGGAGATTTACGTTTGCTCCGATGAAGACATTTATTTATAAACTGCTATTTGATTTATCTCCCAATTTTTTTCAATGCATCATTTCTGTTGCATATTAGAACCAAAAGTAAGGTAAGAGTGCATTAAAAATTAGAGACGTAAAAATAGTTCCTATTTTACTTAATTTTATAAACAATAACTTACATTTTTTTTTCTTTCGCTATACGTGGAATAATCAACATCTTTATTCTACTTACAGAAATATTAATGATCACTTAATTTGATGTGAATGAGAATAAGAATATATTTAAAATTAGAATCCATGATTAGACAGAATGAATAATGTGTTTCGACTTTCAAAACTGAATATTAAAAAATAACGACTTTAAAACTGATATTGATTTAGAATGTAATCATATGAATTGTATAACGAAAGGATTTCGACGTACCGCCATTTTCCATGCTGGGCGTCTAAACAGTGTGGCAGTATATATCTTATAAAGCTTGATGAGAGAGAGAGAAATAAATATAAATTAAGATTATTATTGAGTAACTCAAATAAGGTGGCAAGTAGACTTTTCATGTATATATTTTCTTCACACACACACACACACCGTTACATGTAGAGAAAAAAAACATTTCATAAAACAAAATCACAAGAACAGCAATGCGTCCATTGCAACCGAAAAATCCCAATAGAATGTCATTTTCCCGCCGAATCAGACCTGCTTCCAGAATAAAAAGAGTCCAGTTCTTGGCGCAATCTCTGGACAGCGAAAGGAGTCAATTGTTATTAACATCATTAACTA